>JABSTQ010010599.1:0-224130 GCA_013358835.2 Ixodes persulcatus | reverse complement strand
GGAGCGAAGGCTTAGTCGAGCGAAGGACCATTTCAAGCTCGTGCTGCGTGAGGGGCTGATTGTAAGCCTCACGAACAGCACCAGAGGTCTTCACGGCATGCGCTTCCGCTCGCTCTTTATATCTAAGAAATGCGGAGGAAGAGTTTTCGGAACTTGATACACGAGCAAAATGCTGACCAAGAAGATTGGCCTGACCCTCTAGGCTCTCTGGGCAGACCCCATTGTGGGAAAAAAGCTGGACTGCGAAAGCATGGTATCGCCCCTCGATCCTATGAACTTTATCCCAGACCTCTTTTAGTGTTGCAGTACTATTAATTGAAGAGGCGTACCCCTGGAAATTGTCTCGCTTAGACTGGCGGCGAATGTTTCTTGCCCGAGCTCTCATTTGTTTAAACGCGAGGAGATTACTCTGTGTGGGGTAACGTCGAAAAATACCCCATGCTCTGTTTTGTTTTTTTCTCGATTCAGTACACTCTTCATTCCACCACGGCTTGGGTCTCCGAGGGAGATGTGTGGAAGTCATAGGAATAGCAAGAGATGCTGCATGAAGAATAGACTCACTTAACAGTTCTGTAACTTGGTCCACCGAGATTTTATCAAATGATGTACATGCAAGCTGCGTCGCCTCGGTAAAAACAGACCAATCTGCTTTATCGAACTTCCAACGGGCAGTCCGCATCGGCACGCACTTCGGAGGAAGGTTGTTTTTCAAAAAAATCGGAAAGTGGTCGCTTCCATGTGGGTTAGTATCTGCGACCCATGTAAAAGAAGTAAAAATGGAAGCACTACCGATGGAAAGATCAATACACGAGGATGATAATGAGGATGGGCTAAAATAGGTTGGCTCTCCCGTGTTAAAAAGACAAAGTGAGTGGGACGTTAAAATTGATTCGATCATTCGACCACGGGTGTCAACGTGGTCGCTACCCCATAGACAGTTGTGGGCATTAAAATCTCCGAGTAAAAGAAAGGGTTCTGGGAGTTGGAGTAAAAGATCGTTAAAATCACTTAAGGTAAGAGCAAAAGAAGGAGGTATGTACAGGGAGCACACAGTGACGGCTTTGTGAAGGAGGAGGCGCACCGCCACCGCCTCCAGTCCAGTGGCTAAATCGACCGCACAGCAGGGAATGTGCTTTGGCACAATCACTGCAACCCCCCCTGCAGAAACAGATGCGTAAGCTCTATCTTTTCTAAAAATGCAATACCGCCTAAGAAAATTTGTAAGACTTGCATTAAGATGAGTTTCCTGCAGACATAGAGCTTGTGGCCGATGTTCCTCCAAGAGGAACTCCACATCGTCGAAGTTCCTCATAAGCCCACGACAGTTCCATTGAATGATCGCAGTCATTCTTTATGGAAATGCCCCTATTAAAGAAAAAAAAAAAGAAAACAAAAGGTAGGAATGAAATGATCATTTTGGAGGAACTACTGGCTTTTTCCCCTTCTGTTTTCTGTTTGCTGTCTGCCACTCCATGTCCTCTATGTCAGTTTCTGGAGCAGAAACGGTGCCAGCATCCGCAGTCATCTCTGCGTCCAGAGCCTTGTTGGCAAGCCTGCCAGGAGCCTGGTGGCTATCAGACGACCGGGTAGGCAACCCCCGGCCTCTGCCTGGCCCTGCTGGAGAGGCGGTCGACGTACTGGGCTGACCCATTGCCCCATTTGCATTCTCCACTGCACGTGAAACGTGCTGCTTCCTCGGAGAAGTCCTTGCAAGAGAGGACGAGCGGGGGGCTCGCTCCCCCTTCCGGGGGGACGACGCAGAAGGAAGGGACGGTGGAGTCATCACCACCGCCTCAGTGGCACCCGAGTCTTTAGCAACACGAGGTGTGTCAGCTGCTTTTGCAGCTGAGAGTGAGTGCCCAGGCAGAGCAATTTTCGGCCTGGGCGTGGGGGACTGCAGCGGCTTCCCACGGTCAGGAAAAGAGACCTGGGTTGCCACTGATGCCTTGGACGGTGCAGGTCCCCTGCTGGACACCGCCTCGGCAAAAGAGCCTCTCTGAAAAGCGGAGAGACGACGCTTCGCATCCTGATAGGTAATGTTCTCTTTCACTTTGAGTGCAAGAATTTCCTTTTCTTTCTTGAAGTGGTCACAAGCTCTTGAGTATGCCGGGTGGTCACCATCACAGTTGGCACACTTGTAGTCTGCTCTGCAATCGTCAGCAGGGTGGTCTTTGCCACTGCACCTGGCACAGGTCTCACGACCACGACAAGCGCGCGAGCCGTGACCATAGCGATGGCAACGGAAGCAGCGGAGAGGATTTGGAATGTACGGCCGCACTTTGCAGTTGATGTAGCCTGCTTTCACTGAAGGTGGCAGCGTACTCTTCTCGAAGGTTAGAATTATGTGTTTAGTAGGTCGTTCCTCGCCATCCCGTCGGATTTTGATTCGTTTTGCAGCGACAACACCTTGAGCCTGCAGGCCCTCCACAATTTCTTCTTCGGAGCTGTCCGCCAGATCATCTTCCGATATCACACCGCGGATGGTGTTGAGTGTATGGTGAGGAGAAACAGTCACCTTGAGGTCATGAATAGTTTGAATATTCAGCAAAGCTGTGGCCTGGAATTTTTGGAATACCTCCACAAGAAGGTCACCTGAAAAGAGCTTCTTAGCTTCATATTTCGATCCTAGTATGCTTTGGAGAACCTTAGCAACAATAAAGGGAGACACCTTGGACAGCGGTTTAGCAGTGTCCTCGGAGTGCAGTACAAAAAACTTGGTAAAGTAATCGTTGGAGTTTGAGTCGTCTTTGTTCAAGAAAGTTGAAAGTGCTTCGGTCCGGACTCTTTTAGAAGGCCGATCAGATTGTTTTTGCTTAGAACCCATACAGATGGGAAGGAAATTCAGTGCCCGGGTGCACCGCCCACCACGGAGCCCAACAAGGGGGTAGGTAATGTGCCATAGCAAGAAAGGCTTGGCTGACACAATTACTCTACCAGTGCTGCCCGGGCACTATACCCTAGTGTGGTTTCAGGGACAGGGCCTGTTTCCACTCAAGGTTGGCCCTTGCCGCCTAAGGAGGTGAAAAAGGAAGGAAGAGAGTGTAGGAGAAAAAGAGAAAGAGGTGGGAGGAAAAGTGAAAGAAGGAAGAATAGGGTAGAAGAGGCGACTGACTGAATCATCCTGGTCGGGCCAAGCCAGGACACCCGTCTACGAGAAGCAGGGGCCGAAGCGGTGTATTGCCTCACCCGGGGGGCCCCGGAGGGTCCAAACAAACCCCGGGCTCAGCTCAACCACCAGGGTCCCCTTTTCCCCGGACACGGGTTAAGCCACGCACAGCCAGGAGTGGGTGGGCGAACCCACATGGCTCGGGGTTCGTAGTGACGCCACTCACCAAGCACCTACTATAAAGTAGGTGCCCCCTGCGTGCGGGTATGGTGGCCCACGTGGCTGGGGTCCGTGGTGGCGCTACTCACCAAGCACCTAACACCTAAGGTGTAGGCGCCCCCTGCGGGGAAACTAAATTTAAGAAAAAAAAATATATATTTTTTTTTTTTTTAAATTTAAGAAAATTTTTTTTTTTTACTTATGCCTGGCTGCGCGGGCCGCAAAAAAACGCCGCGCGGGCCGCATGCGGCCCGCGGGCCGCGTGTTTGAGACCCCTGCTTTAGACCCATGTTACGGATAAAAAAATAGGACGCGGGATGGCCAAAAAAACATGCTTTTCGTTTAAGGCTCGTCAAATTATGAGGCGCTGGAGAAATGCAGCCTTCTGCGTTAAGTCCTTATTTCGAACTCTTTTTGTTAACCTTCTGCCCATTGAAAAGCATGCGGGAAGGGCCTTAGAACGCACCTGGTATCGCTGCGCCGCAGCGTTCTTCCGCACGTCTGCTTCTTCGCCGTCACCATGGCAACGAACGCCGAATGAATAGAAGCACGCACGGTACCGCCGCGTGAAGCCAGCAACAGCTGACGCCATTTTACGAATGGCTGACCCGCTCGTAAAATGGCGTCAGCTGTTGCTGGCTTCACGTTGCGGTACCGTGCGTGCTTCTATTCATTCGGCGTTCGTTGCCATGGTGACGGCGAAGAAGCAGACGTAAAGAAATGGATCTGCGCTTTGCAATTCTGCAAGATAAAGAATGACCTGTAAACTACACCTTTGACGAAAAGTTTACATTGCTATGTGCAGGTGCCGAATTTTAAGGCCCATTCTAGATCGAGCTTGGTTATTTCAGGCAGCTTGTTTATTGAGAAGAAGCGTTCTTTGAACCGGTGCCACCAGCGAGTCAAATCGACATTATGTCCCTCTGCATACTGCGTGCACGTGGAGGCAGTGTTACGACACGTGCCCTTCAAATTTCGTGACTCTAAAATTGGTTTTAAAGGTGGTCGCGCGGGTTTTTAGAGCCGTCACGTCCAACGAAACAAGGCGAGAAAACAGCTTCCGCATCCGTAGAACGCCATCCTTTAAATACCCCGACTACGTCATTATCGGCTGTTTTGCCGGGATAAATTTAGGCCTCGTTTTGGCTTTTTTTTTTTTTTTTCAAAAAGAGGCTGCTGCCACTTATCTAAACTAAGACAATCCGAGAGCCGGAGTTGGACTTAAACCACAAGGGCTTTTTGATTCTCCCCCCGGAACGCTGCGGCCGAGAGACTGCGTCACTCAGTTCGTGCATTACCTATTTTCCACATTCGGAGTTGACCGATTTTCTCACACTCGTAATTATAAGAGTACATGTGAGTGCTGCGAAGAGTTCGTCAGTCTGGTATGAAGAAGGGCAAAAAAACTGATTTCTCAAGACATCCTCCTGCCAACGCGGGCAACTAGTGCGCTCGATAGCTTTACTCACTTCTTTCTTTCTTTTTTTGCTTTTCTATTTCATCTTTTTATTTTATTTTACCTGAATAATAATCTCAAATATTTTTTTTTAAATCTTAACGGACGTCTTAGTGAAAGTCTGCCAGGGAACTCTGCCAGTGAATTGAACTTGAGCCCAACCCCCGAACACAGCAAAGAATATATGTAGTCATAAAGTACACAGAATCAAAAGATAGTTCCGTCTGCTGCCTTGGGCAAACCTTCCGACGTGGTAGGTGCATTTTGCAGCGCTTTAACTTTGAATGAAACAAAATGATGCATTATGTTATTTTATGAATAAACACAAGAGTATAGTAGAGAACTACCAGAGTGAATTAAAAAAAAATATAGAAGATGGCTTTCTTTTAATTACCGCTTGAAATTTCTTAACTTTGTACTTCAGGACAACTTTGAAAACAAAAATTTTAAGTTTCAAGATAAAGCAATTCTTTATATATCATTCTAAAGAATGTTTTAAAACGAATTTATGATAAAGGTTTAATGTTGTAGCTATTCCATTTCTTTAGATAAGGGCACCGAAATCCAATGACAAAACGTCAAAGGAGCCAAGTTTGCGCCTTTTTCACCCGAGATACATCACCTCTACGATGTTCTAAATATTTACGTCAACGGTTACCGTGATCTATCGTAATCGCAAAATAGTTGAGATTTCTTGTATATCTTATTTTGCGCAGTAGGTGTCACCAAACATGGCGAAAACGAAGACTTCAAACATCAAATATGCCGTTCTGGCGCACTAATTTTGTTTCTTATACAAATAGTTTGTTTTTGCTAAATTTCGTTCATTACGTTTCTTAAACATGTTACGAGTGTAGCGCAGAAAACACGTAAATATCCACGCTACTTAAATAAAAAAAACTTTTTAATCATCATTTCAATTTGGGAGCTGGCCAGCTGGCCGAGCGCCGAGATCAGTTGGAATGGAAATTGCGATTGGTCAGAGCGCCAGCCTCGAAACGCGCGTGTTTATGTCCCAGTGGTGTTTCTCACGTGCAAAGGCGCACTGATGCTTGTCTGCGATGTTTCTGGTTCACTGGCATCTGTTGGGCCTCTCCACCGCCAGAGGAGCTCCCCCCTAATCATGGGGCGGGGAACACGCTGTGTGCTACGATGGTGTGGAACAGTTTCGGCAGCAAAGTGGACCCTCTTGAGAGTCGTCTTTTTTGTCGGTACCTTGGTTGCGGTTGTCGTAGGATGTCCTGTACTTGAGTCGTTTCTCGCAGCTTTTGTGGATGCATTGGAAGACATAAAGTTGCTCGCATTTGTTTCGGGTGTGTTGGCCATGCGACGAGGTTTCAACCTGACGGGTGATACTGTGTCTTCTTTGCGATGAATGTCAAGCCTGTAATGTTCTCATCAAATTACTTTAAAAAACACTTGTAGACGGAGGACGTAGTGGCCGCCTTACTCCATCATTTCGGACAAACACGTGGGTCGCCGTTTCCAGTTGGGGGCTGACGAACACATGTGGTTGATGTGGGTTGTGAAAGATAACGGGCTTAAGAGCCCGCAGCATTGTTTTAAGTCGTGCGACGTGGTTGAGAGCGTCCGGCAACTCCGCGTCTGGTCAGGCAACTAAAAGGTCCCCTGGCGGGCGGAGCGAACATCCGTAGACAAGTTCGACTACAATGCAGTCGGTGTCCTGTTTCAGAGTTCTTCGAATTCCGACAAACATCAGCGGTCTTTCTCGCGTCAAAAGGCGCACTGATGCTTGTCGGCGATGTTTCTTGTTTACTGTCATCTGTTGGGTCTTTTTACCTCTACAAAAATAACATTTAAAAAATAAGCAAAAAAAAAAAATACCCCCGGACTAGCGTGCATGATTTTATCTGAATAGAGCTATGCGCTAAAAATAGTGTTCACTAAGTAACTATTCCCTGAGCACTTCTCTGCGGCACGGTACCGCTTGCTGGAGGAAGAGCACTGACGGTCCGCCGGTCATTTTCTATTGTTCTCGTTTTTCGTCAGTTAGCAGGGGTAGCCCAGAAACTTCATTGGCTCTGCGTCTTTCGCCAGGGTAGCTTTCCCTGCGACACCAACGAGGACGTGACGCCTGCTGACGGCTTTCGACGATTTGCTCGCGAACCTTGACTAAAAATGTCACTCGCAGACGAAGGCTGTCGGCTGCAGCACTTGGTCTATGTGCGGGATTGTGTCGCGCCATAGCTTTAGATGGTCTTCTGCTTTGGGAGTAGCAAGAAGGGACAGCTTCTCGGTGCACTTCTTTTAGCTCGCCTTGCACCGTGGCACCCAAAGCACTTCTTCCCTTTTCCAACCGCGGAAAACTGCGCAGTGTTGCAGCCCGGTGCACGCTACCGCTTGCTACAGCTCACGAAAAGATGGCCTTGGCGTTGGAAGCGCGCCAAGTCGGCCGGAGAAAGAATCGCGTGGCGATCTCCAACACGATGGCTCTTCGGCGGATGCTCAGCGATACGTCACCCGAAGCATTTATATCACCGTGGTCTGAACTTTTAGCTTAATCCCTCAAAAATATGAAACATTCCCTTCACCTGTCAGGTCCCTCTAGATACATATATGTAAGAAAAGAATTTGGCTTCTTCATAAAGCACTGATCATTTTAATTATGTTCTGTGTCATGATAATGGTTCGGACACTTCTCTCAACATTTGCACCGCTCACCAACATTCTCGAGATAACGTTCTAACACATTATGTCTCTATTATTTCAGAGAATCCCTATGATAAGATAAAAAATATTTTCAAACAAGGTGAGTGACATTTTTCATGACTCACTTTAGCTATTATGAAGAATAAAGATCGGATCAACCACAATAGGCTATTGCACAGCTATGCTCTATTGACCAAACCTCAAAAGGGGGCTTGAAAAATGTCAAACGTCAAATCCCCTTATGTCAAGTTCAGGGATGGATGCGGCATTTGACCTTTTGTAGCAGGTTCTGCGACAGGCCAAACATTTGTTTAAAGAAGCCGCTGACGGTTTTGGAAGAAGTGCCAAATTATTTAGAACATGACTTGAAATGAAAAAGGCATTGCATCGCTAAATGACTTAATTTTTTTCTATAATGATTAGGGGGTTACTGTATTATTTATTACCTTTTCTAATATTAGGTAGGGAGAGAAAGGAACGCATAGCCTCCTTCCTAGAAAAAAGGCTCTGGTCAGAGTAGGTTCCATATTTACAATGGGTACTCAAAAAACGCATGAAAAATGATTTATAGCAAGGCACTTCAGTAGGAATAAAGTGTCTCACTCTACGCCCTGTAGTTTATTTGGCCTGTAAATATAATTTCTCTGAAATGACTGCAAAAACCAACATCTCCGAAAAATGAGTTTGTCAACAAAAATGCCCTCACCCCCCCCCCCCCCCCCCACACACACACACACACGCACACCCACAAGTTGTATCCTACCAAACTCGACTATTACTATGTACCCCAAAACCAACACCCTCAAATATGATAAAAACCTACACTTGTATTTTAAAAGTGACTCTGCCCTTTAGCGATGTTGGAGCCAAAGTGAAATTAAAGTTCCTTGCTCTCTCGTTCGACAGCTGCATACCGAATTTATTCAAATGTAAACCCACGTGTGTTTGTTGTTGTTGTCTCCCTTGGCGCACCTTTTTAAGATTAGAGATCAACTTACAATCAAGGGACCAAAGAAGGTGGACCTGGAATAGTGCTGAGCATAATTTCCGAGCGTATCGCGCTAACTCAGGCGCTCACCCACTTCAACCGCTGCTCCTTGCACTCCGGTGCAGAGCGGTGAAGCTCGACATGCGCTCTGGTGAAAGGCGGTGAGGGGCGGCACGGAGGCATGCGGCAGACATGATATTCGACTTATCTCATCGGGAGCACAAGACCCTGGTTCCGTCTTATCACAGGAGCCGCCATCCTACTGTTTGGCACTGTTTTCTCGCGGCCTTTAGCTTCTGACATTGCCGACGTCGTCTGGAAATTTTGACGATGTCAGCGACCAACCCGGCATCGGATGGACCGGCCAGAACGGTTGACGAGCGATCTCTAAACATTGTTTCACCTAAATATAAAGCGCAGCCGATGCTAAAAGCCAATCGAACCAATCAAACTGCTTCAAAACGGCACAAGGTGGCGCCAGTGGCGCAGCAATTCCATCATTGCAACTTTGCTTTGTTCCGCCGTTGATACATCAAATGCCGTAGCCTCTCTTTTGAAGAAACCCAGACATGGCAAGGAGAAAATTTGACCCTCAAGAACCCCAATATTTTCAAATCTTTAACTTTTTTTTACTAATGCGTGTAAGGTGCATTCCTTTAATATTTCAGTTTTACTTGATGTTCTATCGTGTGTGTTTGTGTTGTATTTTTATCTATTAACATTTAAAAATTGTGCACCATTTTCCCAGCTGCATAAAAACGCAATCAGTCGTCATCAGAAACATAGCTAATTTAAGCATCTTGAAAACCCGAGCTTTTTTGAACCTGTCCATGCGTCTTCCCCTTTTTGTTCCTAAGTCCCGGGTTTTCAATATGCTGAAAGTTGACCAGCTCGCCTACACCGTTTTTTTTCTTTCTGTGATTTATTTGTGTGGTTAAAACTATTAGAAACATTATCACTATCTTTGGACACCCTGGCCTATGCCAGTAACAGTAAGGCATCTGGTGACAAAAAAGTGTAAACGACTGAAAAAGTGAGCAAGGCTTTTGCTTTGCTCACTTTTTATGCTTTACAAATAGCCGTTCATGCCGTTGTGCTAGAGTGTACACTTAGGGAAGAATATTTACAGTGTGCCTAAGTTAAAAAAATTAAATATATCGAAATATGTGCCTTATTGAATATCTCTTCGTTTTACGGTAACCAATTAACCTATCTACCATTGTCATACGGAAATGTACCGCCAGCCCTCACAAAAAGCATGTATTTTTTTACAGAAGCCGAAAATTTCTGGAACAGTGTCAGGCAAACCGGTAAACCGATATAGCATATTTTGTTTTTTAATAAAGGTGTTCTACTTGTTATAGCTATATCTAGGCATAATTAATCTCTTTATCTGATAACCTTTAACATGTCATTACTTCTTTTGTTCATACTTTCTAAGCATCATCCGATACTCACATATGTTATTTCACGCGGCGATCAATCCTGTCCATCTATCACCGGCTTTCTAACTAGAGTGATCCCCTTATATGTGTGGTTTACTTTCGTTCAGATGCGCAGTAAGTGACACGACCTTTGGTAAAAGCAACGGACTATTACAAGTTGTTCTATTTTAGAATTTACAGATTTGTTTCAAAAAGCTTTGAAAGCTACATTAACGTAACAGGTGCAAGTGAGATTTGGCCAGGGGGACATAATATAGGGAGCTAATTGTCACTATAAGTTAAATAATAAACTAATATATGTTAATTACCTTTTTAATTCGTAAACAATAAATAATTGGAGCATATTTTTATAGAGGGCAATTTCCTTTAAAATCGTGCAGGAAAAAGGGGTCGTGTTTCAAAATCTTTTGAAAGAAAATATATATGCTTGGAAAATTCTTCACTAGGTCAAAATTGAAAGCCGTGTTTACGTCATATTTCTAGTTTTCGAGTTCCGAACTCCTCAAGGACCAAAGGTGAATTTTGAGATTTGGGCTATCGTAAGAGGTTGCGTGTTTGGGAGCTTTGCCGAGCTCCGATACCTTCTGCACAAAAAATATACTTTTCCATGGCTTTTTAAACTACATTAAAACGCAATATATTCAGTAATATGTTTTGTAAAAAAATCCGGAACCTGACTTTTTTCACGATAATTCACCAAGTTGGAATGGTGGTAGCATTAAATATTATGACATAAATGATATATCAAATGAAAGCTTCCATTAATACCCATTCAACAAGCAGAATGTCGGTGTAGTCAAATAAGGTTATATTGCCAAGAAACGCTTTTGAATAGAAGAGCAAACTTCAAAAAGTACAAATTTCCAACCTCAGTTTTCTCAAAAAGTCATTTTTAAATATACATTTTCTTCTTTTTTTTTTTTTTGTGAAGAGCCCTCGGCGTAGTTTATACAGGGGTCTCCAAACCGAAGCCCGCGGGCGAGATCCAGCTCGCAGAGGCCATCCTACGGGTCCGTGGCTACTGCGGTGCTTTCAATGACCCTCGGTCCGTGTCTAGCAGGCCCGCTTCTACTGGCGCTAAAATAAGCGGACACTGTTCGCGCGTTCGCGCGAACAGTGTCCCGCAGAGTACACCTTGGTTTCCACCTTGGTCGATTCACGCTGCAGCAGAAAGTACACCAAACTTCGGATTAAGTGTGTATTTCGGAGATTGAAAGTATATGTGGTAGCCAAAAGTATAGGGTGGTTCAAATCACCAGGCTCGATCTAAATTGGACCGTAAAAATCGACGCCTGCACGTAACCGTCTAAACTTTTGTCAAAGGTGTATTTCACAGGTCGGTTTTTTCTTGTAAAATTACAAAGCGTAGTTATCTTTTAGTAAAAAATAGGGCAAAGAAACTTGCCAGGGTCTACGGCGGGCAGCAACGCAGACGACAGGGGTCCAGTAGCGGGGTGTGTTTGGCGTTCGTATTGATAGATGGCGCCGGGAGCAGCGTCTGAAGGTGCAGCCGACCAGCGAAAGATAGCAGACGACATGCAGACGAAATCCGTTGGCAGTAAAAGCGCCGCCGTTATGCAGACGCGTTTTTTTACTTTTAAGTTTTGATTGTATCGTTCGCATTTATTTTTTAACCGAAGGTACATTTCAAAAGGATTATATTCATTTTAATAAACCACGGTGGTTTCAAGCCGTCGCGATAAGGAGGTAGCGCCATCTATCAATACGAACGACAAACACACCCCGCTACTGGAACCCTGTCGTCTGCGTTGCTGCCCGCCGTAGACCCTGGCAAGTTCCTTGGCCTTATTGTTTTACCGAAAAATAGCTACGCTTTGTAATTTTACAAGAAAAAAAACCGAACTGTGAATTACACCTTTGACGAAAAGTTTAGATGGCTACGTGCAGGCGTCGATTTTTACGGTCCATTTTAGATCGAGCCTGTTGACTTGAACCACCCTATACTTAGTGTGCTTTCTGCTTTACAATAGTACCAAAGTAGCATATCTTAGAGAATCAGTAAATAAATATATCAATCGGAGTCACCCATCTTAAATGCATACCAATACACACAAATACAAACAAACTCACCAGACGGCGCTCGTTATAGGAAAAAGGTCAGTTACCGAAGTGCGCTTACGTAAGGTATCTACATAAGCGCAGTTTTGTAACTGACTTTTTTCGTATAACGAGCTCCGTCTTGGGAGTTGTCTGCGAACTACAAATGAAGGGCAGCCTTCATTGTAGAACGGCATCGTGCCGTTGTATCGGTTTTCGCTACTTTTTATTTCCCATACTACCGGTCCTCAAGAAAGAAATTTCCGCAAAAATAGGTCAAGAAAGGGAAACTTGCAGGCGAGCTGGCGAATGAAATTTATAGTAAACCCGAAACAGAAAAAAACATAAACATAATTCTACACCCTTTGATATTTTGTTGGACCGCAGCCGATGGAATGACCTGACAGATCTATTCAATTTAAAAGCACTTTTGCGCGACACAAGGAACACTCACAAGGGTGTAGACACGGACACACTGCATCATGAAACAAATAGGCCAACAACAAGTTTTAATATATCTATTCAAGCAGCACAAAAAAATGGGTCGTCACAGCGCTAGTCTTCTCTGTGCGTTTGACATCCCTGGCTAAACCAACCAGGCACAGAAAAAAACGCCGGATCACGCCGTAGTCACTGAGCGTCATTCGGTTAGATAGAAAAACGCGCAAAAACGACCAATGCCATTTCCCCGCTTGATAGGCACCATCGCATCATAGCGTTGCCTGCGATCGGACTTACGGTGAAACGTAGCTTGTCTTTTTAGAAAACGCACAATTGTAAACTCCTTCACTTTGCCTATTGTACCCAAAGGTCCCAAGCTTCTCGAAGAACTGCAAGGCACCATTGGTATGTCGTGAAAGCCCTCTCTGATCCATGGAATCATTCAATTTAATAATTTTGACCCCTCTTGGCTACGCAGTCTTTTATCGAGTGTACACCTCTTGCTATACTATTAAAATTGATGTTCGAGTAAACCAGCTAAGCAAAGCAATACACTCGTGGTAGTAGCTTTCATTATTATGCTGAAAGTTATGCAGGAATTAATTATTTTTGGCCATTTTTCAACCTCTCGTCCTAAGTGAAAAATGTAATTTCGTTGGGATTCGCTCGCGACATGCATTGAAAAGCAATTTGGGCGACTTGAATGTTTTCTTCCTTAGATAATTTATTTTGTTTATTCCAGACAAACTGCAAATTGGATTGCCCAGTTTTGGTAAGTGACAACTGTTATAACTATTAATTTAACAAATGATTACCATAGTTCGTATATTTGCCTAAAATCACCGTATGTTGCGCATTGAGTATATGTACAACTGCTCCTTCTGAAAACCCTTCTGTTGCTATGATTGGTATTTGAACAGAAACGTGCATGGGCACACGCCTTAACCACGTGAGGCTGAAAATATTAATAAACAATAAATTCATGAACTGCTGACATGTTTTCTGCGCTTTTCCTGCGGTACAGTGCTTAGAAGGTTTGGCACAATCATGATTACCTTTTTGTTACTGAACCCTTAGTCATATCTAACTGCTTCAGTAGCACCGAGGCAAATTACCGACTTATGGATATCCGTTTTGAGGGTTTTCGAAGACAAGGCACAGCATAAGAGATTTCGATATAACGTTTTTCGCGGTTTTATAAATTAATCCTGAAATCTTCGTGAGGCCTACCAAATGCCTTAAGGGGGGAGGCTAGTCTCTAAATGGTAAAATGTTGGGGAAAAGTCATTTTTGAGAAAATTGCTTTAGTGATGTTTAGACATACCCATGCACCCAGCTCTGCACAAAATAATATTGCTTCATCTAATTTTCAAATATAAAAAAATGAAATCTTAATTTTTTATGAACATTCAGTACAAATACACACACTTTAAGTGATTTCTTCTCTCTTCACACTCATTTCACAAGTAGCGATGCCTAACCGGCGTTTACTGAATTTTGTCCTGGACAATATTAGCACGTTTGGTGCCATTTTAATCGGAAAAAATGGTGCTGTGCGGTGTTGTTATTTTTATAGTCTTCCAACTTAAGAATTGTATCCAATTAATTACATTCTTAAATAACGAGAAAGCCTGTCTTTTACACTAGTTTGAATGTTTTATAGTAACACAACCCTCTCAGGTGAGATCTTAAATAGCATCACAACACAAACTACACCTTTGTGAATTCATAAAAAAATTCTGATAATTTACGAACAATTCTTCTTTAGCGACCCGTAACAAATACTTGATCAAATTAGAACGATCTCTCATAACTCGGGGTTTAGTAAAGATATTCAATATCTGAATAATGATTTGGAATAGGTGCGAGATGTGTTATATCAGTGTATAATATGATAATTATTCTTTCATAAATAAGAAAATTACTCTAAAGTCCCACATCTCCCTTAAGTTGGTTAGGCGCGAGAACGCCGAAAATATGTCATCGTGTATTTATTACAGATGTCCTTTACAAGAAACTAAAAGACGTTCAAACAGATCGTAAGTGAAGTTTCAAGTATCTTTACGCGACAACCTAGAAAGGTGAACGGTATTCCTAATTTAATACTTTTCCCCTTACCTGGTGCGGCTCCAGCGCCAAAAGGCTTCGTATTACCAAACACAGAGTACAAGACCGTGCTGCAGGATTGATCCTCCAAGTCGGCAACCGGAAGTCAGCACTGGCCACAGATTGGACATGAGTGCTGCGTCAGCGTTTGTTTGCGAGTCGTGTTCAATCACTCGGACCACGACTCATAGCTGAAGCAGTACTCGAGCAGAATCCATGCCAGGGGCTGGCCGTTTGTCGGCGACAAGACACCCTAGCACTACGTCCTCGATATCTACGGGGTGTTGATCACATCCGCAATACAGAGGCCGACATGACGTTAACAAGATATGAAATTCCGCCCGTGTATGATAGAGAAAATATGTACATATGGTGTTGAAAGTCTCATGCGACCAATGGGAACCACGCTGATCAGTTTGCCAACAGTTGCGAAATCCGCCTCATCTAATGGGTATTGGAGGACCTCGCAAAGTAGCTCTACTCGTTCATACCCATCGAATCTGTGGCTGTGGTATTGGGAAAGGAGTCACCAGTCCTTTTGTAGCATTTTATGTGGAAAAGTGCAGGCGATTTTGCTTCTGCGTAGCCAGAATTCCTCCATTCACAGTGAATTTAAATATTGTTACATTGCTTTTCGACACATAAAAGAGGTCGTCAATCTCGGCATCTATCTTCGCTCCTGCGCGTTTTGACCTGGATGAGCATTTTACCGGCGTGCTTTCGTTTCTACTGCGCGATGCACGTTAGCGGTCGTAGTGCACTCGCCAAATTGTTAATTTACAGCGGCGAAACGAGATATCCCTGGGGATGCAGAAAAAGTCGAGAAAATTACTTGATTTACATTTTAATGCAAAGAGGCACTGATTTGACTTAGAGCGAGTATTCTGCAAAACTAGCACTCACTTGGCAACAGTCGTAGTATTAACGAAGAAAACGTTAGGGCTCAAACGAGGTGGTGAAGGTGTAACATAATTTTAGAGAAACCCCCGGGACTGGGGAAACGACGAAGGACAATACAGCACACAGAGTCTCCAGACATAACATTCGATACAGGTGAGTTCTGATGAATTCAATGTACGGTTGTGCCCGGATCTTTTTGTTTTTATATGAAACTCTCTGAGTTGTGTTGTCCTTCGTATTCTTCAAGTCTAGGGGGTTTGTCTAAAAAAGTTTTAGTATTCGTTGCCTTTAAGTAGGGTTCCGTCTTTTCATATAAATTCCCCTAAAATGTGAAACACTCGCAGGTAAAATTTTGTCAGCACTGATTTATCCGTAAAAACTCTAAATTTCGAGGTCACGATGGCAAAATAACAAGCATGAAAGATATGTATTTTACGAATGAATTCCTTGAGGGCAATTTATTCGTGAATATCGGTGGTCCTAAGAAGAGGCCACTTCAGTTTTAATTGAAATGTCAGACCGCTGACAAAAGTGAATTAACCATATATCTCCTCAAGGTTTGTCCAGAACAATTGTTCTTTATAATTCTGGATCACGACAAAATCCACTGTTCCTGTTTCAAGTTTGGAGCATACTATTTGCACTTCTTTGAGGGCGGAGGGGTTGTGTTTTTATAACAGTGGAAGCTATGAAGCTGTAGATTTTATAGCAGCGTGGCAGTGCAGCTGGGGCTTCCTTGCTTTCAAGCGACTAAGTCCAGGTGTTTAGTTATTCCAAAGAATAGACGTTAAATGAAACCACACTTCGCATGATTTGTCGTGAGACAGTATTGTAAATGGCAAGAGCGGGAATGCCAAATGCTTCTCCAGGCATAACCTTGATACAGGTGAATTCTTATGAATTTAGTGCACGAATGTGTTCGGAATTTTTAAAAAATGTTTGCTGCTAGAAAATTGAAAACAGTAATATAAATCTACGCGTTTCTGAAAATTGGGAATTAAAAAAAAAACTCCTATAAACCCCAAATTTGCATTGAAAACTAAGCTCCGCAGAACACCCTCCGAATTTAACGAAAAGTGAACTCCGTAAACTCAGAATCCTACCTATAAGCTCCTCTAATCAAATAATTGTAAGTACAGTGTAACTCTCTTTACATAGTCGCTATATTATACGCAGACTTCTAAAAAAAAACAAAATAATTTTTGGCCACCTGGATTATGCAACAGAAAATCTACCTGGATTTCTTGCTGGAAACCTGAAATCCACTTAGATTTCCTCTTCCATAATCCAGTAAGCGAAAAGTTACTGTTTTTTTCAGTAGGGACGAAACTTGAATGGCCTCAAAATGAATTCTGAATACCGCCATCACAAATAAAATTTAGCGCCGCCAGTATCGCCATTAAGTAGAGGCACTACAAACCTGGACACTCTATACAGTTACTCTAGCACGCTCAGCTACCGCCGGGGGCGCTATTGTTGCAGGGGTTGCGTTGGAGGGCTTTTTTTGCTGGGTCACCCCATTATCAGAGACACCCCAAACGCACAATGTCAAAAACTTCTCAAAAACAATTTATCCTACAGACATTTCGTTACGCCTGTAATCACTGTAAGCAAGCACCGATAAATCCTTATTAATATCTAATAAGAGAACTGAAACTAGGCTCTTTTAATTTGTTTTTAAACAATTTATTGTTTAGAAAGCTAGAGAGCCAGGCAGCTGAGAGTGCTAGAGTAAATTTATAGTGCCCAGCTTCGCCTTACCACTACTTCATGGCTATACTGGTGGCGCTGAATATTTATGGTGATAGCGGTATTGAGAATTCCGTTGAGGAAAAAAGGAATGAAGTGATATTATTTTGGAAAATTTAAATAAAATAAAGCTTGAACAATTGACCAGTTGTACAAAGCTGAAGACGCTTACGTAAACGGGAAATGCTGCCATTGCTATGACGAATCACCGCAATATATTGATCGCTCATTCAGAGTGGGTTCTAAAGTACCATCCCAACCTCTGGTTGCCAGACTCCCAGCGGTGCTGGCTAGATTGGCGGTTCGTAACCCCCTTGTCACGTTAGCGCATTGCGTGGTCGCGTACCAAGCTGTCCCATAGCGTTACTGAGAAGTGTCGTGACCAGTAGCGTATTGAAGGACTCTGCTATAAGCATTTACCTTCAGTATTTCGTTGAAATTTGGGTGAAGTTATGGCAATGGCCTGTGACTACTGCTATTACATTTTTTTTTAATTTAGAACGACTTTCACTTCATTCAAATGCATAGTGGTGGCATATTATGCTCGTTTGTTCTGCGTCGAGTTTACTCGATAATTCTCGTTTTACAGCATCCGCAGGTCGTGACCTCCCGCAAGAAGTACAAGTTGCCATTGGTATGAAGGCAAATTTTATTAAATTCATTATATCGCATTTTTAAAATTGGCCGTCTTGTGCAGAAAAAAGGCTCCCATTGACAAAGTATATCAAAACTCATGTTAGAAATAAATCAACTAATTTTTGCCGCACAGACCGAAACATGCAACACTTCACTTGGCACAAGTTCTGATATCAAACTCTCGATAGCAAAAGCTACTGCGTCATGCGAGCGCCAGTACTTGGAGCGCTCCACGACACCTTGGTACCTTGCGTTCCCTGGGTTTCTACACACATCTGCAAAGTTGGACGTAAAGTTCTCAGTGCTTGGCCAGCTCCGTATGTCCATATGTTTAGCTAAGGAGAAAAGAGGCATGAATGATCAAGCAGTTCAAACATTTTCATGACAAGTTAGTGTTCTAATGCTGGACTATTTATACCCCAAATTTTAAAAAGAGGTATGATTCATGCCCAAGCTTCCTTTAGTTAGCCTTGAACTAAGTCATGAGTCTTCTTTCTACTCTTCCAGGAAAGGTCAAGGTTGGATTGCACGGTTTGGGTCGGTATCTCTAGTTCTAGTGAGGATGGACTTCTATAACGTATTTCTAAATATCCGCCTACAGCTTAAAATGTAGTGTGGTACCATTTGTGTGAATTTCGGTACGACATTGAGCTAGGCTTATTGCTTCGTAACAAATATTGCAATAATACTAACAGAGGCCTAGAGCCATCATTAAAGAATGTTCGTTTTCATTTAAGGTTCCAATTGCTTAGGATGGTTAAAATTGATTGAGGTGCAAGTATAGACTTACTTTGATTATAGGCATCTTTTGTATAAAGTAAAACAGTAAGAAATGCAATACAGGAATCAACATATCAAAACTATTGTTGAAACAAAGTATGCTTAATTTTCAATTCTATCTGATCAAGGCTTTCGCCTATTTTCACTTCACTCTTTTCCTACCACAGAGAAAGGTGGTAATTTTAAAGAGATTGACGTAATATATTTTATTCTAAGAACTAGTAACATAATACGGCTAAGTATTATACTTTTAAATGGAGGCAATAGACTGCACTTTAGAAGAAAAAAGGCTTATACGATTATCTGAAAAAGTGTTAAACTTAGATGCTGAACCTCGGAATTTTTGCGATTAGAAAAAAGGTTTAGGCATTTCCGGTTGTAATATATCCTACCTAGATTTTTTTTTTTAAATCCTAGATATATAATGTGCTTCATACAGAATACTAGCAGTTCTGTAAGTTAAAGAGCTGTTAGCTATACTGTCTTTTATTTGGTCTGTTGCCAAACCAGCTTTTGTGGCGTCATGCCATTCAGAGATTGTTGGATGCAGAGGTGCATGTCTTCCAGAACTTGTTTTTGCACAGAACCTTGGTTCGTCATAGCACTTAACTAACTTCTCTGCTTGTTTTATGGCTTGCAGCACACATAAAATATGGAACCCGGCTAAGAGCAGCTTAGAAAGCTAGAATGGCTCTCCAACGAGCACGTCAATATTGTCACCTCAGGTATGAGACGTTGCAATAGGAGCTCAAATCAAAAGATACATCATCCAGTCCTCGCCGTTGCAATAATAATAAAAAAGCAAACAAGCAACAAAAGCAGCTAAGTCGTGCAATTGAGGCTGTTACTGTAGCGTTCCGAATGCCAGCAAAACGCCGCGTTATACAAATGCCACCATCAAACAAAAAGTTATTTCTCATAGCTCGTGAACTTGGGATAATGCGCAACACAAAAATTAAATAGAAGTTGTAGTTCCTTTGCTATCCACAAGATGGCGCAACGCGTTCCTGCGCGTGAAATTCAAATTTTCACAGGGCGTCGAATGCATCGATTACGGGTGATTGATAGTTAATGGGTGTAAGGAGGGAATTTAGAGATGGTAAACAGCTGTTTGGTATTGCTTTTTAAAAGACCCGCATTTTACGCCCCAAGCTGGAGATAGCGAGTAATTTATTCTAAACTCTTTTTATGAAACGAATGACAAAATTAAGAGAGACAAATACAAAACTTTGTGGCTGGTGTAGTTGGAACGTTTTGTTACAAAGGAAGTAAAGCATGAATTAAGTGCGTGGCCAAAATCTGCGGTAACAGAAGTTAAAGAAAAATGTGTTTTACGTTTGCTTTTCATTGCTTTAGAAACGACGAAAATGAAATATTGTATTTGTTTCCAGATACTGTTTACAAAATGCTTAGAGACAGATACGCAAAAGGTAAGCTTTTTAGAAATAAGGTGATTCAGTGTTTAAGCTTTTCATATTATTTTCTGCAAAAAGAATTACTAGCGATTGCCACGTTCTTACCACACACTTGGCTTATGTGGGACTTTAATTTTATATTACAGTATAGAAACAAGTATTGTACTATTCTTTTGTACTATAGTAGTGTGAAAATGAACTCGTAGATATATGCGGTAGGCATAGCATAGCGATTCCCTTGTCCATACATCATTATTATCTAGGCGTTTCATATACCTTGTAATCAAGATGGCATGTTTGCTCTCCCAAAGCGCATGGGGACACAGTGCTTGGCGCACTTACCTATTTTGCAGAGTATCTAAAACAAATAAACAACCAAAAACACCAAAAAATTCTTTCTTTATTTGCATAACCATTACTGAGAAAGCGATAGCGCCAAGCACACTCACTTTGAGCCTTTTCTATGGCTTATTATTCGACAGCATGGAACAAACTCTGCCCCTTTAAAAGTTTAGACTGGTTTATACACTTGTGACTGCTTATGACCGTCTGCGCAGCAGCTGTAAGCGGTCGCCAGAGGCTTCAAACTGGGTTCTAGCCTCTCCGGTGGTCAGCAGTCGCAAGTGTGTAATAAATATATCCACTGTCCCACCCTTCCCGCCTTCCCATTCCTCCACTACCCCGCTAGTGTTGTAATAAATTGTGGGCTAGCAGTGTTGTCCAGCAACGCTTTCCAAACACGACTGCCTATTTCCTGTTCACAACTAACAAACACCATTACAGTGGAGAGAGCATTGCGTGGAAGGGACACCGAACTCCCAAATAATATTTTCCATCTGCATGGATGTCACAAAATAAGCGTTCCTCGTAAAAAAAAGTTTAGCACAATATTTGAGCTGCGAGACTGGTTTTGGGCTACGGACGTTCCAAAAGGCGCTTTTATTTCGGGGTTAATATCTCACAAGCTTGTTTCAGTTTGAAAAAGAAAATTGTAAGACAAACTCGTGTTGATTGCTAGATTTTCTGATCTAATCTGTCGGTTGTTGCTCCATTCAGGCGCTTGTCGTTTGCAGATGGATGGAATAAGTAGAGAAAATGCATTCATAATTTGTTTCTTTTTAACTCGGGTAAGTTGGTTATTAAACTTTTGGAATACAAAATTCGCCATCCACGAGTGCCTTATTTGTAAATTCCACCACCGTACGCTGGGAAAACGATTTCCGCTGGTAATTTAAACTGGGTTAGTTACTGCACCAAAACGGTAAATCTACATTCCACTTTTTCTTCTAGCAGGATACTGTGCAGGACTTAATTTTCGTGAGGATTTAATTTGACTCTAAAGCACAAAATTTTGTTGCCATACCTTGAAAAATATTGAACCTGTGAAGATAATGTCGTTCACAGTATTACCCAAGGCAGGCACGTATCCAGGATATTGTTTCGGGGGGAAGGGGGGGCGTCCATGACAAATTGCTTTATAAGGCTGATGGGGGAGAGGAGGCCCCAGCAAAATGGAAGACTTCGAAGGGGGGCATGCCGGCCCTCCCTCCCCCCCCCCCCCCCCTCCTGGATACGTGCTTGACCCAAGGCGACTTGCGCCACCAATTCTCTGTAGGTACATTAGAAATTAGGTCCTAGAGCAATTTTGTTACAATCTGCTTACTAGCCTAAATCACTTAAGGTAATCTTATTTTTTCTTTGATATTGCAGGATTGCCAATGGAAGAGGACATGTTGCTTGGCAAGACGACCACAGCAACCAGGCCACTTTAGGGTGCACTGATACTGTGCTTCTAAGGGGGTTGTATAAGTGTACGGCTGTCAATATAATGCTATTTCAAGGGGTGTGGGTTCTCATTAATGCTTTACTGCAATAAACTTCATAATGCCTCAGCCATATCTTTCATACGGTATAAATCTTAAGGTTATAAAATGAACCATCGGCATTAGAATAGTATTGTCTGAATGATCAGTATCAGAAAGTCTGGGCCATTTTAAGATAAGGTTGATCTGAGCAAATCAGCTTCCTCATTGTAGGTATTGCACTCAAGGCGGGACCTCTAGCTAAAATAGATAATAAACAAACCCCCGGGACAGATAATGTACACACAAGCACACAGATACATAAGGTCCCAAACACAACCCTGAAGACTTTTAAAAAGGCAGACAATCATGTGGTATAAACATCAAAATATAGTGAAAAATAAAAGCCTGAGAACAAAGAGAACAAAACCAAAACACCCTCATTTTACTATGGATGAGAATTAGGTCGGTACTTACTCGAATGCAGAGTGAATAAACGTTTAGTCTACAAACTATAGCACCAATAAAACTATCTCGCTGCATCAAAGATTGCAGTAACGAACCAAACTCAGAGGTGGGCATCGATTGCAAGCAAATTAAAATAGCCGAGCAGAGTCTCAAAAACTCGTATCGTCCGGTCAGAGGAGGCAGTCTCTGGGCTTGGGTAGAGCAGTCTTCTAGACCGAGGGCTGTGATGGCCTGGGACCGGTGATATGCCGGGGCTTTGCACGTCCACAACAAAGGAAAAAGCTCGGAGGAATCCACAGTTGGGCAGCACGGGCACTGAGGGCCTGGCGCCGGACGAATATCTTCCGCCGTTTGTTCTTGGCATGTCTCACTTCGGGAGTAGAAAGGGCACGACCGCTGCTCTTGTACAGATTATTAGCAGGACCGTTTGAGGGCCCCTGGAGCCTTTAGGTATCCGATCGGACACTGAAGGCATGCTTTCTGAGCGCAGATTAAGCACTTCTATATTACGTGAAGCGTGTATTCTGAAGTGGCCAACGTGGTCATTCACCGACAACAACCGCATGATGGCGCACCGTGGGACCTTTTCGTTTCCGTCCGTCGGCTGCCTTCAAAAGAATCTTCCACCGCTACAATCGCTGGGGCGCGACAAAGCCATGCCAGCGTAAATAGTCTTCATGACGCAGGTTAGTTACATGCCAAATGTAGACTAGAAACAACTAAATAACACCCTATCCTTTGAAATGTCGTGCCCCATCGACATAAAGCGCCTACTAACCCTTTCTTGCCGCGCAGTCATTTAAGTATTTTATTGCAAAGCTTGTATCGAGTTTCTTAGTGTCTTACTACTGCTTTCCGGCGGTGTGGAAAGGAACCCAGGTCCTATGGTTCTAGCCTAAATAAAATAATTCAATCATCTTGAATACGCTATCAAAGCGCTTCAGGAGAGTCATTCTACGCTCCAGCAGGAAGTAACCCAGTTTACAGTGCAGCAAAAGCAGCACGGAGTGACCGTTTCGGCCCTTGAGGAACGCGTAAACCAGCTCTTGAGTGAACGGAACTCCCGGAAAGAAACCGGTGATTGCGTTACACCTACTGCAGCTCACCTTACCGAGGCTTTAAACAAGTTGTCTAAATTAAAAGCGCGCTGCGACGACGCGGAGGGCAGATCCCGCGGTTCTAATCTCTTATTTTTCGGAATAGATGACACTGACAAAAAAACTCGGGCTCTATCCGAGGGCTTGATAACAACCCTGTGTTCCGAGAAACTTGGTATCACAGTTGTATCTTCCGGAATTAAAAGAGCTCACCGTTTAGGAGGATTCCATCCGCAGAAACGTCGTCCCATCATTGTCAAGTTTTCATCGTTCAAAGAAAAACAGGGCATTCTTGGTTCAGCGCACAAGTTTAAAAGGGCTCACGCGTTGCAATTAGCGAAGATTTTCCACTTTCTGTAAGGCTTGCACGCCGTCGTCTTATTGATTTTGCCAGATCAAAGGGAACGCCTTTTCGACGGCGTCACAATACACTGTTTATAGATAACAAGTGTTTGGTATTCGATGACGCTATCGGCTCGATTGCTGGAAGAAGCACGTAGCAATGCCGCGTTCGTCCCGTTTGCCCACTCACAATCAAAGTGCTAAAATTCGTGTTATCAATAAGATATCTTTGTATTCATTCTACTTTTGTTTACTAACATTAGAAGCCTAATCCCAAAGAGAGATGATGTGAATTCCTTGATTCAAACATGTAACGCCGATTTTGTTGTTCTTACTGAGACGTGGCTGAATCCCGACATATCAGATGCTGAATTGTTTCCTTCTTACCCAAACTTTCGTGTGTACAGGTGCGACAGAATTACTAGAAAGGGGGGAGGCGTACTTTTGGCTATTAATAATCAAATCACGTCTCAGCTCATTCCACTTTTTACCAAACTAGAAGTCATATGGGTTTACCTCCCGACGGCAGCCTCTGTTGTACTGGGCGTATTTTATAGGCCATCTGATAGTAATAAGAAATTCACTCTTTGAGCTTAAAAGTGTCTTTCTGAACTCGCTACTCAATATCCTAATGCTTCTTTTGTAATTTTTGGTGATTTTAATTACACAAATATTCATTAGTCTACCTTCACATCCACTTGCAATTCCTCTAAAGAATTTATAGATATTTGCCTAGATTATAATCTAACAAATATTATCACCCAGCCTACTAGAATTACCAATTGCTGCAGCAATCTACTAGACTTGTGCTTAAGTCAGGAACCTTCTCTTTTAGCAACGTTACGTAGTACTTAACAGGAATTATCGACCACCGAGTCATCGACATCACACTCTCTGTCTCTCTGTTCCTCGGAAATCACATCATTGCAAATACATTCGCGACTACGCGAGGGCCGACTACGTGTCTGTCAACTCATGCCTCGAAAACTTTTACGAATCCCTCTCTGTTAATCTCGAGGAAAAAACCGTCGATGAAAATTGGATGCTCTATAAAATTAAGGTAACCCACTAAGTTGAGCGCTTCATCCCATTGACCCGCATCATATCTGATAACTGTCACCCATGGTATAACCAACCAGTTCATAGTCATGCAAATAAGAAAAAGCGATTTTATAAACGAGCAAAGTCTGTCAACAATTCAGCCTCGTGGGATGCATGTCATGCGTGTGCTAGAACATACAAAACCGCCTTTATTGATGCTAAAACGAAGTTTTATACTCACGACCTCCCCAACATTTTACCAAATAAACCCAAAAAGTTATGGAAAGTGGTCATAAACGACAACGGCATCCCACATTCAGATGAAGATAGCGCTCTTTACCTTAACAAATTCTTCTAATTAATCTTTACTAAAGAAGACTTCCTAAACGTTCCCGACCCATGCCCATTATCTTACCCTCAGATGAATCCTATCATAATTGACCACGCAGGCGTATTGAAAGCAATAGACAACTTAAAGGTCTCCTCGAGCTCTGGAGACGACCAAATTAATTCGAAGGTATTAATAAACACTAAACACATTCCCTCTGTTATCCTCTGTGACATATTCTCACAATCGCCCACGCTTTCCATAGTTCCACGTGACTGGAAAATAGCTAACGCAATACCTGTTCACAAAACTGGTGATCGCCAACTCATAAGTAATTTCCGTCCCACCTCTCTCACCAGTGTTTCATCTAAGCTCATGGATATATACTTTACAAAGAATATAATAAACTTTTTTGACTCTCACTGCCTTTATTTTGAACATCAGCACAGATTTCATAAATCTTACTCTTGTGAGACCCAGCTAACCGCCTTCCTTACTCATATTTATTCAAGCTTCGATTCGAATATTCAGGCCGACGCTATTTTCATTGACTTCTCCAAAACATTCGACAAAGTTCCACACCAACGCCTTTTAACAAAGCTTAAGGATATTATTATTCACTCCTCTGTTGTTACGTGGATTTCTGAATTTCTAACTAACCATAAGCAATATTCCTCCGTTACCAACGTAAAATTTCCCACCTCTTTCGTAACGTCAGGTGTCTCCCAGGGAACTGTACTTGGCCCCCTTCTGTTCCTAATCTATATTAATGATCTCTACCTTAATATAGCATCTTCTGTGCGCCAGTTCGGCGACGATTGTGTCATTTACTGACCCATTCTTTCATACCATGATCATCATGCTCTCCAGGAAGACATTGCGTCTGTAATTCAGTGGTGTGAAAAGTGGCAGATGACGTTAAACATTAATAAATGTAGATCCCTATCATTTTCCCGCAGTTCGCGTGCCACACCATTTTCGTATTACCTCACTAACACTCAAGATAAAGCATGCTCATCTTATACATACCTGGGTGCTCATCTCACCTCTGACCTACCATAGACTACTCACACAACTTCTGTTATTTCTGAGACTAACCGTTCTCTCGGATATTTGCGCCATAACCTCAAGCTTGCTACACTCTCCGTAAAACGACTAGCGTATACTACTCTTATAAGATCGAAGTTAGAATGCGCCTCATCTTATGGTCTTCATGATAGTCCTTAACTCGCAAATAACCTAGAATCCGTCCAAAACAGAGCCCTTCGTTTTATTTATAACAACCACTCACCATACACCAGCATTTCAGGATTACGCCCGTCAGCTAACCATCATTCACTTTCCCTTCGCCGCCGAGTATCACGCCTTTCTCTCCTCCATCCAATTTTTTATCACAATAGCCATTTCAGCAAATCACCGCTATCACCTCCGCATCGTATTTCCCCACGTCTAGACTACATGTAAATTACGTCCAATTCGATCACCAACTGCTTTCACCAGACTTCCACACTTCCTTTGGCCATCGAGTTTTCGAATGCACTACCTCACAACATCGTTTATATTAGTAATACTACAAAATTTGTTGAAGCCTTTACCCTCTCTTTATCTAACCTACCCAGCTAGCTTACAGTGTTATAATTGTGTTTACTGTTTTATCTTTTTTTTTGTTTTAGTGCCACTCCCTTGTATAATGCCCCATGGGCCCTCAAGAAAAATAAATGACAATGATGATGATGTGCTTGCAAGTTTTGAATTGAGAGCTCTTATCCTTCCGACATGCTCGCGGAATCGGAGCACATTTCTTAGCTATACATATCTAGGCATATGATCGAGCACACTGAATGCTGAAGACACACTAAAGTTCTGTTATTTTTCATGGGTCCTAAATTGCCTAAAAATAGTGCCACGTGTTGCAAGTTATCTGAGAAACCAAGGTATAGCACGCATTATTTGGCTTTCTTGTCCAAATGCATTTGCTCACGCTGTGACGGGAGGTACATTGTACAAACCATGTTCCTGCTCTTTACTTCTAATGCCCCTATTTTTTGTTGACTTCCGCAGTGAAAGTAGATATCTGCCAGGATCTTTTAATAACAGTTGTTTGTTAGTTTATTCAAGAAGTTTGTTGTCTTGATTATGTATGTTTGTGCTTATCGCTTGGATGCATAAAATAAAATTTCGATTGCAACATCTCTGCAACATGATTAACATGTGTACTGTCTATTTAAAAATACATTTTGTTTACACCTAAATGGACACTGAACCTCTGCTACGAAAGTCTAAATATAGGCTTCAGTTTTATAAGTGTGATGATCTGAGTTAATTAAAGCTGGTGATTCAATAACTTGACTTTGAATTCCACTTTTACCAAGCGGCTGAGATCATGTCATTTTTCCCCTTTATTAAATAAACAATTTGAATGTTGACCAAGGAAGCACCTTGCTGGGGACAAGCTCAATACCAACCAGCTGTCACAGATCAAGAAATTAGTTTGAGTTGAAAGCTTAGTTGGTACCAGCTCGGATTAAACGGTACCACATGACTAACAGCTAGGGAGCACTTCAAACCAATTTGTCCCAGTTGGCTATCTGGAGTACAGGTTGAAGGCAACTGGTCCAAGTTCACCTTGAATTGAAACCAGTTCCATTCTAACTGGGATCAGTTGACCTGGGTTTGACACCAGTTGCATTATAACTGAAACAAGTTTACCTGGAATTAAAACCACTTGCCTTCCAAATTGGACCAGTTGACTTCTAACCGGGACCAGTTGACCTGGAATTGAAACCAGTTAATTTCCAAACTGAGACCAGTTGCCTCCGAACTGGTACCAGCTGAACCTAGTTTGGACCGCTTGAAACCAGTTAGATTCCAAATTGGTCCCAGTTACAAATTTTCACCTGGGTAAGTGTAAGTAAAAATAAAGGAGTCACACCCCTGTGTACCGAGTCCTGAGACGGTGCACGAGGAGTGAAAGGAGCGCTGTATGACGTATTTTGGCATCATTGACAAAGTTACAATGCTGGAAGAAAAACAAAAATGGCGGGATAAGCTGCATCAGCTCCGGGCTGGTCTGGGGTTTGCTCGCATTTGTTAATGGAAAGTGCTCAAAGTAAGACGAATAACGCGTTCAAATTTCTTTTCCAGATCAGGCTCTCTTCAAAAAATGTATTGGAGCGTAATTTGTTTGTTTCGGATATGCTAAAAAACAACGTAAACTTTCATTTGATGTCGTGTTATGACCGCCGTTGAACGGAAACTCTGTGAATATCGACGATAGTCCTGTCCGTGGTGAACAGAGTAAGGCAGAGTACGAACGCGACTTTAGTGGCCGGTTGGACACTCACGCAGAGCATCGTCCCGATTAATTTTTTTGTTTGCGTGGCTAAATCAGGGTGTATTCGAGTATGAGACATTGACTGACGCTCGTTTCGACGGGCAAAACCTTGATCTCCAAGCACGGCCGAACTTCCTGTGTGTATACGAATACATTTTATAGGAAGTTCATAACGAAGGGCAGAGCATAAGTATGGCGGTATAAAAGTATCGCAACCGGCGGCATAAATTCGCCGAGCTCCACATTTTGCGTGTGCTGTCGACGTTTTTGTCGGGTTTTATAACCGTAGCAGACTTTTCACCACCCCGCAAAGAGCTCGATCACGTTGGATCGCTTCGAACAGCATTGCTGATGTGTACCGTCATTCGCTCTTTTCTTTAACGACCTTGTCAAGACTTCCTCAATACCAGCGTCAAATAAAACCGATTGTGCTCGACGTCGTCTGCTTTCACTTTATTCGGAGACCGTCTGGCACAAGGGAGAAAACGGAAACTGCAAAAAAAAACAAAAAAAACTAAAAAGTTCCGTGTTCTTTTTTTGGCCGTTTAGTAGGCGTTTCGGGGACTCCGATTCGAGTTACTCCGCTCGGAGCTGAAGGAGCCGCTACTGAGCGCGCCCAATGAGAACCGAAACGGTTAAAAAGCGAGGGCATGCGCTCTGAAATCGATGGAGCTCGCTCGATTTTCTCCGCAGCGCGTGCCACACGGGTGGATCACGTGACCCATCGCTCATGGAGGCCGACCGCTCGACCACCGCTAGCGCGAAGCGCTCGGCATCTACAAAGGGAAGGGGCTATTTGAGATCAGTGATTTAGTCTTTGAGTTAATCTGCTTCCTCCTTACCAGCCTTCGCTCCCCGCGACCTGTTTTTCTCACTATGCCAACCTGTCAGTGATTTGAAGTGGACTTTGAGCCGAGTGGTCGAGTTTCGAACATTTCGGCCCCTTCACTCTTCACTACTTCGGCGCCACCCGCGTACAGCTCCGTTCACCCTGCCCTCTCGGGCTTGCTTTGTCCGCGGGTTCGATGTCAAGGTTGGGATAACTCTGTGATCATTCCTGTTCAAGATTAACTTTTACCGTTGTCTACTTTGTCCGTTTTTCGCGGAGAGACTTATTCGTCTCATAACGCACGTTGCGGAAATGCACAGTACAGAAGCAAATTTTGTTGTGAGTTGTAGAATTGATGGGTGCTGCTTGACCTTCAAGCTGTTCGAGTACTACCGCCGTCATCTATATCGCAACCACCGAGATCACATACAGGTACCAGGTACTAGCACGTCAGAACTCGGTCACCCCTCAACCTTCCACCCCTCCACTAGAGATATTTGACGAGCTTCTGCAGGATAGCCAGAAGATAATGTGCATGTGCTTTTTCAGGCTGTCTGTGGTACAGAAAGTACCCTATGCAACATCTGAAAATATCTTTGGGACTTCCAATGTTTGTTGGAGCTGGTGCTGAACACGTACGCAAAACAAACTCAACAAGCTCTCATGACCTGTGGCCCCAATGTCCTAACAGACAATCAAAGGATCTTTTGTGATGAGTTCCCTCAATGCCTCTTTGAAAAGGGAAGAGCCCATTTCAAAGGAACAGTTTACCATGAGCCACTTTCTATTTGTTAAACCAGAGGAACATTTGTTTGCAAATCCCGCCAGTTTGCCCTTCCAGTACGTCCCATTGGCCAAGTTCTCAAGAACCTCCTTCAGGTACCTGAACTGTCGGAACATCTTCTGCAGCAAACGGAACAAGAGACGACTGAGGCATTGAGGCACGATCAAGTAGAAGTACTACAGAGCTTTCGTGATGGCAAGGCGTCAAAAAGAGTGGCTATGCAATATGCTACACATTGTGCTATACACAGATGAGCTTGGCATTACAAATCCCCTGGGGCCCAAGCATAAGAAGCATAAACCGCTAGTCGTCTATTTCTCGGTGCTGGACCTACACCCACGCTACCGATCTGACCTGAAGAATACACACCTCACCTTGATGGCCAGATATCAAGATCTTGAGCGTGAGAGCTTGAATAAACTACTAGAGCCCCTCCTTTATGACTTGAACCAGCTAAGGAAAGATGGGCTCCAGCTCCGAAGAAAAGAAGACACTATAACAATGAAAGTAACAGTTGTGGAAGTTTTGAGAGGAATTTTTTCTTGAACAAACTTGCTCTCTTTTTATGCTGTTTCAGCAGTGGAAGGGTTTACCGCTCCTGCATGGCACAGAAGCCAAAGCTGCCAGAGCTGACAAGAAAGCAGCTGTGTGCGATGAGGAACGCAACAACACACAACCAGCATCTGGGAGAACTCTCGGCGAACCTGGAACTCAAAAAGGTCTATAACGTTACTGGACCATCGCCAATGCTGGCATTGAAGCATTTTGATGTGACAAAGCAGTTAATGTCCGACGTCATGCACGACCTCTCCGAGGGAAGAATGGCGCTTGTTTTGCACCGCACTCTTAAAGAACTTGTTTCGGAAGGAGCCCTCGTCTTGACAGATCTGAAGGAGGTTGCTTCATTCAAAGTAGGGTTTCATGAAACAAAACAAAAGCAACAAAAAAACCCAGAAGACTTGCACCCCAACATCGCCAAAGACTACCATGCCTTAAAAGGCACGTCATCGAGAAAACGGTGCCTCTTCCGGCTACTGCTTCTGATCTTAGCGTCGATAATCTCAAAGGGAAATGTGCACTGGGACCTGTACTTGAAGTACCGGGAGATCGTTGTTATGATGCCTGTTGATATGATGCTTGCCATACCTCAAAGATCGGGTCCAGAATATCCTTCAGACTTACCACGAGCTCTATCCAGCCACCAGTGTCACCGTTGAGCTGTATTACATGATTCATTATCCAAGGGTCATCTCTGTGTTTGGGCCTCTTCGCCAGTTCTGGTGCATGAGGTTTGAAGCCAAGCATCAATACTTTAAGGGTATCGCTTCGAAAGTCAAGAACTTTCGCGACATCTGCAAAACGCTCTCACCGCGGCACCAGCTTCTCGAAGGCTATCAACAGCACACATACGTTTTAAACAAGCAAGTTTCTGCTATGGGCTCAAGGCAAGTGGACCCAAGCAAACCCAAGCCTTGCGCACAGAACCTTGCGAGACAAGGTCCAGTTTGGGAGGCGACATCGATTGACACCAGCACAGGCGACTACCGCAAAGGCGATGTCCTTATCATGGACACAACCACAACTCTGATCTTCGCTCAGGTGGCTTCTGTGTACCTGGTTGGAGGTGAACCGTTCCTACTTCTTGAAGCGCTCCAGGTGGAGGGCTTTCGTAATCACAAACACTGTTACAAGGTGCGACGAACAGACAACCACTGTCAAAGAAATCCTGGTGATGAAATGTGCTCTCAACGCCTCTATTTGCATTCGGGTGGAGAGCAGGTCCCAAAGTGGGATCTTTTTTTTATCCCTAAATGACAAGGACAAAGGTCAAGTGACAAAGACCTGAGCTTTGTAAAAAAACATTCCCGTGAAAAAATAAAAGCATATTTTGTTATCCTGTGAAAGCGTCCTTTTTGTTACATGCGTTGCATTCATCAGAGAAAAAAAATAAACACTTATTTCCTGCCTGTTCTAGGATAGGATATGACAATATCAAATCATTGGACACTCACCGAATGCTGAAACGGCCAAGACAATTGCTCTTCTGTATGATGGTACTATGGCTGATGCCATCTTGAATAGCCAAACCTTTTTTATATCGGATAGAATATTCTTTTGATATCGCCACACCATTTAAAGGTGGTAAAGGTGGTCTTGTTTTAGGCATAATCTTTTTTTTTTATTCACCTCGCCTGTTCTTTTTACTTATTCCAGCTTGAAATGTTTTAATTATCTTTTTTTCATCCCCATTGAACATTTATCTACAACATGCCTGGACAGAGGGTAAACAAAGCATTAGTACAGAGCTTTTGGTAGTATGTTGCATATATCCCTGCCAGTGTTGGATAAAGTGCACAAGAAAAGTACTTGAAGTCAAGCAGAAAGTAGTTGAAAGGTTGTGTACTTCAAGAAATGTAGTAAGTACATTCGGGGCAATGTGCTTGAAGCAAGGTACTTTAATACAATGTACTTTCAAAGTAAAGTAATTTTTAACCCAATCATTTATTATATCGCGGGGGACATAAAATATTTCCGGGAATGACAGCGAATATCGGACACAGAAGATTATATCTCTCTTGCTGACGCTCAATTCCATACAATAAAGTTGCAATGCACTTATTTGTATGAATATTATACGTCATCACTTCTCTCAGACTAATGACCAGATAATAATAATAATAGTCAATTTATTTTGGCACAGGGAGAGCCGCGGCACCGCAGAAACGCCAGTAGCCCATACCATAGAGCCCTGGGGTGCCGCGTCTAATGATGATGCAATGTTAATTTACAGGAGAATTACCGTTGCATGAGGTCTCCAAAGATAAAGAGCTCCTTTTTCACATGATGACACTCTGCCGGTTTGTTGTTAAAGGTTAGTAGAAACTTCTACTCCATCTCAACCGTTATGCGCAGTACTGTGTTTCTACAGAGTTGACTATGCATCATTTTCTGATACAAATTGAGCAGGAACTATTTTTGGGAACGTACTCTGAAGTCGGATTTGCACTTTCCCTGAAAAGTACTTGAAAAGTACTTTAACTAAAGTACAAGTAATTTCACCAGGATGTAGAACTTAAATCTACTTAAAGTAGTACTTCAAGAACAATTTACTTCAAGTACTTCCCGACACTGATCCCTGCTCAAGTGCCTAGGTAGAAAACAAACACATGATTCGAGCAAAACTCCAGCCAAGTCACTAACTCGGGAGTAACCCTGACCATTTGCTTGCTTGTTTAAGGCTTTCCTTCGTGTTGTTTTACCTTCAAAAATACTAATTTCTATGTAGTTACTATTGAAGCTCTCTGTCCTTCGTCTCGTTCTTTTTTGTTTTGTTTTTTGTTTTGGGGTTTTGTTTTGAAGTCACGGTCGCGGCGGGTTCGTTCGCCCCGTTGAGTACGCTTCCCCCGACACGAGGTGCACTGCGGAAGAGCAATACCCGTAAAAGAAACACCGTGCATAATAAATAAAAAAAAAAAAAACAGATTGTTGAAATGCGAAGCATTTTGATTAGTGTGATGCTGTGTAAATGGTTATTTATTTCAACTGTTTTGGAAATGGTATGGAACGTCGATTATCTTTCTTGGATGTCCATGAAATGTTCGATGGGTTGTTGTGTGACGATTGGTATGACTTTTTTAGATGGGTGTTTCGCCGGTGGTTTGGTCTGATGGTGCTACGGAGGAATCCATTGAAAAGGCTGAAAACGTTGTTGCGTGTTAGCACTGCAATTCTCTGTCGGAAGAAGCAGAGAAGCTTCTCCAAGGATGCCTAGGAGAGGTCTATGGATACTGAAGCGTACTTAGCCACCACTACCTTGTTAGCGCACCTCACAAGGACGCAGTCGAGCACAGTTCCAGTGAATGCCGGGAGGATTAACGTCGCCGCCGGCTAAGCGCAAGTGAGACTTCCATCCCGAAGTATGGGAACAGCCTGTTGACGATAGTGATGTTTTGTTTGCATGTACCCCTCTGGCACAAGGGTATGATGCCCGGCATAAAACTCACAGGTCGCACGTTCGAAACCCCCCTCCAGTGGAATGTTCTAATGTTTTATTATTTCTATTAAGTGCCGGCACCTGCATCGGCACTCTTCGCATGGTTACAAACATACCGACCGACCGACCGACCCATGCCTAAAGTGTAAGGGTCCTCCCAGAAATGCTTCGCATTAAACAATGGAACAAAGTGCAAGTTGACGCTCTTAATGCAGAAAGTTGTTCCGGTTAAATTCTATGGCTATTATGCTAATCTAAGTGTTAACCAGATGTGCCCTCAGTGACTCTTGTCCTGACCAGCTGCATACGTGCAGTATTCAAAGTCAATATTTAAAGTTTTTAAACTTGCAACTGATGAGGGTAATTGGCTAAGGCAAGATTTACAAATCATGTTACTTAGGTATAACTTGGTTTAACTAAAGGTTACATTTTTTTGTTAATACTGTCATTTGCATATGCTACTTTTACATAAGCTTTGAGGTCTCTGAGGTCACATTAAATGAATAATTAGGCGAACATATAAGTATATGTTTCGCAGTGGACATATGTCACTGTGGGAACAATCTAAATGAGAGCATCTGGGTTTTCGTTTAGAAAAGGCTAGTGTGACAATAGTGAAAGGCTTCGAGAAAGGTGCAGCAACAATTCGTTAATCAATTAAAAATTATTTGTTGAAAACAATTGTTTGTTTTAAACCTGCTTCGAAGGAAATTCGAAATATTCGTTGAAAATCAACTATCCACTATTTTCTGGAGGGGTGGAGCCAAGGTAATCCTTGAGGATTAGCTTGGTAGAAAAACAGGGGCGGTATCAGAATGTAGGAGGAAGAGTTTTTTGTGCAAGCTTGGTGTCGAAAAATAAGTCACAATGGCCACAAAACCCTATTGAAAAATCTCAGTTGTTTGAGAAATTTCTGTGTCCAATAAACACATGAAGAAAATATCAGAACCATATGTTTTTATATGGTTCTTAGATGTTCTTATATATCTTGTATGATTAAACTTGAGGAAAAAAACAAGAAAGAACGGAAGTTTAATTATCCCTACCAACCCGTTCGTTCTGTCCTTACTCTTGTATGATTCATGTGGGTTTATTGGAGACAAGAAATTTCTCATACAAATAGCTTTTTCACTAGAGAAGAGACTTTAAGGAGCTCAATCCAGGTCGCTGCAGCTCAGTGAAGCTAACAGGATCCAGCTTCGTTGCTTGAGGGAGTGTAATCATTGGCATGACCACAGGGTTTTTATTTTACTACTAAAAACACTCGATCCGGGAATCCGGAAAGAGATGGACTCACACAAGCCTGGAATTTTAACAATGTTATAAAAAAGTGTTGATTCCGTGCGTGTGTTTGATCTTTTGATATTAATTTGGTGCACAACATACATTTGTTGGACGTATGGACGTATCCTGGCAGTGAAGAGGACAACGATCAGATATTGAAATCTTAGATGATGAGCCTAACATGCTGTGAAAGTGCATATTGCCACGCGCAATAACGAGCAAGCGCGTGCGTGGCCGAGTGATTACCGCGCTTGACTGTCACGCGGAAGGTGTAGGTTCGATTCCAGTTAGCGGACTGTCCTTTTATTTATTCTTTCAACTTGGCCTTCTCGTAAGTTCGAGAACATTCTCGTCTGGTCGAGTTCCGAATGTTCTACGCACCGAAAGTTCTACGCCGAATGATCCAGAAGCCCACGAGGGTACATAAGGGATTCCACGTGACAGTCAAGCGCGGTAACCACTCGGCCACGCACGCGCTTGCTCGACATTGCACGACGCATTGGCACTCGTTGACACCGGAGCCTCCCACTCAATACTGAGTAGTCTGCTCCGGTGTCAACGAGTGCCGATGCGTCATGGCCGTCGATAACAACGTTTAGGTTGTTGAACACCGTTGCAGGGGCATCGGTGCGATGCGGGGCGTCGGGAGAGTGGGAGCGCTCCGGCGTTCTTGGAGGCTGTTTGCTTCCGTCGTTTTCGGCAACGTCACCTCCAGGCGTTGCCGCACTTAGTTTTCCAGACGCCAGAAAGATCGGGAGCACGCCCACCCAGAACAAGCAGCGCCATGAAAGACCGACGTGTGGAGGACGGCCGATCGACGCCCGTTGTGCTATCACTGCGGTGAAGCCGGCCACATTTACCGTCGATGTCCCTACAGACAACTGGGACTGCGCGGGTTCCACCCGAACGACCCGCGCCCAAGGTACGACGAACGCCCTCGCGACATCGAGGAGTACCTCCGACGCTCGCCCTCCCCAGTGTCGTCTCTCCGCCGTGAAGCCCGCTCCCCATCGCCACGACGTTTTGCGTCACCAGCGCCATGACCCCGCCGAGAGAGCCTGTCTCCCCTGCGTCGCCGGGAAAACTAAGTGCGGCAACGCCTGGAGGTGACGTTGCCGAAGACGACGGAAGCAAACAGCCTCCAAAAACGCCGGAGCGCTCCCACTCTCCCAACGCCCCGCATCGCACCGACGAGCCTGCAACGGTGTCCAACGGCGAGACGTGTCCTGTGAAATTCGTCATTCTACAAGACTGTTCCAGAGACGTCATTCTCGGCATGGACTTTCTGTGTGAATACGGCGCCGTCATCGACCTTGGAGAAAACAGATTGACGCTGTGGAGACCTGTTTCGCCTTCAGAGAAACTCCAAACTGCGTCAGCCGCCATCCGAGTCGCTGCCGACCACGTGAATCTGCCGCCGCGATCAAGTGTTGTCATACCCGTCGTGACCGATGCAGCTACTCGCGGCGAAGTTCTTCTGGAAGGTAACCTTCAACTTCTCCTGGGAAGAGGAATAGGCGTCGCCAGAGGAGTAGCTGAACTTCATGATGGGCGGACTGTGGTCCTCGTGACGAATTTAAGACAAGAAACGCAACACCTCACTAAAGGTGCAGCTGTGGGCCATATCGAGGAACTCCGAAACTCCGCCGAAGTCGCCGCGATTGCTGAAGAACCATCGCCGCCTCAGCAAGACTTTACGTCGCCAGGGCAGCTCGACATTGACCCCAAGCTTCCGGGCCTAAAACGACAGCAGCTGCGTGACCTCCTCGCCGAATACAGCGACTGCTTTGCGACATCGTCAAAGGTACGCCAAACCACCGTTGCGAAGCATCGCATTGTTACTGAGGACGACGCGCTCCCTGTGCATCGATCGCCATACCGAGTCTCAGTAAAAGAAAGGGAGGTCATACAGGAGCAAGTGCGAGAAATGCTGAACGACAACATAATCCAGCCTTCCAGCAGTCCATGGGCCTCTCCGGTCGTACTGGTTAAGAAGAAGGACGGAACGCTTAGGTTTTGCGTGGACTACCGACAGCTGAACGCGGTGACGAAGAAATACGTCTACCCACTACCCCGCATAGACAACACGCTAGACCGGCTGCGCCACTCTCGATATTTTTCATCGATGAACCTGAAGAGCGGCTTCTGGCAGATCAAAGTCGACGAACGGGACCGAGAAAAGACAGCTTTCGTCACGCCAGACGGACTGTACGAGTTCAAGGTGATGCCTTTTGGACTATGCACGGCGCCAGCAACTTTCCAGCGTGTCATGGACACCGTACTGGCTGGGCTGAAATGGCAGAGCTGTCTCGTCTACCTTGACGACGTCGTAGTGTTTTCAAGCGACTTCGACGAGCACGACTCCGAGCTGTTCTCCAGGCCAAACAGACCGCCGGGCTCACCCTTAAGCCATCGAAGTGTCGGTTCGCCTATGACGAACTGAAGTTCCTAGGACACGTGGTTAGCAATGATGGCGTTCGCCCAGACCCAGAGAAGACTCGCGCCGTCGCGGCATTTCCAGCGCCGACAGACAAGAAGGCCGTGCAAAGATTCCTGGGACTATGTGCGTACTATCGGCGCTTCGTTCGAGACTTCGCAAGGATTTCGGCACCGCTCACAAACCTCACGAAGGACGCCGAGAGGTTCGAATGGGCCGAAGAGCAGCAGCAGGCATTCGACGAGCTGAAGCGACGACTACAGACTCCTCCTGTTCTTGGACATTTCCATCAGGATCCGGAAACCGAGATTCACACGGACGCAAGTAACGCAGGACTTGGTGCGAGTCATTGCCTATGCAAGTCGGACACTATCCAAGGCGGAGAAAAATTACTCCACGACTGAGAAAGAATAAATAAAAAGGCAGTCCGCTAACTGGAATCGAACCTACACCTTCCGCGTGACAGTCAAGCGCGGTAACCACTCGGCCACGCACGCGCTTGCTCGACATTGCGCGTGGCAATATTACGATGATGTGAGATACTTATAAATTGAAAGAGCACTTTCATCTATTCTCTGCACGAGCATCATGATGATGATGATGATTGGGGTTTTTTGGCGCAAGAGCAACTTAGGCCATATTGCGCCAAACAAAGGTTTTTCCAAGGGGCTTAAGAGTATAATCTATAAGAACTGCAAGTTACAGCTGGTGTAAAAGGCCAGTTTTATGAAGGAAATTTAAAACTCGATTGAATGGTACCAATGGTTGATCGCCAAGCAGAAAATATGGATGAAAGGGAAGGTGATCTCGAAAAAGTTCTGGAAAACATGATCGCCGCTCTTGGTTTAAAGATTTGCATTGCCACAGGATGTGCACAACAGTCATCGCTTTCCCACAGTTATCACAAAGTTTAACGTCCTCACCACAGAGCAGGTGCAAATGAGTCAAACGGGTATGACCGATTCTTAAACGGCAGAGGAGAACTTCAGCCTGACGGTCTTTATGAAAGGAACTCTCCCAGACCCCCAGTTGGGGCTTAATAACATGAAGCTTGTTTTCTTTTTCCATATCCCAATCCAACTGTCGACAAACAGAATTGCTTTCATGATATTGTTCTTCAATATGTACTCAACAGCCATTAAAATGCCGTACAGTTCAGCAGTAAAAATACTTGCAAAAGTGTGGAGTTGTTGTACTTTCCTGAAGGTAGTGGAATAAACCGCACATCCCACAAAAGTTGATGTTTTCGATCCATCAGTGTAAAAATGCAAGTAGTCCTTGTATTTCTGTTCTAAATCGGCAAACTCCTGCTGAAGAACAAGTGGAGAAATGGCTGTTTTTCTGTACTTGGATAGTGACCAGTCACAGGAAATTGGCAGAATGTCCCAAGGTGCAACTCTCTCATGGCTCCGCAGCAAAGCAGCCTCACTAAAGGGAAGGTGAAGCGATGTTGCCAAGCTTTGAACTCTGAAACTCAGGGGCCGAACAATACTCGGCTTGTTTTCAAAGAGTCGGAAGGATGTAGAGGGTTGGAGGACATCAAAAGAAGGATGCTGAGGATAGCTGTATATCTTGTGAGCATAACAAAGACTCAAATATTGCCTTCGTCTTTCAAGAGACATTTGATGTGTATCAGCATACAGGCTAAGCACAGGTGATGTTCGAAACGCCCCCGTGGCGAGTCGGAGCCCGAGATGATGGACAGGGTCCAACATCTTTAGAGCAGACGGACGCGCCGACGCATAAACAATCGCGCCATAGTCCAAGCGGGACCGCACCAAAGAGTTATAGAGTCGCAGGAGGCACCGTCTGTCAGACCCCCAGGTCGTATGCGACAACACTTTGAGAATGTTTGATGAACGTAGGCATTTATGTTTCAACTCTTTTAAGTGGGGTAAAAAAGAGAGCTTTTTATCAAATATTATTCCTAGAAACTTGTGGGCCTCCTTTACAGATATAGCAACGTCATTCAAGTGCAACACTGGATCTAGAGACAGGCCACGGCGGAGTGAAAAGGGAACACAGATTGTCTTTTCGGGGGAGAATTTAAAGCCATTTTGATCAGCCCACTTGCTCATCTTATTGATTGTGAGCTGCAGTTGCCGTTCACAGCTGGACAAGTTGCAAGAGGAAAACGATATCTGCACATCGTCCACATACATTGAATAGGATACAGATGGTGGTATAACCTTAGCCAGACCATTAATCTTTACAGCAAAAAGTGTAACGCTCAATACTCCACCCTGAGGGACGCCATTCTCCTGGAGAAAAACATCTGACAGGATGGAGCCCAAACGAACTTGGAAGGTCCAACCCGTCAAGAAACTTTGAATGCAGCGAAGCATGCGACCTCGGACACCATACGAGTACAAGTCTCGAAGGATTCCATATCTCCAAGTCGTGTCGTAAGCTTTTTGTAGGTCGAAGAAGACAGAAACACAGTGCTGGCGATGGACAAATGCTTCCCGAATAGAAGTTTCCAGGCGGACAAGGTGGTCTACCGTGGAACGGCCCGCTCGGAAGCCGCACTGATTCCTATCGAACACACCCTCTGCCTCTAAAAAGTGTACAAGACGGCGATTAATGAGTCTCTCATAGGTTTTGCCCAGGCAACTTGTCAATGCAATTGGGCGATAGCTCGTCGGTAAAGAGGGGTCTTTGCTGGGTTTCAAAAGAGGAATGATGTGTGCCATTTTCCAACAGTCAGGAAAACAGGCAGCATCCCACAATAGATTAAAAAAGGTGAGCAAACTGTTTAGAGATTCAGACGACAGTCTCCTTAGCATCTTGTATTGAATTCTATCCGGCCCAGCCGCAGAGTCTTTTTTGACTCCGAGAGCCAGTTCAAGCTCACACCGTGTGAATGGCTTGTTATATGGAACATCCTGAGCACCAGACAAAGGAATAGCTTGTTTTTCTGCTGCTGATCGAAACCTCCTAAAAGATTCACTATAATTGGCCGAGTTAGACACTTCCTGGAAGTGTTTACCAAGAAAATTTGCTTGTTCCTTAAGTGATGTAGCTGATGGAAAAAGGGGTATCCTGAAAGACTGATAGTCTCCCTTGATCTTCCTAAGACGATCCCACACTTCCTTTGAAGAAACGAAACTACTCAAAGAGGTCACATACTTTCTCCAAGAACTGCCTTTAGCTCGCCTTCGCGTCCAGCGAGCTTTGGCTCTTCTTTTCTTGAATTCAAGTAAATTCCTAGGAGTGGGATAACGTCTGAAGATGCACCATGCCTTGTTTTGCGCCTTGCGTGTTGTGGAGCAGTCCTTGCTCCACCATGGCTTGCATCTCTTGGGGAGTCGTCCAGAGGTCTGGGGGATACTGTGTGATGCGGCATTTATAATCGCTTCAGTAACATACAGCGTGGCATCTTCAGGGCTCATGTTTACAAGAATAGACGAATCGATAAAAGCCTCCAAACAAAAAATGGACCAGTCAGCCTCTTCCAATTTCCACCTTGGGAGTCGTGCCGGAAGAGAAGGAATTGGCACTGTACTTTCTAAAACAATAGGAAAATGATCACTTCCAAAAGGATTATTTAAAACCTTCCATGAAAAGCATGGAAGTAAAATTGGTGATGCAATGGAAAGGTCGATAGATGTAAATGATTGATGTGCTGCACTAAAAAATGTGGGATCCCTCCCATTAAAAAGACACAACCCAGATGATAATAAAAAACGCTCTATGACGCCTCCACGTGAATCCTGGCGAGCACTACCCCACAAAGGGTGGTGGGCATTAAAATCTCCTAAAATTAAAAAAGGTTGAGGTAATTGTTTTACTAGTGATTCAAGTTCACTCATATGCAGTGGATAGTTAGGTGGAAGATAAAGAGAAACTACCGTGATCAAACGGTCAACAAGAAGGCGCACCGCTACAGCCTCTAGGGGCGTAGAAAGGGGGACCTCAGAGCAAGCAACACCACTCTGTACCACTAGTGCCACTCCTCCAGACGTATTAGGGGAGAGTCTATCTTTTCTAAAAACCTGGTACCGACGCAAAATCTGCGTATGAGTGCTGCACGAGCAGACGAACCCATTCACTGGAAGATGTGGTAGGTTTCGAGATTTTTTAGTGCAAGACAATAAGACTGGCAGACATTCACAATGATCATGGAAGAAGCATCATAATCTGCTTGACCGAAACTCTAAAAATACCAGAATTTTAACAAATAAATAACAAGCGCACCACGTTGGATACCCTTAGAAAAAATACTTCAAGGCATGGGAACCATCCTGCAAAATCGTCTAAGGGGTGTTGCATAGACCCACCCCAACAAAATATGAAAATGGTGAGTGCGAAAAAGTTTGCCGTCAAGAGTAGGGAAGCTGTCAATATATGTTTAACCCAAAAATTCGAAGATTGAACCAAGGGATTTGAAGATTTGCAGGTTTGAAAATTTTTAAACTAGTTGAGTTGAGAAATTTTTATAATTTTTGTACCATCGAATTTGAGAAATTCAAAGGTTTGACAAGTTCAAACCAAATCAGATGATTTGAAGATGAATCTGATGCTATTATAGTCTGTTTATCAGAAGTGCGAGCAAAGCCAATGCTACAAGCGTGGTGCCTTGAATGACACCTAACTTCATGAGCAGGCAAACCTTAACAGGCCCTACCACAAGTAAAAACACTTCTCATGCCGATCTTTTCAGTGATACTGTCAAAGGCCAATTACACTGTAGTGATCCTTGCACCGTCGAAAGCACAATGACTTCGTAGAACCACATTTTTTTGCTTCCATTGCTACGATATGTGGTTGTAGGTCACTGCTATCATCAATTAAACCGGGTGATACTAGGTGCAGCTCGGCACTCCTTCCAGGACGCAGCTTGGTAAGTGTTTTTATTGTAGTTATTCCTGATTCCCATGCAAACTAACACATGTTTAAGCATCAGTTTCTTGCAGTCAAACAGGTGCGAGGATGGCCGCCGCGCTGGCTGCACTGTGATGCCAACAGAACAAGACGACAGTAATTTTGCTGCTGAGAGGCGCTGTTAGCTCTTCCACCGCTTTGTGGTGAGCGTGTTGACGAGGCATTGTTTTTGTTGTTTCCATACTATATGGGTCTTTTTTTTAGTTATTAATACTCAACAAACACTAATTGTATAAGGAATTCAAAGGGTTAGCTCATATATAGCAATAATCTAATAGTTGGTTTTACAAGAGAAAGTTTAACGGCGCTGACTTATTGTAAAGTCTCTCACTGTAATGCAGTGTCCGGGAAAGTACACAAGAAAAGTGGTTGAAGTCAAGTACGAAGTAGTTTAGAAGGTATGTACTTAGGGTAGTAGTACATCGAGGACAATGTACTTGATATAAAGTACTTTAAATACAATGTACTTTCTAAGTAAATTACAAGCATTTTTCATACAGTCATCTATTACACGCATAGCCCCAGAAGTGCTTGGGTATGTAATCGAGGAGGACATCAATTATTTCTGGGAATGGCAGCGAATATTAGCTATGGTCAAGGGGCCACAGAGTAGATTATTTCTCTCTTGCTGATGATCTATTCCGCATAACAAAGTTATAGTGCACTTTTTGTATCAATCTTAAAACCGCCATCAATCTCTCAGAGAAACGACCAGATGACTAAGTAGATGTCACAGAGGACAGGGGCTACGCTGGAGCCAAGTGTGACAAGGCCATTCAACTGGATCTTGTTGTCTTGCATTGGTTTAAGGTGTTTAGGTACGTTGACGACTACTTAGCAAGTTTGAATACCACTGATTGTGTGACTGTTGATGATGTCGTGCAGGACGTATTAGATTTGTTTAAGGATAACTGTGACAGTCTAAAGTTTACGTATGAGCTCCAGGATGGCACGTTCCTGCAACTTTTAGATCTATGTCTACAATTCACAAAGGATCACATTTGTTGGTGCTAAAATCGTCAGCCTAAGAAGGGAATGTTGCCTTACGACTCTGTACATTCTAAACTAGTCAAGAGAAGTACCGCGTCGTCTTGCCTCTTTGCGGCACTCAAGAAGCCGTGTCGTCATGTTATGCAAGACAGCTTCTGTAGACAAGATTTGCGACTGCGGGCTTCCCCAGTTTGGTTATGTTTTCAGTTTCAGAGAAGTAATTCCGTACATGCACAGGGTCTCTCATCACTTGAAGAAGGTAGCCAAACGGTATGACGTACCGATCATGTTCTCGGGTCCCCGCAATTTGGGACAAATGTGCCACCGCCTTAACGAAAGAATTGAAAACAAACGCATCTTTGTGATAAACCATCGGCACAAATAGTATGTGGAATGCGCTGTGGGGGTAGTATATCGAATCACACTGACATGTGGCAAAGTGTACATCGGCCAAACTGAGAAATGTATTAATGAAAAAACAAGAGAACATCATTCGCCTTTAAAGTCAACAATAGGGGGCACATCCGTTTGCACGTTGCGGATTGCCATTGTCGCCCTAAGTTCAAGAACACAGAAATCATTGGCAGGGGAAACTTTAAAACCGCTTGCGAATCGCTCGAGGCTTTCAAAATTAACAAATCAGGCACAGACAGCTGCGTCAACCAGACGTATGATTATCTTCACACTAAGAATATAGTGTTTCTTAGTTACCAGTAACTCTGAGTTCCAGTATTCTATGCTTTTTATTTTAGTTTGTCCTTTCCGCGTGTTGCCTTTTGGCTGCTTCTTGTTTTTCTTCGTTTAGGATGGTGGTTGCTGTAGCTGGTTTTCGTGTTTTTTTCCAAGAAAATTCCAGTTGTCAGTCAGCGCTCATCATGTCTGCTCCTTTTACTCGTCCATTTTTTGCTCTGTTTCTTTCTATAGACTTGAACCGACTCGCCTGCATCGCCACCTTAGTACAGTTTTCCTCAGACACTGGAAGCATCTCAACTTTTGGCTTTTTAGTATCTGGCATTAAAGGGCAACTCCGCTCGATTTCGAACATTTTGAGATAGTGGGTAATATAAACTTGAAAATTACTCCAAAACAACCATACCATAAAATACCGAGCCTGCGCCCCCCCCCCCCCCCCCTCTCGTATAAGCGCCCCCTCCAATTTTACTAAATTTAATATTTCTATGATCGCCACCTTGAATGTTATTCCCGAACCGAGTAAGGGCCCCCTCCCCACTTTAAATCAATAATCTGTAAATTTGGAGGGGGTGCTTTCTCGGTATTTTATTGTACACCGTTTGTCTCGTAAAAACCAAAAAAAAAATGTTCGTGCAATCTTGTTATTTATTATAACCGCAAACCGAAACTGAAACTTCGGCATGACCGGGCAACATTGTACCCTCGACGTCACTTGCATACGCACCCACGTGGGATACAAGGGGTCACGTGATCTTCCTCCGGTAACCCAGAAAAGGCGCGGATGCACGAGGAAGGGCGAGGGGCGAGGAGGGAGGACGGACGAAGCTGCGGCGGCGAACAGGCAACACAAGCGGCGACGAAGCAGGCTATGTATTCCGCAACCCAGGCGGCTAGTCTGGCACCGGTCGGTACGTATGTCAGCGAAACTCACCCCGTACCACCCTCTCCCTTTTCTGCTTTATCTTTTTCTCGTTCGTTCTTTTTCGTCTCTCGCCTTTTTGCTCGCTCAGACGTGGAACGCGTCTGTACCGCCGCCTGGTGAGCTCTTCATGAAAAAAAAAAAAATTCCAAGGGAAAAGTTGCGTATGCACCAGACGTCACCACAACGGAAATACAGCGTTGACTGCGCCGCACGTCGCCCGCTAAATTAGTGAATTTTGGTGACTTCGGGCATCTCAGTCTTTGTTGGCCGGTTTAATGATCTTTTAGGTGGTATTAAGTTTTAATATTTGACATGCGGTCTCTCTAGATGATACTAGAGTTGCATTGTGTGCTAACAACCGAGAATGAAGCGGAGTTTATATCTTTAAGCTCCATCAGAGACCTCTGTCTCTGTCGTGGTGATGAGCACCTCGCCAGGTGCACCCAGCATTCTCAAAGCTTCATCACATATTTCCCGGAAATACTAATCCTGCAACAGTTTTTTTCGGTGTTCCATCCTGGCATGGATGGTAACATGGTTGCAAAAGCGCAAAATTACCGTCGGAGTTGTCTTTCTAAGCTCAAACCTTCCATTCACAGATGTCCATGGCACCAATTCTACAATTGCAGTTACACAACTGCGGAAACACAAACACCCGAGAGTCCTGCTCGAACGTTCACTTGCGTCACTTCCTAAACTTCAATACATATACATATGTACAATGCTGTCAAAGCTACTGGTGTCAGTATATATGTTCATGTAGAGTCTCCTTTGCATGAGATAGCATGCCAATGAAATATTAGACAAAGCCAATAGCTCACACCAGACGCTTTTCCACCATTGAATATAATGTATAAAACAAAGTTCAGACACAGCCGCTTCCAAGGAAGGCTGGAAGCATCACCACACTTCTGTTGCCGTGCCTTTTGACACCCACCACCTCATCGTCTCGACTAGAAATGTTGCGAAGCTTTCCGTGCTTGAGTTCTAAGAACTTTTAAATCTTCAATTCTCGCTGATGTTTGAATTACCGAAGTTTGCATGCTTCAAATGCAGTTCCAAGCCTTAAGAGTTTCTAAACGTTTGAAGTTGGAGAATTTTAATATCTTTACAGAAAAATAAGAAAAATGAGAAGGCTTCAAAATTTTTTACTGTTCAATTTCAAACAATTTGAGAATCTATATTGTTTTTGTTATAATAGAAATTAGTGAAGTTCGACGTCTTCGAATCTCACAGGGGTCCCAGTTTCAGTTTCAGAAAAGTTTTCAGGGATTACTCTTTTGGGAGCCTCGTTACACACAACAGTATTTTCGTTAACATTGAAGTGGACAGATAAGCTTTGTTCAGCAGAGTTCAAGCAAAGGTTATAGCTAGGGTTTCGCATTTTCTGAGTTTATTTTTCGTGAAATTCCAAGAGTGCTTGTCGCAGTTTATTTTTTGCCAAAACGTTGGAGGATTTCGGCTTTAATTTTGATGGGATAGGATTAGTAAAAAAAAATGGACAAAGACATACCAATAATTTTAGAGCACTAATGGCTAAAAAAGGTCAACATGTATCTAACAAGATTTCTTCAGCTGTATTTAGTGTCGTGAGCGGATGCAGATGCTTTGCGATTTTCATGGGCACTGTTTCCAGTGCTACTACGAATCGTCACGTGAAATTGTATAAATAAGTAATGGTTTGTGGAGTTAATTTCCCGCCAACAAATTTCTTCCGCAAAGCACCAAATGATACAAAAAAGCGCTGCGGCTGGTGGAGGGGGACAGCTAAAGCGAATGATACGAGAACCTAACGCCTTCATGTCTTTTATAAAACATACAAAATCAAGGATGTCAGGGTTGTAAAAACCTAACTTCTTTTCCTTGTAGGAGGTACAGTACCAATGCTGGTGCAAACTAGAATGCTGAACATTGGCATATGACATGACCCGAAAATACAATGAACCGTTGACCTGAAAAGACCTTGACAAGATAAACCTTTTTTTCATTATCCCAAGATTTGAAAGGAGTTTAAAGCACCTTCTCCACAGGACCACTGACTCTGGACTAATCGAACTTGTTTGAACTACCCCGGAATTTATTTCTTCTTTGACACTGCGACCTTAAAAGAGCTGCGCAAAAGTTTTCGGACGTTTATCAAATTAATATGGGCATTAGTTTCTGTCGTTTTCCAAATATAAAACTGCAAATGGCTTTTTGCCTGCGTTACATACTATTTATCTTTAAGAAATTAAAATGACTGGAATTCGTGGTACCTCTCCACTGTTGCATTGCCTTCTGAGACACTTGCATAATGAGTCACTGGAGGACGTGATGAAAAAGATAGTTCGTGGCACCTTCAACTCTTACATTGCCTTCCGAATCACTTGCACAATGACGTCACTGGAGGACGTGCATGCTTGCAGTTGTGGTGGCTTGTAGTACGGTAGGTCAGTATGGTGGTACTTAGCAACATTACTGTCGTCAGCAATTGCTGTCTTGCGATGGCAACACAGAGCGACATGAGATTGGGACACCTTTTTCTTGCACCCGATCTACAGAATGGAGAGGGGAATCGACACAGCGCATACGACGACCTACCGGAATGAACCTCCGCTGCAAGGCGCACAGCGGACTGTCGTAAGCACGAGGAGGTCGCCATCATAAGCATGATCGCCGAACTCCCAAAGTTGCTGCTTTGGCTCGACCCGTTTAACGTTTCTGCCACATGTCATGTCTCCGGGAATGAGGCGCACTCAAGTAAATATATGCATGTACCATACGATGCAAGAATAATCTATACGGCGTTTATTTGACAGTGTCAAACAGAACAACTTGTCAATTCGAGTAGAAAAAGCATAACTTCAAAAGACTAGCTGCTTCGGCGGCCAAAGCACTACCAACTTGCACACCAAACACATTTCTTGCAGCAAAGCAACCGTCGACCACTTCACAAGGCGACAAAAGCGGCAACTGTCTTTTCTTAGTCCTGAAACGAGCAAGGTTCGACCCTATTCGTCCGACGAAGAAGAATAAAGCCGAAAGAGGGTGATACGTATGATCATTCTATTCAGGAAGCCCCTCCATTTCCTTCTTGCTTTACGATGACAACATCTGGGAGGAATGTTCTCACCCTTCAAGTATATTCACTTCTCATATTTTACTGGGAGGTCGAAGGATACGAAACCCCTGGTGTCACGCGGTAAACAGTGGCGGTGGAGGTTTTTGCTTATCAGAGCAGAGAATGGTTCTGTCGACATCGGGTAAATCGGGTAAACAACGCCCCTAAAACACCGTACATATAATTATAATACGAGGTTTTCTTTACGTAGTCAAGCTGAAACAATGTGATTTATTAAAGATAAGCTTATATTGTTTAGATAATTACTTTGCACCATTAGGTTATGTTCCGCTTATATTGTTTAGATAATTGCATACTTTGCACCATTGGGCTATGTTCCAAATATCACCCAATCCAATCCGAGTTCCTCCGGCGGGTCAACTCGCAAGACAACACAGGTGCACAATGCTGGACGCAGGTAGTTTGGAGTCGGATCGAGTAAGCCATCCCCCACTGACGTCAGGCTGTAGCTTCCAATAGCCGCCATTCGTGACTTCAGACCGTGAAAAGTACTGCTTTTTTTTTTTGCGATTACTCAGTGGAATCGCAGTATTTCAGAGGATGTCGATGCTTTTATGAACCCTTGTGACACGATAGGTAATATAAAAATGACAAGATGCAAATTATTTATATTTATAATTGTTTCACAGCCCCTTGAGTTTTTCGGATAAATTCAAATTCACCGAAATCTCACCGGTAAGTGTTTTTCGGATTTTGGGGGATTATCCAAACATGTGGAACCGTAGCTATAGCATGCAGTAGGGTCACTGAATGCTGGTGGTGGTAGTGTTGTGTTTTATTTATTGATAAAACGTATGCCAGGCTAATTGGGAGTCTCCCAGGCAAATGTATGTTTCAACCTCGCTGGAAGGGGATGGTGGGAAAAAAAGGAGTAGAGACTATGGGCTGAATTGTTGTGAGATCAATAAATTCTGGAGTCTACAGTTCAATAATACAGAGCTGTACTAAGTTCGGTCCATGAAAGAGCCTTCTTCGAGGTAAGTTATTAGAGCTCTAAACACAGGCTGCACTTTGCTCTGAGAGCCCAAAGAAAATGTCAGGTCTTTTAGCGTGGATCGCAGAAATCCACCTTGGCGGAAAGTGTTCATGAAGTTCTTCCGAGGGAGGGGGGGGGGGGGGGAGGAGGCAAGGTCAGGGAGGGTTAGGAGGGGGGGTGGGTATAAGACTGCTGGCACACCTGAAATAGGCGCTCTGTTCCAATCTCTCGTACTTTACATGTTTTTCAATTTGGTACGTCGTTCACTGTTCCCCAGTGGTGAAGGGTGGCACGGGTGTTGATGCAGTTTGAAGTGAGTGTAGCATTGCGCTATCCGCACGCTTCAATGTGAAGTGCGGTACTGGTGCAGGAGGCTGTCTTATTGCAGTGTCAAGATCTGGTGTCGTAACTGAATGATGCCCTTCTTACAAAAAACTTTGGTGCTTTTCTGTTGAAAGGTTACTAAAAAAAGTCACCAGAGGATATAGCGCCTCAGTGCACCCGATTTCAGTTATTTCCACCATCGTTGAGAGCATGTTAAAACCACGTCAATGAGGAAGTCGAAACCGAACGAAGATCCGACCTGTGGTAATGTCATACCTTCACCGTCTATCCTATAACATAAAGTAGCCGCAGTTTGATGTTCCCATCCTCCCAACAGACTTAAACGATTATGTCCGAAAATCAATGAGCAGCAGGATACCCATGACCTGTGTAAAACCAACCATGCACGGACGTTCATGGAATGTCACAGTGGCATCATATACAAAATACCGTTGTCATGTGGAGAGGTGTATCTGGGACAATCTGGGAGGTGCATGAATGTGAGACTCAGGAAGCATGCACTTTCGCTTAAGTCAACGCCAGCGGGCCATCTTGCTGCGCATGTGAGAGATTGCGCGTGCACACCAATGTTTTCCGAGACAAAGGTGCTTAAACATTTTAAGGAGCAAAACACTAGACAGGTTTACGAGGCGTGCAATATCGCGAATACGGGCCTAGCCTGTATAACTATGCCTTCGATTGCTATGACGGCGAAATAGCTCGAATTTTTTTTATTTTAGTCCCTATTTATTGTCTTATTTCTTCTTTTTGCCGCGTGAGCTACACTGGCCGAGGTTGAGCAGTTTCGCGTGGCTCCCAGGTAGCCGTACTGCGCATGCGCGAGGAGCGGTGACGTCACACGGCGCACAGCTGGCGTGCCGGAGCCGCCGCCGCCGCGCGCTCCGCCGCCACCGCGCGCGCCTCGCCTGTCTGCGCATTCCAGAGGAGTGACGTCATACCCGCGGCAGACGCACTGGCGCCGCCGCGTGCCCAGCTGTGCGCCTCCGTTGCGCAGTAGCCAAGTCTGACGCTGCACCGGAGCCGCCTGATAGCGCCTCTCATTTTGTGCGCAGAAGCTCACGCTACGTATATCCTGGCATAGCCTAGTTAAGCCACCGCAATTTTTTTCTTCTTGTAATACCCAGTACCCTTTGGGTCACCGTCAAATTTGCCGTTATTTTTTCCTTCTTGTGATAGCCAGCACCCTTTGGGTTACCGTCATCTTTGTCGTTCACATGTGAATATCTGTACATAGATATATTGACTTGGAAATCGGTAAATAATGTATTTGAGCATACATTTAAAATGACTCTCAGAAAGAGGTTAATATTTGTAACCATACCCCATCTCACTTCCTTACTTTATTAATGCTCATTTTTCATTTAATGACCAGGAAAAAAACAAAGCAATTAACTGAGAAGTCTCGGTTGGCAACTCTGTGTGGGGATGGGGAGTGGGAAAACAGAGGACAAGAAAGAGGAAAAAATAAAGGTAGCAAAACACAGAACGCATGTAGTCTGGTGGAACGGACCAGTTATTACACAATACTGAAAATTTGTAAATATGTACACAATGAAAAGAAAAAAAAAACGCTTTTGTAATGAGACAGTTGTAGAGTTCAAAAGCCCATCTTCATGTATAACCGACTGCAGCATTCAACATTGTGTTCGGTCTAATTCGACCATGAGGTCTCCAGACACTTTAAAAGACCGTCACATAAGAGATGTCACAATGCACAGAAACGGATATTCAGATATTCCTACAGTAAATAAAGATAGGAGCTCAGTGACTGTCATTTCCGCCTCATAAAGTTTCTACTGCATACAGCATCACTCCCCTGCCTTGTCAAGAGCTAGAAGTTATAAGAAATTTAAATCAAAGACGGCTTATTAGGTCTGTTTTCTCTAAGTAAACCACCAAGGCGTCTATAGCTCTCTGTCGGGTTTTTCGATCGTTCAAAGGGCCAAGGATCTTGTTTAGGCTGAACGGATCGCTGTTTAGTTTCTGAATAGTGTCGTGAAGTGCGCGTCCCTCAGTGTTAAACAACTCGCACTCAAAGATGACGTGGTGCAGGTCTTCAGGGACGTTGCAGTTAACACAGTTCGGACTTGAAATAAACCCGAATTTGTTCATCTGGATATGTGTGAAGGCAGAATTCAATCGACATCTATGCAAACAAGTTTCGCCGTTTCGAGGGAAGTTTTTAGGAATACCCGGGTCAATTTGATGGAGGTATGGGTAGCAGTTTTTGGTGGACGTCCAATCACCTAGGAAAGTGTTTTTACCCAATGATGGCACATTTCTTGCAGCCTCTTGTCGAGCGAAAGGAATGTTTTCAGATGGAGCAAGGTTATGCGCAATTTCTGCTTCAGCGTCAGCAGACTCGTTCCCAGGAATTCCTGTGTGACCGGGTACCCACTGAAAGTCACTTGACATCTTTTTATCTTTTACTAGCTCTTCATTAAAGCCTGAGTGGTGAGTCAGCGCTCTTTCCTTCCTGTTGTCTCTTCCTCCCTTACCTTATTTGCGCTGTTTAAGTCAACAAGAGGATATAAATTTTCATCTGCCTTTCATCTGGCTTTTTCTAGCTTTTTTGTTGACTTTCTTTTGAATATTGGCCTGTTTTTTTAATAAAAACGTCAACAGACTTTCTGTCGCTTTTCAATTGAAAAGCTACAGCTTTTTAATAAAAACCTAAAGCCGTTTAAAAAGAAAAAAATGATTTACACATTATAACTATTCATTCAACAAAATTCTGGAGGCTTACTATGGCTTTCCACTCTGCTCCAAATTGGCTGTCGCAAAAAAACGTAAAAAACGCGATTTTTTTATTTTTTTTATGAAATGGTGATTTGGTGGTATTCGAACGCACTAAATACATCCTACAAATACACATTAGAAACAAACACAAACACAAACAGTGACACCATGAAGCACTTAACACCTGAATCACACTACAGTTGACTGCTCCAGAGCCTTTTATGGCCTGCATTTTGAAGGTAATCATTTGGTCGGTGACCACCTTCGCGCTTATTAAAATTTCAAGTGTCCGATCTTCTTCTCGGATGTCTGTCAAAGGGAAAGCAGTGTTCAGACGTTCGTGGTCTTTGTCTCTTACTAAAAAGCATTGGTACAACTAATAATAATTTGGCGCAATCGCTGAAACAACATCCACAAAAATTGCTCTTAGAGGAAATGTTATATCTTTCCTTCATAGCACCACTCATGATGAAGAGAGTCAAGGCAGTTGCTCCACATTAAAATAGTATTTTTGTTTTTCTTTACTGTTTGATTAGTTTAATAGGGTCAATACGTTGCTATAGTCACCTACAAAGAAAAAACGGCCGGGCGTGTCTTTCGAACGCCTTGCCTCCAGCACGCGCCCCATGCCTTCCGTTGTGCTTTGACGTTGCGCGCGCGCTCGAGGTTCACGAGACGCCAGAGCGTTGTCAAGGGTCGAAGGCTCGCGCCGGAGGCGGGACAGCTGAAGCTCCTCCTTACAGTTCTCACCTTGACAGGGACTAGTGAAAAACTTGGTGACCTTTCACGTCTAGTCAAGATGTACAATGTTCAATAAAAAGTCAACAGAAAGTCTGTAGCTTTTCTATTGACACTGGCTACAAAGAGTCAACTGAACGTTTTCAACACGAATTAAACAGAGCGTCTGCAGTCTTTCCGATGCCACTGTCAACGGGAAGTCAGCAAAGAAATATCAACGCAAACTTACTAGAAATCAAGAGCTTCTGTTTTTACTCAGGCTGAATAAGATCACCAGAAAAGTTCCAACATAAAATCAACAAACTCTCTGTTGACTATGTCAGCAGGGAGTCAAAGACAAAAGAAAGGAATCAGAGTCAACAAGAAGTCAACACTTTTTCAATAAAAGTCAAATATTATTTTTATACGGTTATGACAAGATGCTCAGCGTTCATTAGCCTGCGAAGGAAGACTCATCACTGTGGGCTTCCGCCTCAAGAGCATCAACACGCTCATTTCCGCCGATTTCAGAGTCTATGAGTATCCTATTAGGATGAGCTTCCAGCCGTAGTTTCCAGATTGTCAGGCCTTAAACGCTGCCATCCTTCCAGAAACTCCCAAGCTTTGTTTCAGAACCATGTTGCGGCGTAGTAATCATTGCTTACATATAGCATTGCCTTGTGTAGTTGAAGCGAAATGCGTACCCTGTAGCGCCTGCTTTTGCAAACTCTCTTCGGTGTGCTCTCCTGGAGTGTGGAAGCACTGATTTGTCTCCAGTGTTGCGGAGTGGGCACCGTTACTCTATTCCATTTTTTTCCAGAAAAATTAGCATTTCCGACGATTCCTATTCCTTTAAACTCCTACGAATAGACACACTGGGCCCATTCTTACTCCTGGAATGGCTGAACTCCCCCATTTCATTCCTATAATTCCTAAACTTAAACAAAATGGCGATTGACAGCCACATTGTTACCAGAAAAAAGCAGCATAAAGCAGTTGATATTATCAAACGCGGACACGACTGTAAAAGTATGCAAAAGCTCCCTCAAACCACCCGTTCTGCTAAGCCAAGGCGTGGTTGCACGCAGAGCTTTGTGGCACCTGGTGTCACTGCAGACATCGATCGTGCAATCAAGAATAAAAGGCTCGCGAGTCGCAACAGGCGCCAAAAATTAAAACCACCCATTTTCTTAGCAAGCGGACTGTATACCCTCTTATAGATACATGGTTAGGTGCTGTTTGTTTCATAGGCCTTAAAAATGTCTTGTTCGTGCTTGGCACAAAAAGTACCTATCTTGCTCTCTGCTTCGAATACTTACGCAACAGCACCGCTAGTACGCTGTTAGAAGCGACGCCGGGTATACCTGCCCCAAATCTCTATGCACTGCTGCAAAAACAGAAAGCCGCTGACAAAGCGCAATCGGTACACGGTGCCAGCAGAAAGTACTGTAAACGTCTGGCGCCGTGTACCGATTGCACTTTGTCAGTGTTTTTTTTTTTTTTTTGCCGTATTGCGTGGAGATTTGGGGCAGGTATACGCGGCGTCGCTTCTAACAGCGCACTAGCTCTGCTGTTGCGCAAGTCATTCAAGAATTATTCAATCCGATTCAAGTTAGTCCAGATCGGATTGAGCATTCCGATCCGGAGTAACTTGGATCCGGGTGTAGACGAACAAGGCGCAAGGAACGGCAGCTTGTTCGTCTACAACTATACAGCTTTGGTTGCTTCATTTTATTCTCAACATCTGGAGGCACCATATTATGAAACCCATGGAACCTGCCTTAAATCGTAAACCTTTATATGTGCTCTACGATTCTTGCGATTTCTTAACGTACGCAACACATTTTTTTTTTTTTTGCGCAACGCAGAGATTAAAAGATCGCCTGGATTAATAGCACGGAGTCGAACCTGTCATTATTCCGGTTCGGTTTGGGTTCGGGCTGCTTTCATTTTGTTCAGGTTCGGTTCTGGTTTATTGGTGCTGTCAGAATAACGGTTCGGTTAACGGTTCCACCAAGCGCGACCCAGCTCAAACCGGTTCTTGAAAAGAAGTCCACAGCTCCCAGTTGTTAAGAAAAGGTGAGTTCAACACCGCGTCATCTTTATTAAAATAAATTAGGTCATCAGAAGCCGTGCTGCGGAAACGAGGACAGCAAAAGAAATATAAGCTTAATTTCGCTTTAGGATCTTGAATTTTGGAGGCAAACACCGTTCTATAAATATTGCGGGGTTATACAGGCGCCTGGAAAAAGCACCGAAGTACAGTACTCACATGTGAAGCTAATCAGCCAGCACGGACAGTGACTTCATGACGGTACCACGCACCTTTCTCACTAACCACACACAAAAACAAAACACCGCAAAACAAACGCGCCGACAGCCATCAACTTATTGTTTTTATTTTGATGCATGTGTTTGCTTTCCTTTCTCTTAAGGAATGCTGCTTATAAGTTTAGAAAATTAAACATACACACACACACACACACACACACGCACGCACACAAATAATAGCTATTTAGCCTCTGGGCATAGTTAGATATACTCTCATTCACCTCACGATGTGCCAGGGTGGACGCTACGAGCTACTCGAGCCCATCTGTAGTTGGTAGCTTGTCTCGTGACTTCGCGCTCACCGCGTCGCTCCGCCTAAGAGGAAAAACACGTGACACCCTCCGAGCTAAGAATTGGCTCCGGTGGCTCGTAGCGTCCTCTGCGGTTCATCGTAAGCTGAAACAAAGTGTAGCAGTGTACGCCTCCACTCCGACTCGTCAACGCTAATTCGTGCTGCGCATAGACGTGAAATACACTTATTTGTTTCTTTATTACTGAGCTGTCCCCGTGCCGTCACTTCCGTTTGTTTCGTCAAAACTGAGTAGCTTGCCACCACCATCGCGAATATTTAAGTTACTTCGCGCCGCTACCCACAGGAAGGCCCAACTCAGGTTTTATTACGCTGAACCGTTGCGAATGAACTGGTAACCGCCACATACAATTATGGTTCTGTTCTGGTTAAGGTTCATTATCGAATGATTGATTTAGGTTACAGTTGTGTTCTGCTTTAGTTAAAAATAACAGTTTCGCTTCGATTTTTCGTTGGGCTCGACACCCTGGCTAAAAGCTGCATGCTAATCGCGCATGATTACAACAGCCGCTTTGTCGCGTCTCGCGGCGCCAGGGACGACATCGTGTTCGTCTACAACTATGCAGTTTTGGTTGCGTCACGGAGGGCACGCCATTTTCATCCTCAAAGAGGCATAAGTCAGTGAGACAACAAAGCCGTCAGTCACCTCCAGTGCAATGATGGCGTTCCAAAAGCCACTTACCATGCGCCAGCGAAATGCGCCATTAGCCCTAGGCCCTAAATGAAAATCGACACAGCTCGCATAAGAACCGAGTACATTCCATTCCCACTCCATTATGGGCAAAAGGGATTTAATGCCATTCCCATTCCGTTCCCCACAGCGATGCCGCTATTTCATTCCCATTTCATTCCTGAGTCGCGAAAGTGCGGAATGATTCCGGAATCATTCCGACTCCGAAGTGGAAACTCCGTAACACTGTTTGTCTCTACTAAAGTTATTTTCTTCGTTCAAAACTCTTTTGTGACTTGCATCTTGCTGCCCCGTTTCAAGACTCATGTGTGCCAAGGCGGAGGCCTAGCACTTGAAACGCAGCACCAGCACGATCGTAGTGGGCAAACAAGCTGTAGTAAGCTGATTAGTTGAGCTAGTTGGTATTTAGACGACATGGTAAAACAGCGCACAAATTGAGAGGAAGAGAAAGGGACAGGTAGAATATGTGCTTTCGTTTTACTGTCAGAGATCTTTGGTTCCACCTGCCTTTTCCTCTTTCTCCCAGCTTGTGCGCTGTTTTACCATGTCGGCAAACAAGCTGGCAACATTCTTTGGCAAACTACTGGGAGCTCCTGATGGCGTGTCTGTCATTTGAGGCCTCAATTTGAGGCGCTTCCGGGAGACTTATAGGGAAACTGTGGTCAAAAATCGAACTAGAATTTATTACTGGTGCCACTTTAGTGGCACAAAATATGATCAGAGCTCAAATATTATGTCAAAGTGAGGCCCCATCCCCCCCCCCCCCCCCGCCCCACCCAATGAAACCGATATATTAAAGATGTGACCACGTGCTGCTTAGCGGGATGTCAGAGAGTTGGATTTTAGTCAAGTTACACTGGGCTACGACGTCACTTTCGTGCCGACTCGCCTTCTCCCTGCCTTTCCGCCGTTGTGTAAAATGACACTTAAAAGCGACCACGTACTGAACGTTTGAGCCCAATGTACACTTGCCCATTTTGGTGACTCGGTGCTCAGAAGTCAGCGATTCGTCCCTTAGTTAGATGAGGGAAGTTGGGGATACCTGAAGGGGCTTATCAAGGTGGGCCCAGAGGAGGACTATCGACTGTCTTTGACAGTCTTCAATGTGAGCGATGACAGTGATTGAACCTTTCCAGTCATGGTGTCTTGGCTCCTTTGGACGCCTAGGGTTGCAAGCTGCCTGCAGGACGCCTTCCTGGCCTCCTCAGTTGAGATGTTGCAATGCGCTGGGCATTCTGGCACGATTCTTACAAATTTCATTTATTTTCTACATGACATGTAGTGTCTAATTAAGTCCAGTACATTTCAAGCGCTAGCATTTGCATTCTACACTCTGCAGCATCGTCATCTTTGTTGTCAGGTCCCCTATATTGGAACACTATGTTCAGTGAAATGTGCTGCAAAATAAATTGTGAGCAGAGGGCCGACTCTATTCGACCGTTCTTTGCACCACCCTGGTTCAGCCCTTTGGCTACGGCCCTGGGCTGAAGCTAGCAACTTGCTGGCAATCCGTATGCAACTCTGGAGAGGCAGTTAAACCACAGTGATTGGCCAGTCGCTTCACTCCTACCATTGGTCTGGCAAAGGCAGCATGAAAAGAAAACTTTTTGCTCGTTTTTGTAATTTCAATTTGCTATATCCTCTAAAATAATGCGGATCTCTGGTCACTTTTAGCGGAAACTTCAGACTCGTCCGAAATTTATTGCAGGACCCTTTCTAACGCACGCTCTCGAAGCTGCTGGCGCGAGCAGGTGACTCGGCCTTGTGGTTCATTCACAAGTACTCTCGCGTAAATCAGACACTCCATTTTATATTAAAAGCTTCAGGAGCAAGCGCGTGCACTCGCGAAGGTAAAGCGACGTTCAAGGGCGACATGCTCGTGCTTGTTGCATTGGCTTCTCTCGCACATGATAAAGAAGGTGAACAAGTTGAACATTCTTAGTAGGAAACAGGGGCGGCTACTAGCCGAGCATGAAAGGTGCCTCGGATTTGTTCGGTGAAGAGCAAGTTGGCTGCCGCGCGTTCTTCGACAAAATACGAACTAACCTTATCTTCGACCACTCTGACACTTGTTTAGTTAGTTTCCCGAACTGCTTACTTGTTCGACAGTGGTGGTCGCACTCCGTGCCAACCTTCCTCAACGTTCCGTGTTCTGATCATGACAGATACCTTTCGGAGCCGGTTGGTTATGTCGTAATCGTCTTGCTACTTTGCGCTTCACTTCCTCCACACTTGCGTGATAGCATGATGCAGGCTTTTCGCGCCTCGGACCTCCGTACTTCCGTACTGCTGCTCACTCTAGTACACCGAGCAGCACTGGCGTCAATCACCCTTGTCAATCACCACGATAGCGTCCATAGCACCACGGCGCTGCCCGCCACGCCCGCCACACGTCAGCAAAACCCGCGCAACCAGCAATTAGTTTTCTTTTTTTTTCTTTTTTTTTACGTGTGGTTGTATTTTGAATGTTCCGTTTTCGGTTTAAACCAAAGCTATTAGCTTTCGTTGGTAGGATTCGTTGGCACAAGAAATAAATATCCTAGCACATATTTAAAACATTACTAAGACAACCTTAATTTTAAATTTTATGAATATATCAGAGCCGCCATGTTACGGCTCCTCCGAAGCACAAAGCCCGAAAGATCCAACCTTATTCGATCCAAGCAATTTCAGCTTAGCTTCGAGCGTGGCCAAAGCTACGGGTGATAAGGGTCAATCAAACGCCGGAAATAGGACGCGACGGCGGAATCTGCGCAGAGGAATCGACGAGAGACATTTCGTCTACTACATAAGTACAAATGCCATTTCCCGTCCTGAAATAAAACTCCGGTTCAGGGCGATGGCTGCTGGGCTTCGCGGAGGGCCGCCGCACTGCGGGCAGAGGAAGACCGGGGCTGAATCACGGAAGTTGGTGACGTTCGGTGCCCAGACGGGGTCTTCCTCTCTGCCGCGGTGCCGTCCGGAGCCCACGGAAAAAGCGGGTTGAGCGAGTTCTCTGGGTAGACTGCCGCCCTGTTTCCGATTTCGAATAAAGCGGCGCTCTTTCTCCGCAAACGCTTAACAGCCACAAAAGCATACTGCGTCCCTCCGGTCGCATTGGTGTACGCGTTTTCTCGGCGCACCACAGACACCGCATGGTTTTGCCTCTGACCTCCACCTCGACACCCGATTTTGGCCCGCCTTTCATCGGAGAGCGCTTACCGTCGGCGGCGGATCAAATTTTCGTCGTTTCCCAAAGTCTAATAGCTCCGATGTTCGTTGAACAAACTTGGTGGTACAACGCGGTTTGAGACGCCCGACGAGGTAGAGTTTGAGTACGCATTTATCGCGATCTCGCGTTTGACGCCCAAACGTGCATTTGTTCTTATCTTGCGTTGTGGGTGGAAATTAGGGAAACAGAAAACCAAAGAATGTCCAGCAACTTGACGAGGAAAGCGTCGAACTTGAAGCCCACGATTCGGCCATAGAGAACAAGAAATCACGCGAACAAAACGAAAGAAAAACCAAAATAACGTGTATAGTTGCATTAGAGTTGCCATCAGGTTGGCGTTTTCGTCGAAGCATATTCAATGTTTTATTATGAAGAATTTCGAAACGTCATTTATTTGATTAGTTTTTTTGATAATTAGTTCTTAGTTGGGCCCAACTGAAAAATTGTCACAAAAAATTATTTCTAAAATTTTACTTGTGCGAAATACTTCGTAATGCGTGCGAAATGAAGTTATAGCGTGGCGGTGTACTGAGCTGGGTGCACTGATACACCTAGAGGTTTTTAAGGGAGAGGAGGGTGCTCATGGCTGGTGTGCAAATACGCTGGCTGGGTAACGGAGGGTCCATCTTCCAGGAAACGGGTGCATGTGCACCGGATGCACCCGACTACACTTTTTTTTTGTAAGAGTGCACCCCAAATTCATTTCATGGTCCCTTTGAGCAAACACAAACACATCAAGGGGATTTAGCCTTTACGCAGGCAGCACACAGTATTGCGCCAATACTAGCGTCAAATCGGAAAGATTGTGCCGATGCCATTTTGATCTAGCCGAAATCCGTGAAGTATCGGATGGGTCGCGCCGACGACATCCTGACATACCGTACCGCCATTGTTTTTCGTTAAATGTGGGGAGTGTCGTTTATGAATTGGCTCTCCTGGCCAGGTATTCAGATTTCTTGACCAACTCAAAACAGAGGTTGAGAAAAAAAAAAAGCAAAACGGAATCTGCTGACTTTTATCCCGAGAAGGACAGACAATACAAGAAGAGGAAGCTGAGCTCTATTGCCTTCCACCTTGCGTTTTGTTAAGCCTCTCCACCATCTTTTGTGCCTTCGTGCGGATGTGAGCGAGCTCGACGGCTGCTTCGGGCAAATCAGAGGGGTGGCGGGAAACACGTGATCGCTGTTCGCTAGGACGAAATCGCTTGGTCGAAAATGTGTTACGTGACCCGCTGTGACGCGCTGATGGAATCACTGGGGCCGCAGACTTCGCCGCTTGCCAAGTTATGGAGATCGGTAAAGGGGCCACGGTAAGTCCGGTTTCCGAAATGCGTTCTGCGGTGTTCTGTTGATTCCGTACGTTGCAAACGAGGTCATGGATTTTCGCCGTGAACAGCCGGAAGAGGTCCATGCAAACCTTTCGGTAATGGCCGCTTCTTCGTCGGAGTCCGTGGAATTCTTGTGCTGTGTTTGTTGAACGCGCTTCGACAAAGAACTGATTTTCGGCGACAGCGAGGCTTTCGTTGAATGTGGGAGACCTACTTCTTCCTCGATTTTGTGTTTGCATTGCTCTGTGTTGCCCCAGTCGGACTATGCATCTATCACGGATTATATCATATCGCTGTTTATTCGTGAGTTCACTGCAAGCATGCTTCTAAGAGTAGTTCTGCTTCCGTCTCAATGTATAGTTTTATTAGATCGTTCCGATACCTTTGATATTTTGATAACAATACAACAGGGAGTTCTCGCAGACCACTCCCTGTTTTCCCCTCCGCTAAGCCCTCCGCAACAAAAAAAGCCGCAACTGCACCTGTGCGCCGATGGCCTAGACTGTAGAGTTCCGGGCATTGTAGCGGGTTGCTGAGAGCGTCGCGGGACGGCGAAAACAATCTACGAAAACCCTCTAATGTATACGCAAAGGCGGCGGCGGAGTATTGGGTATCGTTATCGGAGCCATCGGAACAATCTGCTAAAACTCTATAATCTCGACGGTCTTTCGTGTTTGATTTATGAATTTTGCTTGGCATGAAACAGTGTAATTCTAATGATTAAAGAAAAAACTGTGTAATAGTAGTGGTTGAAGAAACTTTCGTGAGAGATCGAATACAATTTTCTTGTACTTGTATGCGCGCGAGGTGCGCCTTGTATCTGCAATTAACCTGTGAGCCAATACTTCCGATATTGCAGATACAAAGCGAGCACATAGGCACCTTCTATTCGAAACAGAGCAGATGCGTATGCGACATCTGGCCGCTACCTGGCCCACAGCCCGAAATGGGAAGTGCTCGCAGGATATTCCGCCGATACAGGCCGGTGGCGGAAAGGCGGTATGCGAATACCTGCCGGATGTCGGAACGTGGTGCAAAACCGCATGCTTACGTGAAACAGCGCACAAGATTTTGACACAGAGGAGAGGCACACAAAAAATCACACGTACACGGCGCTCTGTATGTGTGATTTTTTGTGCGCCTGTCTTGTGTGTAAATCTTGTGCGCTGCTGCACCCAAGCATGAAGAACCAACTCGCCCAAGCCTCCGTCCTCTCATGCAAAACCGCACATTCGGTCGATATTGGAGCCGGTTTTCAGCCGACATTGCCATGAAACTGGCCAAGAATCGCCGTGCTGCTTGGGTAGGTCCAACAAGTTCCGGTAGGAAAGTGTAAAGTGAAAACATTCTACCTCGTGCATTCTTTAAATAGCTTTCCCTACGTAACTGACTAGCCTGCAGCGACATTTTTGCTACCACTGTAGTGTCCTACTGCATTTTCTAAGCAAAAAATTACAATTGCGAATGCGCTCATGATGAGATACAAGAAAAACACACTCGTTAGATCTTGAAAGCGCATTGTGCCGAACACGTAGGAAGTTTCCTTGTGGCTTCCGACGAAGCAAGTCGCTTGAGGTGGGTCCAGCTCGTAGGCGTGCATCGACGGTATACACCACTTTCCAGCCACCAAGTGATCCTGCGACAAAGATGCATCCTGCGAATTCATCCTCCGAAGAGAAATCGCGAAAAGAAAGACTACTGAATGCTTCATACGAAGGCAGAAATACATTCACACCACTCGGTCGAAACAAGCTGATTGTTTAAAGCAGAAAATAGTGTGGCATCACACGTGTGGGCGTCAAAATGGCATTATTGTTACACACGATAGTAAGCATTCCGTATGTTTCAGACCATTACACGCGATCTAGACATGCTTAAAAGCTGAAGTTAGACGTGTTGGGGACCACACACGCATCTGTATTTTTTCTAGATGATTAATGATGACGAATGTTACACGTTATGTGAATGCGAGAAAAAGTTAATTATGCTTTCAGTATCGTACAATCTTTTTGCGGGTTAACAAAGCAGGCATTTTTCAAAAGTGTGCTGTGCATGTAAATATTTATGTCCAAGGCTTGGAACAGGTACCGACTTTGCTCCTGGTCCGGAATGTTTAAGAAGAAACGTTTCTTTTTCTTCGGAAATTTTACCCTATGGACTATTCTCCGGGGAAAAAAGTCACTCTTTAATACTACGTTTATACACTGCTAATAGCTGAATTAGCCTTTAGCCAGTCTACATCATACTCAAATTGATGACGTAAGTATACAAACCTTCTGTTAATTTCCACAATGACGTCTTTGGGGAAGTCTTTGTGGGTGACCCAGACGGAGTTCCATAGGTACAGGTAGCCTTTCCCTATGTAGAATCGCCCTTTCAACGAGGGACAGATGTGCGATAGGTGCAACTTCGGCGAGTACTTGTCCAAGAGCAAGACCGCCTTCTCTTGCATAACGAGATGGATGTCGTCTTGATTGTACAGCTCCGATACGTCTCGCCCGCCCCGGTTGCTAGTGATCATCTTCTGAAGCTTGCTGTACATTTCTGTCTTTGAATTCTGCAGGGGTAATTTGTAGCACGTCAATCAGTTCGTTGGAACAACAAAAATCTGGCATGTCCGAGCATTCCGTTCGATACGAGAACGGAACTATTAATAAGTATTGTTTTTTTTTTAGAAAAGTATAATTTCAAGTTTACGGTCAAATTTAAGAATTACAAGAACATTATGCAGCTATCGCTAAACAATACTATGGGGGGGGGGGGGGGGACGAGGGTGAGGAAAAAGTGTGCGTTATGAAGAGCAAAAGCACCACGATCCCTATTTGGTTGTCATGCAAAAAAAAAAAAAAAGTACCCAGTCCTCGAATCCCTGAAATTTCCGCAGCCGGGTAGAGAGCAACAGTTTCTTAGAGGAGGCACACATCTCTCCGAAGTAATATATATTTTTTTTTTTTTTTTACATAGAGAGCTATTATGGGCTCTTGGTGCGAACAAATAGTGTTATACGTGTCTTTTAGACCGAGGGAAAGTAGTCAACCCCAATAAGCGTCTAATGTCTCCGGATTCCGAGTCAAGAGGTCCAACGAGTCAAAAGATCCAACGCGTCAAAAGATCCATTATTGGACCTTCTGACTCGTTGGACCTTTTGACTCGTTGGACCTCTTGTCTCGCCGTGGATCTTTTGACTCGTTGGATCTCTTGACTCGTTGGACCTCTTGACCCAGATTGGATCTATTGACTCATATTTGGCGAGTCAAAATATCCAACTAGTCAAAAGATCCATTATTGGACCTTTTGACTCGTTGGACCTTTTTACTTCCTGCCCGATCACCGGGAAAGAGAGAAGGGCTTTGAAGAAGAGGAGGAAAATAAAGAAAAGCAAAACTACGATGATTGACGGCTTTCGGGTAACAAGGAGGGGCGTGGCGGTCACTGCTAGGGTTCCTCGATGCGCGCGCGCGCATAGAGGAACCCTAGTCACTGCACTGCAGCGGGGTGGGATCCCGGGTCTAATAACAATGCAACACAAAAGAGGGAGATGGGAGAAGGGGATACAGTGGCCTCAGGGACGAGAGGTTTTGGGATTCTGAATGGCTGGCTGGGTCACGGCGTTATATGCCTTTTCCATTTCAATCGGCTGGTGACCAACGTCATCTCTTCGTGCGGTATGCTTGACTAACGCAGGAATTTCCCGAGAGTTGTGCACGCTGCACGGTCACGGGGACGTAGGTTGTTTCTCGAATTTAGAAATCAACGAACAGTCAACCGGTGACTGAATTACGACACGTATAGACCAACACGCGGTGCTGACGTCCTGCCCCTGCGGTGGCGCTGCTATCGACATTGCGCACGCGCAGACGGTCCACTTTTTTACCATAATTTTACCATAACGTTTACCATAATATCAACCCGCCTTAAAAAATGTTTTAGGTTATTATCTTGAATTAATTTTTTGACATATTGCCTTCCGATTGGCGAAGTTCGATAAGTTCGAAGGCGACCTGCACGAAAAGAACCGGTGAATTATCGGGAGTTCCTCTCTTCAAATTGGCCATCTAAGGCCGTCTAAAGGGGCCTTGAAACGATTTTGCTACTTTTCCTAAACACAACTTAGAATCACTTCCTAACGTTAAGGACTGAATAAACTTGCCTTTGTTGTTCTTTTTAGGCAATGGCAGTCGCCAATAAAATTCGAGAAATATGAGCCTCTTTCATCCCCTCAACTCGGAGCCAGAACAAGCGGCCACGTGGCCTGGTGCCTATCCTGTACCTTTGACGTTAATCATGGTCACGCGATGGGGTTGGCAAAGTAGAAAACGCGTGCTCAGCTCCAGGCATCGTTAACGTTCGGCTATTCTCATCACCGCAGCGGTTGGACACGAGCCACTACCCGAGTGTCCGCCGAGGCATTCATTGTTACGAGCCGAAGTCGTGTGCTCACGTAGTTCTCGTGTCCAATTCATGCATGAGCCGCGCTCGACTGTCGTCAGTCGGGTGATTTCGATTTCACATTCACGTCATCCAGCTTTGTAAAGGCAAGACTGAAAGACATTTATCCTTGCGATTTCAGAATTTCACCGCGACAAAGAAGTTTCTGGATCAGAGGCGGTCTGTGCGAGTATAGGAATCCTTCTTCTGAATTTGGCGCCCTTTGCACTGGATTGTAGCACCCAAGGAGGGTTGAATGTACTAGGATAGAGCATGATGTCAGCCCCATAGCTTCCGCAAGCAATCCTCTCATAAAGGAGTGTCCTCTCCTTAATAAAAAAAAAAAAAAACAGTGAGTGTGCAAGCGAGCTGGTGATAATTAATCATCATGTGACACCTGAGATTGAGGTGCGAAAAAATTAAGGAACTTTTAAACAGAAGGAAAAGACAAAAGAGAATGTCTCCAAACATTGTGACGTTCTCCCCTAATGTCTTTTGCTTCGACTTGAAAATGTAATTTTCCCGTACCACAATCTCACGTGCTACATTATGATTAATTTTTCCCTCGAGATATTTTAAACCTACTCGCTTGCGCTAACCGACCAGAAGTAGCGAGAGTTAAAAAAGCTTGGAAAAAGCCGCCCCCAGAACAAACGGAGCGATGCCTCGATTGCTCACGTTTCTGGTGAGTGTAGAATATCCCTCCCCGTATTTCTTCAGAGTTGACAAAGCATCGTTTCGTGATACAAATTTAACAAAACCAAATTTGTGGAATGTACTTTGAAGTCGGGAATTGTACTTTCCAGGGAAAGTACCAGAAAAAAATACTTTAAGCAAAGTACAAGTACATACTCAGAGAATGTACTTCAAGTGAAGTACAAGTTTAATAAAACTACTTGAAGTAGTACTTTAAGTACAATGTACTTAAAGTACTTCCCAACACTGGAAAGCGACACCCGCACGGCTGGCATCTCGCTGCACCGGTTTCCCCTCGACTCTCGAAGGTGAGACTTAGCTACTGTCAGTAACACGCCTTCTGTGTGATGCCATGCCCCCTTGTTCGGTCTTCTCTTAACTCTTGTTAGTTTTACCTAAAACTATTAGGGTTGTCTGGATGTGCACAAGAAACTACACCCGAAGGCGTAATATGTTATACTAGGAATGTTTTAACTTCGAAATGACTCTGACTTCGCAGCGTTGTGTGCCGTTATTATAAAAGTGCCAACGATGTTCAAATTTACCTGTACCGGCCTGGCTCTGAGGAGCCTAGTGTCGTGATCATCGGCGTGGTTATCAGTGGTACAACACAGAGATATAATAGGGCATCTGTGCGTAAGACTCGTGTTTTTACTCTTCATGATGTACACAGAGAGTTGATGTCATGCATTGGTAATGTCCTTGCTCTGATTTGCTTTGGTTTGTGGACATTTTGGCTACTTTTTCTTTTCGTAAGTATTCACGGCACCCTCATAGCACCATGCCTCATCTGCAGGCGCAAAGCCTGGGTTGGGTTCTGCAACAACCGAAGTCCACAGGGGAAGACTCCATGGCAGCTACGAGGCAGGGTAGTTTGCTCCTTACATTTCGAGGAGTCAGCTTGCCTGCGCCCTGGACACCTCCGTCACAATGCGTTGCCAAGTGTGCTTCCCACAAAAGTAAGCAGACCAATAAGCCTTCCGTGCACTTTGTGACTAAGCATGGTTAACCCGCTCTTAGAAAAAATAGTTACCACATGGGGCTGAAATATTGCTTCTGTGGGCTCATAACATTTTTATATTATTGTCAGAGACGACACATGGGGACATTTCCAACAAAAGCTCTCCAGGTTCAGCAGTTGTGCATGGTGAGCTTTTTCACTGCAACTAACATAAAGTGGCAGCAACTGCCAGCACCACTGCATTACCTCATGGTCTTCATGACCTCAGCATTTTGCAATATGACTAGGTGAGATTAGCTGGGAAAGGCTGATAGAACATGGTCAGAGGTACTGCTAGAAGTTCATTTCAGGCCCGTTTATAATGACATGTTTTATTTAAGGTGACATAATCAACGTCAATATCGGTCCACAGAGCATCTTTTGCCATGCCGACACCCAGTCTTCCATAATAAAGCTGCCCATGAAAGAAAGTGATTTACATTTTTTGTTAAAATAGACGAATTCACCATAAATTTGCAGAGGTGAGTTCGCAACCCTCATCGAGCTACACATGCTTTGGCAGTTCAGACTCACGGAGCTCCTGTGGTCACCCTGACGACCAGTCTTCCGAAATAAGCCTGTCATGGAACGAAGGTGAATATCCTTTTTATGCGTTCAAATAGAGGAATAAGGGAGGACTTGAACCTCTTCTCCTTTGCTAAGTTCACATTAAATTTGCAGAGCGAATTTCTGTGGCTTCATTGGACCACACATACTCGCGCACCTTTCTAGAGAACAGTCCACTAGGGGCCCATAATAAGTGGTGGCCGAATATTGTTTGTGCTATCCTTTTATTCCCTTTTTTGTGAGCTTGCTTTCTTAACTGATAGAAACAGCGCAACTTGACGAAGGACAGGAAACAAGGAGTATACAGACAGGCGATGTAAAAGTACACAGAGAGACACTGTTTCTGCCAGCTTAGAAAAACGACCAACTCGCCCAACTTTCCACTCTGGTGAACTTGCTTTGTTACTTACAGTTTTTGCAAAATCCTCTCTTTCTTTTTTTTTTTTTTTTTGCAGTTGATCATTGCTACGCTCTACGTCAAGATGCTGCTCCTGCTCAAGAGTCCAGCGGGGACGTGGCTGACATGGTGATTTGGGTTCCTTCACCGTCGCCTAGAGACTCTCTCTCTGGCTGTGCAGCTGGGCCTTCTCATAAATGTGAGTGCTTTCTATGATGCGAACTTTTTTTCTTTTGCAGTTTTTTTTTGTGAAATTATAAAACGTCAGACTGCAAAAATAAAAAGCCAAGGCTTGAAAAACACCAGCGGATACTAAACTTTATCTTGAGAGCTGATGGCGCAGGGGGTCACATAACACAAGACCAGGTAGCTGGCAGCTACAAATCGAAGTTTGTCCAAAGTTCAGCACATTTTTGTGTCTCACGGTAGTGTCATTGTCAAGCACACAAAAAGACAAAAAAATGTTCCACACGCAGGTGTTAACACCGCCAAATCAAAACAGCTCAACCGGTTTCACTGAATCATATGTCTTTCCGCAAAACGTCACGTAAGACAGTGTTTTTTAAAGTTTTTAAAAAGCTGCCCTGGTCATATGTGTGTGATGCTGAGCCTGTCATGGTCCCTTGTCCTATCTGCCAAACTTTAGTTGCCTGTTGGTGTGCGAGCGCTTCACTGTTACAGTGCCATGGGCATAAGTAAGGTATGGTCAAGCTTTAAGAAAATGCATTTCACAGTTTGGATGCCTATTCTTGCATGTTTCTGTGTGCGCCCTTGTCTTTTTGGACTATCAGATCTCTGGCCAACATAAAGCGCCTAGTCCGATATAAAGATGTACTGCTGCTTTCCTTAACTTGAATTGCATATGTGTAGTCTGTCACACTTGCTGTTCTTGTTTAAAGACACTTCAAATCATTGAGGAATATTCTTAAACGTGAATAGATTACACATTTAATAAATTAATGGCGAATGCAAGTTTTTCTTGGAGACCTGATCTGGGTAATTTGTCAAATTGCAGCACCCGGCAAAAGCCGCAGCATTGACAAGAAGAAAATGAACGCCCTGAGAGCCAAGGTGCGACAGCTTCAAGAGCGTAACAAGAGGCTGCAAAGAAGGCTGCAACGACAACGTCAGATGAGGACTGTTGCTGAAGTCACTGAGAGTGTCCGCGTTCATGTGTCTCCTCCTGTCGCTGCACTCGTTGAAGCCCAGCTTAGAATGAGCAATGTGAGCCGGTTTGGCCAGAGATGGTGCAGCCACAACAAAGCCTTGGCTTTAGGCCTCTACTTTCATAGCCCCAAAGGCTATAAGTATTGCAGGCGACTGCTCAGGCCGCCATCAGTAAGGTCACTGCAGCTATGGCTTCAGCGTGTGCCACTGAAGGTTGGATTTTACCTTGGCATTTTCGAGCTGATAAAGAGGCGGGCAGCTTCTTTTTCTCGAGCCGATCGGGCCTGCAGCATAGTCTTTGGTGAAATGCACATAAAAAAGAGCTTTCATACGACCCCTCGTCTGACAGGTTTGAAGGACTTGAAGAACATAGTGGACAGCAAGGCAAAAAGCTGGCAAACAAGGCTCTCATGTTCATGGCGAAAGGGGTCGGAACACCGTGGAAGCAGCCGCTTGGCTATTTTTTTGCTCACAAAGGCACACCTTCAGATGTACTAAAATATCTTTTTCCAGTGCTACAGCGCCCTTGTGGACGCTGGCCTGGAGCTGGTAGCTGTTGTATGCGATCAAGGGTGCCAGAACGTGTCTCTTTTTCAAGCATCGTAACTGTCGAAAAGCCTTACATAGAGATCAATGGCAAGCCACTTTTTTTCCTTTTTGATGCTCCGCACCTTTTGAAGTGCCTCAGAAACATGTTATTCAAATACGACTTCAAAGTTGGTGATTACATAGTGAAAAGTTCCTACATCAAGGAAGCTTATGAAAAGGACCGTAAACTTGAGATCCGTTCTATGCCAAAGCTGAACGAGAAGCATTTTAATTTGACCTTCTCGTCAAAGATGTCGGTGAAGCTAGCAGCTCAAGTGTTTAGCAATCACTGCGCAGCTGCAATGTATGCCCTTGTTACTTTTCAGCAATTGCCAGCCACAGCTGTTCACACAGCAAAATTCGTTGAAAGAATCGACCGTCTCCTTGACAGCCTAAATAGCTCGCAGAAATTTGCAAAGACGCCATATGCCTCTGCAATGTGTAACGGCTCTATCCATGAGGAGTGTCTGAAAGAGTGCAACCTGGTTTTTAAAAGCCTGCAAGTAGTCGGGTGTAGAAGGCAGCCGCACTGCATTCGTGGCTTCTGCTTGACAGTTAGCTCACTGCTGCTTCTCAGCAATCACCTCGCGGTTAATTATGATTTTTCCTACCTTTTAACCCGCCATTTGAACCAGGACGCTCTTGAAAACACTTTTGCTGTTATACGTTCAAATTTCAGGCTGCGTTCAGGCACCTTTTGATTAGCAACCTATGCAAGCTGTCGGAAAAATCAAACTGCGCTGGTGACAATATGTCTCTCCTTGCTACGTTCCCAGCAGGCCTTTTGGCACCTTCTCCTCCTCTTGCGTTAGGAAGCACAGCTTTTTTTACCACGGCAGACGATTCGGCTTCAAAGTACCCTTTCGCAGTAGAACTTTGGCAACATAACAACATGGTTTATTTCGCTGGGTGGCTGGCATCGAAATTCCTCAAGGTTCATTCCTGTGTAGGAACATCCCAGAAATGTGAGCTGAGGACAAAAAATGCGTGTTTTCTGAAGGAAATCAAGTGCTCTTGTATTTGAGTGTGAAAGGCACTGCCGCCTACGACTTTGGAAGCCTCTCAGTTCCATCTGCTTCTTTCAAATTATTTGTTGAAGCTTGTGAGGAAGTCTTCGAGACATGTATCAACAACCTAATTTCAAAGGAGAGCGTAGGGCGTACTCTTTGTGCCCCTTTTCACTAGAAGATTCCAAAGCCTCTGTCTGTATGTGACGAAAGAGTTTATGATGATTTGTTTTCTCTGATTGCCAGAGTCATTCTGCACTGGTTCGCGCGGGAAAAAAATGCTGAACTATTTTATACAGCAGCAAAGTGTAAACCTAGGCAGCCAGTGCACAGGCTACGTATGTGAGACCACCCAGAGTGCTTTTTAAAGCAGTGCAGGCATGTTCTATTCGAGCCTTTCATTTTCTTCGGTTTCTTGAGGAGAAATGTAGTCTTCTAACTGATTCACATATATAGCTTTTAAAGCTGTGAAGCAACACAGGCTTATGAAGTGCAGAATACCACAGGGCTCCAAGATGGTTTACTCCACTTGGCTTCCTTGACCAGCACCAAACAATCGTTGCGTTGCAGTGTAGCAGCACCAGCAGATGCAAGTTAAGGTATTTTCAGCATAATGGTACCTTGCCCAAGGAATGTGTAGAAAAGTGTAGTTTTTTTTTTTGTGTATTACAATGGTGACCTCAGTTGTCCTCGGAACACTGTGGAACCTCCGAGTTATTAGTGGCTGCCTATAAACTGTCAATGTCCTCACAACATCCAGCCGATTGTACAATGTCTTATGTTATAATGTGCCATATGTACCGATCTACTAGTTTTCTTCGACCATGACACTTTCAAAATAGTTGATATCGATTGTATGATTCTAGTGAGTAATCTGATTGAATGACTGTAAGTGAATAAAACAAATAAAACGCGACTGTTAATGCGACGTTGGACTTGCATTAGAGTTACTGTTGTGTATTTCATACGCCCAACCCACTCCAGCAGTTTTATTCACTGTTTTTTTGTGACATTACATCATTCGCTTTAAGGTTTCTCACATATTTCTGAGGGATCCTGAAAGAACAAAGAGCAAAACACTGCGGCTCGAGTTTAACCACAGTGCAAAGACACGACGGTGTGACGAAATGAAGCTACTCTCATAGCAGGTCGGCTAACAAAGTCGGCTGCAGAAAAAAAAAAAACATTTCAAACAAAATATAAGAGCAAGGGCAAATAAGAGCGTAAACGATCCAGTATAGAGTAAACACAAGGTGTAAACATCCCAAGAAAAACCCGAGACTGCAGGTAAAAAGAACGACACACACACTAAAAAGTATCAAACAAAGCTCAAACACGGAGCTATGTTTGAGACTTTTTAGTGTATATGTCGTTCATTTTACCTGTAGTCTCTGGAATTGATTTTGTTTAATTTTCGCGCCAAACCGCACGCACGCATGACGTCACGTTTTTTTCCGGAAGTGTCGTCATTTCCTGTTTATTTTTTGTTCCGCCGGAAGTGTCCCCGCGACTCATAGATGGCGGTAAAGCAGCCCCATGGGCCGCCATTTTTTCGACATGTGGGCTTCTATGGAAGCTTCGCTACCCATGTACATATACCTTGGAGCTTCTGCTAGTCGCTGCGTTGGTTGTGCGTTGTAGCGGGTTGGCGCTGTAATTTCTGACATGGCTATTCCGCACCAAGAAAGTCGCAACAATTGCTGCGTGGTCGGCAGCAACAGTACGTGCAAGATCGCGCACGGCACGAAGTACTACATCGCCCCTTCGAAGCCGTATACGAGGCGGAGTCAGCGCGACCTGGGTGAGACTTGTGCGTCCATACAGGTTAGTGGCGTTTCTTACCTTCCAGTTCGCGCTTTGTTTAAGCTGCTGACGAATAATACAATTAACTTTTTTCTATTCTAGCGACGATGGAACAGCATCGACACCGACGGCAAGCTCTAAACTATGCAGCAAATACTTCACCGGAATCGAGAAGCGGAATGCGGTCGCCCACCGAAGCCTACCCTTGGATGTTTCCATCTGCCCACAGGAAGATAGTGGGAATCGCGGAACGGCGCGAAACAAAATCACCCAGTTATTGTCAAGCTGATTCAGAAATAAACGTACATAATTACCGCAGTCCACTAAACGCCAACTTAATTTTTTGCGGGCGCGCTTAATTTTGTTTGCGGAGTACGCCGCTCTGTGACATCCACTTGTCCGTCGAAACTGACCTCCTTCACGTCGTACACGCGGCCAGATTCATGAAGGAGTTTTCCCTTCGTAATATCGGCACCACGGAAGAAGCTTTCTGGATTCGTAACCGCCTTAAACCCCGTCGTAATCACCACGGGAACACTGTCCGCTGTGCTGCTTATCGCATTGCTTCCCCCCGGTGATTCTGCACCGGCTACCGAAGAAGCTTCCCGGATTCGTAATCGCCCACTTTCCTCTGTGCTGGTCGTCGCTATTACTTCCCGATGATTCTGCGTCGGCGGCACCGGCTACCGAAGGAACGTTCCGAATTCGTAACTGCCTTAAATTCCGTCGCAATCACGACGGGGACACTGTCCGCCGTGCTGTTCGTCGCCATTGCTCCCCGATGCTCCTGTGGCGGTTACCGCTAGGTCGCGGCGAACAATGGGCGACCGCCACGACACGGCCGGCTTGCTCGCTTTCTATACTCGTGCCAGGCTGGGACCAGTACGAACCGGCAAGGTCATGAACGTTCCAATCCGATAACGTTTCATGACCCCTTTAAAGGGGCCGTGAAATGATTTTAATGTTCAAAGAATCTGGTGCGTGTCACTTTCGTTTAACTTACCTTAGCACAAACTAAAAAAAAAAAAAAAAAAAAAAAAGTTTTGAGTTTTCAAAATGTCGCGAGTGTCCGGAAAATCGCGAAGGGGAAGGGGGACTATTTTCCGTCCTGCAGCCTCTTGTGTTGGCCAAAAAAACTAAGCGCGTAACGTGACCTGGTTGAAAGTGTATTGAGTTTGCAAGCTCAGTAAGTGTCTGCTCGATTTGAGGCTAATTGTTTTAAATGTTGTCGTGAAAACGTGAACAGACGCGTCAAAAACCTAATAGTCTTGACGTTTATTACGCAAAGTTTCAGTGGCGCCATCTACCCGAAGCGAAGAAAAGCGCTCCCTACCCGCTTCCCATAGCCAGCGACACGAAACTGAATGTCTCCGGGTGTCCCCTCGAGCCGGTTTTCCGGTCGCCGGTCTGGTCGTCTCAGGCTGACGACCAGACCTGAGATTCTGCAAGGCAGAAGATCCTCCTCATATGGGGGAGGAGGAAACAGGCTACAGTGGACAGCGTAGAAGGGGGTGAGGGGGAAAAGTGGGAAGTGCAAACTGGTCGTCGGTCTTTAACGGAAAATGTTGCGTAGTTGAGTGGCGCATCAAACTTAAATCTGTTTCACCTTTTGTTTTCTTTTTTTAACAAAAATTAAGGCACTTAGAATTCGTTTACTGATCTTTATTGTACAGCGCCTCCCCGCGACTAGGGGAGGAGTGGTAAGGGGCTTTCCGTGACTCCTTTGCAATATGAAGCGGCAGTTCTCGAGTAATTGGAGTTCTTGACCCACAATAGATCTCTTGACTCGTGTCTGCCTAGTCAAGAGATCCAACGCGTCAAAATATACATTATTGGACCTTCTGACTCGTTGGACCTTTTGACTCGTTGGACCTCTTGACTCACCGTGGATCTTTTGACTCGTTGGATCTCTTGGCTCGTTGGACCTCTTGACCCACATTGGATCTTTTGACTCGTGTCTGGCGAGTCAAAAGATCCAATGAGTCAAAAGATCTATTATTGGACCTTTTGACTCGTTGGATCTTTTGACTCGTTGGATCTCTTGACCATAAGCGATGTCTCCGCTGTAGATGAGAAATGTAAACAGTACACTACCACTGTTAGTCTAAAGTTTTAATGTGCATCACACAAGAGTGATACCCGAACAAACGCCGGTACGATTCTGTTGCGAGTCGACAGAGGCAGGGGTGGGGATTAAACCCAGGGTCCCCGAGCTCTGCAGCGCTAACATACTCAGCCACCGATCCCCCGGTGCAAAATATTCGACACCCGTGTAGACATATTTTGCGACTTACCTCTAACAACGTGAAGAACTGCGTTCCTCTGGCTATCAGTGGCGTCATTTCAGGTATTCGAACCAGGTCTTCAATGTAATCTATCCTCGGATTGGGGATTTTCACGGTGAGTGAGGCCACGATCAGGCTAGTAAAGTACGTCGTCAGGATCAGAGTTCCGAGGAGCCAAGCACAGACGAGAAATTTGCTCTCGTGAGCAGAACGGAAAGCCCTTGTTCCTGGAAGCAACGTGAAGAATTAAGGATCCGATTATAATCTCAAGGACTGCCACAGTGTGAAGGTTGCCACGTGCCAGTGTGCAGGTTTTAAAAAAAAAGGGATTCTTGTATTCAAGGAGATGTAGTTTTGGACACATTTCTGTACGTTGGACCACAAAATTTGAAAACTAATATTAAGTTTGCCGATATTTACTTCACGTAAATAATTCTTTAGTTTTTGTAGATGCTTTTTAGCATTAAATAAGAGCTAAGTGTTGGCGTACAGTTTGTGAACGGTAGTTGATTTCATTATTTTCTTCAGGTTAACATTTTTTTTTATGCGTTCAAGCGTTTCTCCAAAGGTGAATATTGCAATGAAACAAGCCAGTACCTTGTTTTAGAAGGGCCGAGACGTAATTCCACAGGAGGTCTAGAACTTTCCAGCCAACGTTTCCATCCGGGTTAGTACTTTTCCCGTAAAAAACTTGCAAGGCCGAAGAAAGCACAGCCAGGGTGACGATAGCCACAAAAAGCATGATCCAAGTCTGGATAAGACAAAAACAAAAGTGGGGGCGCTCCGCCTGTACACTTAAACAGTCTTGGGTAAGCTAATTTCATAAAATAATTCGTTAGATTTACGGTTACTTTCATTAAAAAAGAGTAAAGAAATGACCGTTAGATTTGCAGGAACGAAAATGTAACTCGCTGCAGTTATTTTGAAAAGTAATGGTGCTGTTCTCTAGTTACTTTTCCTTAACTTAGAAAACAAGGCTGATCAACGATTGTCTGGAAACAATAGAAAAACGTCAGCAAAGATGGTTCTTCAAGCTGTAAACGTGTAAGTGTTCAGTCGCAAAAAAACAAGCGCACGTGCAATGCCCGATTCACATGGTGGGATTGTACCTGCTATATCGCAGTTGCCACGTCGTTCGCGCCCCAGAAAATCGTGGTGCAGGCTGCGGTGCTTAACACAGAAGCTTTAAAATCTGAAGCAAAATCGGAGATGTGAATCGGGCTTAGAGATAACTACGTTCTTTTGCATCACATTTACACATGTCCATAGATACGTCGTGACGTGTGATAAACAAGGTATTCCGATTTGACGCAGGGCGAACATCATCATCATTATTATCATGTCTCTTTATTGTGCCTATAAACGACCGGAAGTCTGCAATGCGGCACTGGTATATTAAAGTTAAGAAAATAATCATACAAAATTTCACATGCCAAAATATACATCCATGTATTCATATGAAGTACAGAAATCCATTCGAGCAATGTATATACATCACTAAGAATAAAATAGCATATTATGCGATTGCTTTTGATTCCAACATAGCCATTGAAAATATCCAAGTCCCTATTATCAAAATAATTGACACATCTGCATTCCAAATAAGGATGATGACATTAGATTGTTCTGAGCGTAAAAAGTAAAAGCACTCCTATTAAAACGAGCCTGAACATTAAAAGTAACTTTGCATAAAAGCTCCGAGCCTATATCATTATCAATTACTCTGTGCAAAAATACTATATCACGTGACAGCCTTCTGGCGGATAAAGCTTGCAGCCCTAATTTGGCAAGGAGAAGTTCATAATTATAAAAACTGTCTTGAGCCAAATTGTCTTTCAAAAGCTATGCGTACCAGGCGTCTCTGAACAGACTCTGTGCTTCATTACGTGCACTAAGATAATTCTGCACTATCTAACCGAATTCTAATCTAGACCTGACAATTGAGCAAAACAAGCGGAGCAAGCAAGCACGGCCCACAACGTGTCGAGTTATACGAGTTATCATTCCCAGCAATCTAACTGTAGTACAAGCAATCTGGCTGGCGTGGTAGTTCAACGATAGCGAACTATCAAAATGCACACTGAGATCACGAATGAGAGACACTCGCGAAATAATATTACCTTCAATCGAATACAAATGACACAGGTTCCCGTTTCCTACTGTACGACAAAACCTTGGTTTTTTGCAGGATTAATTATTAAAAGATTTGCCATATACCAATCAAGTATGCGCGACGCATCATTCTGAAGAAGCACACAGTCATCCCTCGAACGAATCGTCAAAAAGAGTTTGGCGTCGTCAGCAAATAGCAATGCATTTGAATTAGCTATACAAGCTTCAATGTCATTGATAAAAATGTCAAACAAAAGTGGCCCTAAATCGGAACCCTCGGGTAGTGGAGACGGGGGAAAAAAGTATCAGAAAAACTGTCTGAAATACGAATGACGCAACGACGGTCAGTCTGATAGCTTTTAAACCAATTTAAGAGCACAGGAGGAAATCTGTTCTGAGATAGCTTATGCAAGAGCAAGGCATGATTAACTTTGTCAAACGCCTTGGAGAGATCAAATAATTAACATCACTCGACCATGACCATGAACGTAGGGCGCCCAATAATCGATAATGGTACATAATTGATTAAATAAAAGGACACACGTGTGTGCACTAAAATCTCAAATACCTTTGCAAAAGCACACAACAGGGACACAGGGCAATAATTGTTTGCGGCAGAAATATTTCCAGCCTAGTGTACCGGAACGATGAAAACCTCCTTCCAAACAGATGAAAAAAAAACCTCACACAAATAAATATTAAATATATATCCTAATACAGGTGCAAACACCCTCGAACAACCCTTGACAACAAAATTGTGAATTAAATCTATGCCAGTTGATAATTTCGGCTTCAGTTTTTTAATGGGCTCAGTTATTTCGCGAAGAGTGACTCTGGTAATCACGAAGACGTCTGAGTAACGGTGATCATTCAATAATGCACTATCTGCAGGAACATTCGAAGAAAAGCAACAATTTAAGAGACTTGCGTATATGTTAGCAGCGCCTTTAGGATCAGAGAGATATCCTGAATCGCTTTTTAAGCTGGCACCCAGTTCACTGCGTCTCGCTGACTCTCGAAATGTCGGTATACATCAATGGCTAGATTCTACCCGTTGAATGATATCCTAATCCTAAAAAAAGAATGGAAAAAGTATCGCCAGAAATAACGTCGCTATGTTTATTGTTACTTCTCGAAAACTATATGGTTACCAGTTATATATAAAAAATGTAACGTGTTACACTTCAAGGTTTGCAGTGACGCGCTACTGCTTGAGACAGCACCAAAGGCAGTAGTTCGCCCAAAAAAATCTTTTAGCAGCGATGCTTGTTATCGGCTCTTCCAACCCACTCGAAATTACGTAAGGCATCCGTCGTCAATGTCGTCACGTGACATTGTGACGACAGAGTCACGTGACACCAAGATGTCATGTGACGTCACGGTTTATAAGGCGTCAGACTGTCACGTGACGTCGCATTGTTATGTGACGTTAGGATGTCACGTAACGTCGCGGTATCACGTGACGACACAGTGTCCTGCGACTTCATGGCGTCACATAACGTCATGGTATCCTGTGACGACACAGTGCCATGCGACTTCATGGCGTCACATAACGTCATGGTATCCTGTGACGACACAGTGCCATGCGACTTTATGGCGTCACATAACGTCATGGTATCATGTGACGAACAGTGCCATGCGACTTCATGGCGTCACTTAACGTCATGGTATCCTGTGACGACACAGTGCCATGCGACTTTATGGCGTCACATAACGTCATGGTATCATGTGACGACACAGTGCCATGCGACTTTATGGCGTCACATAGCGTCATGGTATCCTGTGATGACACAGTGCCATGCGACTTCATGGCGTCACATAACGTCATGGTATCATGTGACGACACAGTGCCATGCGACTTCATGGCGTCACATAACCTCATGGAGTCATGAGACGTCAAGCTGTCCCGTGAGACCACGTTGTGACGTACACTAGTAGTTAGCTTATATTACTTATGTGGATAATTTTATAGTTCAGACGAGTCTGACACCATCGAGCAGGGATGAGGAAAGATCTTTCTACGTAAGGTGCAAGATACATAAGGATGCATTAAGGTGTCATAAGTTTTCGCAGCGATCGCTGTGACTGCACACTGAATACACTCATGACTTTCATATGCTCAGTTTTCCACAAGTTCATCCTGTAATAAAATCGCGCATATGCATTCGGCACATACCTTATATTGCCCGTAATGCTTGATATGCTGCATCTGTGCATGTGCAACTGCCGTAGACGGCCGTTACACGGAATTAGAAAGGTGCCAACACAACTGATGTTACATTTGCGCCCAAAAAAGTTTTGTAAAGAAATAAAGCTCTGCTATATATTAATGATGTGGAAAACAAGTGAATAAACTGGTACGCAGAATAAGCTTCAATAAGAAAATTAAAGAGCATGACAGGGAACCTCACCAACTCTTGTAAATTACAAAATCTACGTACAGTATAACAATCCGGCATGGCACCCTTAAACTACTGAAGTTCTTCCGCCTCCGGAATAGCGGGTTAACCAGGAAACTCTTTCTGTCAATATTTTGTCTGTTTCTCCCGCTTACCTGGCATGCAAATATCCAAGAAAACATCTGAAGCGCAGCAAACACCTTTTTTGCTCAGAGTGTGGGACTGCGGCCGCGTAAGTAGTAAGTAACGGCTGGTCCCCGAACGCAGTACAGTGCACCCCACATTATGTTTTTCCACCGTCATCCTTATAAACGTATGTGGCACGATAGCTTCATATGTTCGTCACCAGTTGTATTCTCGCAGGTCAACATTTCAAAATAAAGAATTCTAGGAGAAAATGGTCGGCGACACGGTGAGAACCAGGTAGATGCTCCACCTCCGATAGGCGCTCGGTGCCTTCCAGAGGGCTTTGCCTGCGCGTTATCGAAGGCAGAAAGCTCGCGCTTGATGCCCGACCTCAACTGGATTCTCAACCTTTCGCCAAATATATGGGTGTAAACAGACGGACAGGAGGAGATAAGAAAGCGCTCAGGGACTTCAGAACACCGATCTCTGGTTGGAATGACTAGTGGGCACAGGCAAATCATGCTGTTTTTTGACCTCTCCACTCGCTGTTTGAAAGCAAACGCCGAGCGCCGGACGCCGGCGTTTGACGTTCGAATGGCGAGTAGAGATCCCCTAATCATCCCAACCAGAGTTCGGTGTTCTAAAGTCCCCGCGCGATCTCAGTTCAGCCTCTCCTTTATTTTTCACCCGTAGAGGAGTATTATCTTTATGGATAGATCTCGAAGCATTCGGAAATACTTTCAGAGCTTGATTCCGAAACGCTTTAATTATGCCGACTCGTCGATCCCCGGTCCAGTTAAATTTGATCATGTTCATTCTTTTTCGCGCATCTCCAGTATCTTCAATTGTGTCATATGGACGTCGACGACCATTGCTTAATTAGTTCACCCCAAATAAATTCTAAAAATAAAATTAGATCCCTTCCTGGACAGAGAAAGAGAGAGAGAGAGAAAGAGGAAAACAATGGCAGAACAAATATTATTTGACAACTCAAATAGCAGCGAGACCCTTGAGAGTTTTCGGTACTTACGGCCAGGTCGAAGGCGCTGAGTAGCCCCATAGTATTAGCCGCTGATAGTTCTCTGATTCCACTGGTAATGCCAAGTTCGATGAAACCAAAAATTGATGCTGTCAAGAAATGAGTTCTGAGGGACTCGTCCATTGTGAATGGGCCCAGACCAAGGTCAGCTTTCTGGCGGAAGAAAGAAACAGTGTTGAAGAAGAGCAAAATAGATGGTGCTATGGAGAATTAAACACTGTTGAGGTGTATTGCGTTCCATCGATCAAATCGTTATAAGCAGAATTGTGTTTTATGAGGAGCGTGGCTAACGCTTACTTCAACGAGCGGCCGTGCTCCAACCTTGGCGTTCCAGACACGTGACGTCGTGCCTAGAGTCGCCACGTTCTCCTTTTGTATCGTTTTTTTTTTCTTGCTGTTTTTCGAGCTGTTCGCAGATGGCAAATTATTCGCGATGGGTTTCTCAGTCCACTCAGCGGACTCTCCTGTTGTTTTTTTGCGTGTCGTGGATTACGAGACGGAATGTCCAACGAGCCTGAATGTCCAACGAGACGAAAGATCCAATAATGGATATTCAGGCACGTTGGACATTCAGGCACGTTGGACATTCCGTCTCGGTTGGACCTTCCGTCTCGTTGGACATTCAGGCTCGTTGGACATTCCGTCTTGGTTGGATCTTTCGTCTCGATGGACATTCAGGCTCGTTGTACATTCCGTCTCGATTGGATCTTTCGTCTCGTTGGACATTCAGGCACGTTGGACATTCCGTCTCGCCTGTCACGTGCTAGGATAATTTGTCTTGTTAATTATACAGACTTGTGTGTATATTTAATCCGCGTTCCTGCAGACATTGCTGTATTTTCGTCATACTAAAATGTCGTGTCACTAAATCCGACGTTGTCGAGCCGACAGAGAAACGCAGAGCAGACACAAATATTATAATTTCATCTATATATGAAGGCATGATGGTTAGTTAGCTGAGTGCCGATGCGCAGCTCCTTTGACATTAACATTTCAAATGTTTCGATGACATAAATCAGCCAATTTGAAATATATAGTAAAATAGGGATGCGGTGTCTGCGTGTTCTGGTTTCAGCCGTTTGCACGTAATTTCCCACTAATAAAAAGCTTTTTAAATAAAATTTGCATATAACGCGTTATAAATGCACGAAGGTGGGACCCGAAAACCCATGAGTAAATGCAGAACAATTGTGTGAATTTAATACATTTTTAGTTTTGTTCGTTTATCTTTGGAACAGACAACTACTTTCTGTACACGCACTGCAGTTGCCAGTACGCGTTCCCTGCCAGTAGGTTCGTATGGCACATACTAGAGCGAGAATACTGATATAACGCAGTGCGCAATTGTTTTTGCATGGGACATGCATAGTGGTTCTCAGAAGCCCATGTAATTTAACTGGCTTCTGGAACCACTCCGAAGCTCGCGATCCTGTCGAGGTAGTTGATGACGTCTCGGTACGTGGGGGCTTGACTTCTGATAAAGGACGCGAACGCATCCATCTCGGCGTGCAGCAGATGGTTCCTGTTGACAACGGCGCTGGTGGTCGGTTTGTCTCCGAATCCAGGAGAAAAGCTCACCGGAGAAAAGCTCACCGGAGATAAGCTCACCGGAGATAAGCTCACCGGAGAAAAGCTCACCGTAAAACCGGCGGATGCGGAGAAAAACTCACGGGCCATTAAGCGCATGCGGAGAAAAGCTCACCGATTTTTTTCTTCTTTTTATATTTATTGTCATTAAAATTCGTCAACTTTGTAAAAAATAAAATGTATTTTTTGTATTCTGTGTTAAGCTTATTGGGTATAATGCTCCCAAATTTATAATTGTGGGCGAGTGTTTTCTGTGGTTTACTCTGTAGGCAAGGAAAGCTTAACTGAAAACTTTATGAACTTGAAGAACAGGAAAAAGTTAGAAAACTTTATATTTCTGCCTAAAACCTAAAAATCAAAACTGTAAATGCCGCAAATCCAAAAGTGCATGCGGAACAATGCGGTGCCTGAAATTTTCTTTGAAGCTTAATTTTGTAAACCTTTGAAAACAGGATAGAAGGGTTAGTAGGATATCGAGGTTTCTTTCTTCCACGGGCATGCACGTTTTCTAGCCGCTCGTGCTGGTGTTTTCACACGTTGCCTTTGTGTGATAGTGTCCTTCTACGGCGAACCACCCATGACCTCCAGAGCTGCACACTGTCACCGTTGTTACTCGTGACCTATATAAGAACTATACTTCGTTTCACCTTATGTTGTACCGCAGAGAAGGCTAGAAGCGCGAGCTCATAGCGTTGGCAATTGCCCTTAATGCACGAGAGCTTGTGCCGCCGAGATGTACCCCGAGCAAGGAGCTCGCGCTTGTAGCCTTTCCTGCGGTACATCATGAGGTGAAACAGAGTATAGTCCACTGTAAGGTAGCGAATTGGGCGAGTTGGTAAACGTTATACATAATGAAAACCGCTTAAACGACGACGACGGAGTGAAGACAACTAACACGACAGGACGAGGCTGTTTTCGCAACTAAAGTTTTGTTAGTGAAATTAAAAAGAAATAAAACAGCGTAGCCGACACTGGTTACATCAACAAACACATACTTATCTATCAGGCACTGCACAATCTTTGAAGCTGAAGCGGTTCACACACCGCTATTCATATTAGCTCGCAAAGAACAAACCTCTTTATCTGACAGAGCTACCGACGGCGCGGGTGGTTCCCGTTTCGACCCATTCCCAATACAACCTTCCCGTTTGTACCTTCCCGTTTCGACCCGGCTCAAAACGACCTTCTCGTTTCATCCTTTCCCATTTCGCCCTTTCCCGAAACAACCTTCCCGCTTCGGCCATCGTTGGGTTCGTTTTTATTAATCGTTAACAGTTGATTAGGTTCAAGTGTCCAGTGTCTGTTCTCCTTGCTCACATCACTTCTCCCTCTCCCGAAACAACCTCTGAGGCATGGCACCGGAAGGTAAACGCTGTGTCAGGGAGGGCTCACTCGAACATTTACAACTTCATCGACCTGCAAGCGGGATGAGGCCTTGACAACGATATTGCTGCAGCAGCTTGCAAATGGTGGTGCCGTGCTGGCCAGGTGACCGCCACGAACTATCACAATTGGAGTGTCGCCTTTCTGATGGCGCGATTTTCCTGCTCGACTTCCTCAGCCAAGGCGATATCATTTTGTGATTTATGATTTTTGCCTGTGTACGCGACGGTTCTGTGTTTGAACTTGTAAGAAAATGAGGTCGCAATCATATGCCCGTCAGCTTGTCTGATTTATCACTTTTAAAAATATCCCTTTCACTATAAGGAAGTTTTAGAATAACGTATGCTAGCGCCTAAAAAAAAAAACCCCTAAAAATAGCGTCGCGATATAAAAACTTCTGGCAACGCTAATTTTTGCTTACTCAAAGTGCTTGCCTGTGTTACTCTAGGACTTCATTAGGGAGTTTTCGTAGACCGCGTTTCCCCTTTCGCTAAGCCCTCCGCAACGAAGAAGCCGCTACTGCGCCTGCGCGCCGATGGCCTTGGTATCGTAGCGGGTTGCGGAGAGCGTCGCGTGACGTCGAAAACTGTCTACGAAAGCTCCCTGTTATTGTACAGAGCGCGACACCGTTAGCGCGAACAAGCGATTGTTGGTTTTAGCTGTTTGTCTAAAAAAAAACAAAAAAAACAGAAGACTGCCATCAATATTATTAGTGTGTTTGAAAATGCTCACACTAGTGGCCCATACTAACCCAAGTGGTAAAATGTGGTACCTTCTAATACCATTTCGAAGTAAAATTCGAAAAATCGCCAACATCGTGTTCGTGGTAACGTTGTCGCGCAGTGTACATAGTCCATTTCGTAGTTACACATTTTGGGGACCATCTTGAAAGAAACATTTTAAGTGGCTCAAGTAGAAATATATTTCGTTGAAGCTTGTCTGAAAGTATTGCATATTTTAAGAATACATTTACAAGCAAAAATATTTCACAACATAACTGAATTGCTCGCCTGCACCTTTGCAACACTTTTCGCGAGGGCGTTGAGATGTGCGGGGTTTATACCAAAGGGTTCAAACAGGACGAATTCAAACGTAAAATATGTCTTGGCTACGGGTTCAAATATGAAGGGCGTTTCGGGAATTGGTTCAAACGGGACAGGTTCAAACGGGAAGGTCGTTTCGGGAATGGGTCGAAACGGGAAGGGTTCAAACGGGAAGGTCGTTTCGGGAATGGGTTAAAACGGGACGGGTTCAAACGGGAATGGGTTGTTTCGGGCTACACCCGACGGCGCACTGTCAGCTGTCAATAAATTGTCTTTTTTACCGGTGTCCGATGGTTCGTGAAAACAGTAAAACGTGGTTATTCATAATTAAGAAAGCAACGCAAAAGTTACGTGCGTTACTTTTTATCGGTAACGAAAACGGTAAGGCGTTCCTTCTATTTTGAAGTAACGTAGGACGGTAACGCGTTCCTTTTATTTGCAAGTAACGAGTGACGTATTTCGTTACTTTTTTTCGGTAACGCCTACAACACTGCGTGGACCCCACATTTGTTTCCGTGCCAGAGTTACGACGTGCTGAAAGCAAACGCGTGACCGATTGTCAATGGTCAACGAGTTCGGTCTTTGATCTTGTAGCACGTGTGACCTTTTCCACGTCCTTTTTTAATTATAAAAATTATCTTTATATTTACATATATAAAACGAACAACAAAATGTATTGTTTTTTTGGTGTTATGAAGTCTATGAAAATACACGAGCATAATTTCATTTTATTCGGGGGACTTCACAGAGGCAACGTCAGCGGGGCAAGCTCAGCGGCACACCAAAATAGCCGTACATCGAAAAGCCCTGTACTGAAAAGTCCGGTACCGAAAAGACCACGTACCGACATCTCCGCACCGAAACGTCCGGTTCCCCATTTCATCGAACGCGTTTTGCACCGCCGTCGCTTTCAGTAATCCAACCTTTCCATATCCGTTGGATATTCAGACTCGTTGGACATTCAGGCTCGTTGGACATTCCGTCTCGGTTGGATCTTTCGTCTCGTTGGACATTCAGGCACGTTGGACATTCCGTCTCGATTGGACCTTTCGTCTCGTTGGACATTCAGGCTCGATGGACATTCCGTCTCGATTGGATCTTTCGTCTCGTTGTACATTCCGTCTCGCCTGTCACGTGATCGATTGGACATTCAGGCTCGTTGGACATTCAGGCCATAAACGCGTGTCGTGCCCCCCCCCCCCCCCCCCCTTCCGGCTTGTTGCGCACCTGACCGATGGAGCTCGTGGCGTGGGTGTTTCGTAGCCGGCCAACTTTCTTCAGTCTTGACACGCGACGCGCACTGCGTTCCCTGGAGAATTCGGGGTTTGGTGTAGTCAGAATGCATTCTACATTCAAAAAGCTTGTAGATTAAATGTATACCTTTTATGGGTGCATATTTTATATAAAATTTCAGCGAAGAGTGAACTGCGTGATATAAAACGCTCGAGAAACCGCGAGCGTATTAAGTCATCATTAAAAATTATCTAGGATATGTTTGATTTTTTTACTACAAAATAACTTGTAATTAATTCTAAGTCTCCCTTTCGCTGAGTGCCTTCCAACATAACTTTGGGAGTCCTAGCAAAGGAGTTCACAAATCAGATTGACTCCTTAGTTCGGAACTTGACCAATGCAGCTGTTCTGTTCCTTGGCTTCATTTTGCACGACGTACTCTCGAAATAATGGTGCTTGCTAATCACCTTTTGTTAAAGACTCAACAAGATGGACAAACGTGTTAGGGATATAAGTACAAGTATTCCGTAAAACGATATAATTGTCATATTGTTTGCCACAAACGCACACTCACGCATATATCGACAAACAAAAAAACAATCTCACTTCCTTTTTACCGATGACGGTCAGCCCAAATATTGACCGTGAACTACACAAAACCGAACCAATTCTCAACCACAACCGTAGCTCTAGAGAAGGCGACGCAACCGAGCAGAAACGTGCATTTTACGAGCAGACATCCCACTGCTTGTCAAAATCTTCAGCCACAATTTCTCCAGCTCAGAGGCAAAGATGTGAAGTGAATGGGCGGGTATTAAATACACACCGCTGTAGTCGCAAGTATACGACCATGCGCGCCTAACCAGCTCTTAGATTGGTTCCTCAACTTCGTGTGAAGCACGGACAACCCCAGTGAATCGAGGTTCGAGCCTTGTTCGTTGCTCATTTCAAGTAATTGAATTACTTATAGTCGATGACATTCTAAAGTAATTTTACAATTATTTGATTACATTTTATAGGATAAAATCGCAAGAGTGATGTGAATACTTTTGGAAGTACTAAAATATCTTTAAACAGTTTCTAGTTTCCCTCCCCTTTCTAATTGCGCTCTTTGTTCGTGCGAGTTTCCTACCAAGGAATCTTAATAATACTACTACTCATAAAACAATAATAGTTTTTATTTTATGTGTCTACGAACATCGCCGGGCCTTTTGTGCGGTACACAGCAAACGCAGACAAGGTAAAAGTATAAGCACTAAGAAAAGATAGCTCTCCCAAGGAAGAACTCACAAAACAAACGTAGAACACATTGCGACATCTGACAAGCAAGGTAAGGTAAAAGAAGAAGAGGCACTGGAATACAAATACAGCAACCGCAAAAAAGCAAAAAACGCTCAAAAATGCAAACCACTGGGATCATGCAAACAATGAACTCTCTAGAATACGCCGAAAAGTTGACTTGTCACTGAATATTTCTAGGGGCGAACAATCCAACTTATTTCAATCATGCTACATTGGTATTAGGGGAGACGCGTGAAGAAGCGTGGATGGATAGGAAAAGTTCCTATTACGGCTCCAACGTGGTGGGGCGTGAAAAGATACAGCGATTAACAAGACAGGACAGTCGTCAAGCCCATTCGCAAGTTTGTGTAAAACAAGATATCCCGACAACGCCGTCTGTCAAACAGAGTACATAAACCAAGCCTCTTGAGCAGCCGATCGTGATTAAAATAAAACTTACGTCCAAAAAAAAAACAATAAAAAACGATGCAAATAAAACGGTTCTGTACACGGCTCGATAGAGCAAGATGCTGTATCATTTATACAATGCCACACTTTAAATGCAAACTCGAGTTTTGAGCGAATTCGACAACAGAATAAACGAACGATACACGCATAGGAAGAAAATTGCTTTGTGAAACGTGAAATTGCTCCCAATGTTCTAAGTGATGCGTTGCATGTAACCGACACGTGGTGATTAAAATTCAACGCCTTATGTATTAAAACTCCAAGATCACGAGCGACACCCACACGTTTAATGACGACGCCATCTAAGATATAACTGAACGCAAGGGGCTTTCGCTTTCTACAGAGACCCATAGCCTGTGTTTTTTATGTTCATTAAGCGGGAGATCATTATTAAAGCACCACCTAGCTATGTTATTACCATCGCTTTGAAGAAGTGTGCATTCAGAATGCGAACGAACATGAGGAAACAACTTTATATCGTCGGCAAGTAAAAGCACTTTAGAATTTCTTTTACCGAAAATACAATGTCATTTACAAAGGTTAAAAAAAAGTGGACCCAAGTTGCTCCCCTGAGGCACCCCTGACGACGAAATAAAGGTTTTGGACGTAAATCCCGATACACGAACACAGTTTGTACGATCGTCAAGGTAGCTCTAAACCCATTACAATACGGTTGAACATAGGCCGTAGTCATCTAGTTTACGCAGGAGCCGATCATGATTGACCCCGTCGAACGCCTTCGACATTTGTTGATGGTCATGAACAAATGGCACAGCATAATCTAAGAATGTGCACAAATTTGTTTCCACCGACTTTCCCTTCAAGAATCCGTGTTGCTCAGGACAATGTTTTTACGGAAGTAGCTGTAAACACGATTATGCAGCGTCATCTCAAAAACTTTAGAGAAACTAGATAATAAAGAGACAGGGCGATAGTTCCTGACAATTATGTTATCGCCTTATTTAAAAAATCCGAACTATTACTGCGTGCTTCCACATAGACGGGAATCTGCCCGACTGTAGCGACAGGTTAAAGATATGAAGCAATACCAGAGATAAAAGACGAGTATATCCTTTTAAAATAAAGCTAGGTATTCCGCCTGCGCCTGCAGATAACTTCGACTTCATGTCCCTTGTGCATGTCTTTATCTGAAGCTCATCTATTGAAACAAACGGGAAAAAAACCGAGGTATTCGGGCATTTCACAGCAGAATTCGTGTTAGTTCCAGGAGAGAGGCATGACATCAAATTCTGAGCAAACATGTCTGCCACTTCATTTGGGTTCGATGTATAGTCGGAACTAACCCCGTAAGAGGGGAACACTACTACTACGCTGTTGTTGTTGTTTTTTTGAGTGGGTACGAATTTTCAAAAGTCTTCTGGGTTTGAATTTAGAGCAGACTCAGTCTTAGAAACGTGAACTTTCTCATCTCTCTTAAACAGCCGCTTTGCAAAAGAGCGACACTCGCCTGTCTCCGCCATGAGGATAATTTACGAAAATAGGTGAATTAAGAACATAATTATTTTATAATTCGTTCGATTCCAATTCGAGAATGGGCAGTACGAAACATCCGTTTTCAAACCGAGAGCAACATCTGTCGTTTTGAAAATTTGAAGTAATAGTAACGGTTAGTTCCTCAAGTAACCGCCAATTACTTTTCCTCTGAAGTGATTACGGTTCTCTAAAGAAACTGAATTACACACGCATAAATATTCACAACGACCTCCACAAAACAGCCTATCGAAACGTCAGTCACTTTGGTTGAGCGCCAAGACTCATGGAGAGCGGGTGAAAAAGGTATCTTAGTTACGCGATAAGCTTCACATAAACGAAGAATTGTATGTCTGGGATGACGTCTGCTAACTCCCGTGCTTGGTTGCCACCATCGCAGCCACGTTCTGATGAATAGCCCTCATACGGTTCCGTACCTAAACAGCTTCGCATTTGAAACTTAAATGCGCAGAGCATCGTAAACAAAACTGATAAACTTGAACTTCTTTCGTTAAATTGCGCTACACATGTCACTGTGATAACGGAAACATGGATACATGATAATATGAGCAATGGCAGTATTGTTCCCCCATCTTGCAAGATATTCCGTTGAGACTGCCGGGCACGTGGTAGAGAGGTTGCTCTAATATAAAAAAAGTAATATCCATACCTAGCTTTTAGATCAAATGGGGGAAAATGACAGCTCGTGTATAAAGCTAAATTGTTGGGGCACCACGATTGTTTTATACGGTGTTTACACAGAGTACACAATTCACAACCCGACGTTCTAAACCAGCTGTACAACCATATGTCTGTGAACCGGAACAATAAAAGCTTGCAGTTATTGGGAATTTAAACTTTCCAATTATACATTGGGCTCGTTTGTCCAGTAGATTTATGTCAGCACAGTGAGATTATTTTGACGCTATGTCTGCTCATGATCTACAGCAAGTTATAATCGAAAATGTCAGACAAGCCGTCGTGGGTGAGTAAAGAACCGTCTCGTTTATTCAGATACCAGTGAATATATACAGATGATTCGGGTCATGTGACCAGCGATAACAGTTGGCGAGGAATCGGCCCCTCGGCGCGTTATCAGGATGACATCACATCTTCCCCTTTTACTTTAGGTAGGAAAACATAACAAATCGTTCTTTGTCGTAAACAAACTAGTCATTAATTCCGAGTCTTTTAGGAATCTTTACAACACGCCCAGATCGCGTCGTTACACTGTGTGACGCGGTTTCACCCGCTGGGGCAGTCTGCTGAGTGCTGGTCGACGGATGATCGGACGCGCAAGGCTCGCTTGGCGGTGTGGTCTCCCCAGACTTGCTTGCATCATTCGTGGTCTTGTCCGCGGGCTCGGCAGGTTGTTGACACTCTTGCTCTGCACCAGGATCGTTGTCCGGCAGCAGGAACAGGTGACGACGGTTCCTGCGGAAGGTGCCGTCCTTTGTCCTGACCCAGTAGGACCTTGGTGTGTCCCCGGGGTGAAGGATGGTACCCGTAGCACCTCTGTCTCTCAGCCACACTTGGTTGCCTGCAGAGAGACTACGCAAAGGTCTCGCCGCGTGACGCTTGTCAAAATACTTTGTTTTTGCCTATACCCTTCATCTCTCTTCTTCCAAGAAGAGTCTACTGTGCGAGGTTTGAGTAAAGATGGAGTGCAAGGTACTCTTGAGCGAAGTCGTCGGCTCATAAGAAGTTGTGCTGGACTAAAACCTGTAGGCCCAGGGGTGTTCCTGTAGTTCAGCAGCGCAAGGTATGGGTCTTCTGCTTTCTTCAAGAGCAGTTTTAAAGTCCTTACCTTACGTTCAACCTCAGCGTTTGCTTGCGGGTAGCGAGGGCTGGTTGTCACGTGCTTGAACCCGTACGTCCTCGCAAAGTCTTGAAACGAACCCGATGCAAACTGGGGCCCGTTGTCCGAAACCACGGTCTTCGGAATCCCGTGTCGGGCGAAGATACTTTTCAGGCGTTGAATGACGGCCACAGATGACGTGCCTCTATTCAGCAACGCAATTTCCGGGTACCTGGAATGAAAAATCAACAACAACACCGTACACCGCTCCTTTTAGTTCAAATAAATCAACTCCTAGTTTCTCCCATGGCAGTTGGGGTGTTTCGGATGGGATCATCGGTTCCGAGAATTGCACGCGTTCCGTGGCGCATTCTCGGCATTCGGACACAACTCTAGCTATATCTCTGCTGAGTCCCGGCCACCAGACAGATTCTTTGGCTTTTTCTCGGCAGCGAACGATGCCTTGATGGCCTTCATAGAGCCTTTGAAGCATTTCCTTCCGTAGGATTCTTGGAATGACAAGTCTCATGTCCTTTAGGAGCGAGTCGTTGCAAACAGTAACGTTGGCACGCTGTGCCCAGTACTGCCCGAGAAACGGTGGTAGCTTGTGTTTGTCTGGCCACCCTTGTCGGCAGGCTTGAAGCAGCAATGAGCATTCCTGGTCATTCTTCTGCTCCACACGTATTTGGTCTATAAGACTGTCGGATGCTGGCAGTCCCCGGATAATGGCGTCAACGTGTGCCGAGACGTCCTCCTCCGAGAGCATTTCCTGTGACGGTGCCAAACTGTTGCTTCTTGCTCGTGACAGTGTGTCTGCCGTGGCAATGGTTTTACCCGGAACGTGCGTGAGGGTGAAGGAGTACCTCATCAGGCGCATTCGGAACCTTTGAATTCTTGGGGGTAGGGAGTCGAGTGGGTCGCGGCCCAGCAACGGAAGTAAGGGTTTATGATCAGTCTCGAACAAAAACGTCAGACCTGGCAAAAACTCGTCAAAGCGTTCTGCAGCACATAGAGCAAGGGCTTCCTTCTCTATCTGAGAGTACCTCTGTTCCGTCTTCGTCAGCGACCTGGAGGCGTATGCAACAGGACGTCGCTCCCCGGATGGCTGATCTTGGAGCAGTACGGCGCCGAGGCCGTGCGACGAGGCCGTGCGACGAGGCGTCTGCAGAGACGATTGTTGGATAACTTGGATTGTACCGCGCAAGGCACCTTTCCGAGCTTAAAAGATAACTGCAAAGAAAAAGTGTTTTTTTAAACAGCCTAATTGGGACAAGCATGTCACAAAACAAATCTTCCGCGAAAGCAAAATTTGTTTTTAGCAATATTTACGCCACAGGACTAATTTAGTCGGAGTCATAACCTCTCCACATTTGAAACTCCCGCTCTTTCGACCCGCGCGCAGGAGAACTACGCCCCGCCCCTCCCTCTTGGATTGACTTGGCTGCGGAGTACGCAGAGTCTTGACTCGCGGCCGCGGATCGGGGAGGGAGGGGGGGGGGGGGCGGAGGGGAAGGGAGGAAGGTGCAGTCCATGTACGCTGGAAGCTAGAGCCGGTTTGCTTTCGTTGTTTTTGTTTGGTCGGGGAAAATGTGGCAACAACGCACGTTCAACATGGCGCCGGTATTGTTTTGGTTTGACGGGACGCGATAAACTCCGGGTTTTGCGAGCCCATATAGCGAAGATGTGACCTGATAAGTGCCTCGGTACGAATTTCGAAGGCCTCCGGAGCGAAATGACGAGGGCATACCTGGACTCGTTTGTCGCTACGCGAACGCCCGATTGCCTGCAGCCAAATAGCATTCAGCTTGTGATCTTTCGGGGCGACATGGCTGCGGGAAGACTCGCTGTCGCGATCACTCATCTCGCAGCACTTTACAGAGCAACGGCGCTGCTTACAGGAGCCGACATCTAAAAAAGGTCGGCATTTGCTCGCGCAAGCAGGAAAAAAAAAAACACGCTAAGAAAGCAAAAAGGAAAACGAAAGAAACAAACCGCGCTATAAAAGCCAAAACCCCGCGTCGCTTCCTATCACTAACACTGGCGACAGCTGCTAATCACACACTACTTCACTTCAGGAAGTCTCACTCAAGCACCTGGGTCAACACGAAACACTGATCACTTCGGCGAAACGACTAGTGGAGGAAGGCGAGACAGGCGGGAGCAGAGACTTCGGCGGCCATGAAAGAATGACGAAGCATTTGTTTGTTATGGTATGAATCCGAACGGAAGTGCCCGTCTTGTAAACCATTTGTAAAAAAAGTAACAACTCTCATTACATAGGCGATTCTTTAAACGTAAAAATATGCCGCTCAAAAGGAAATTACAACATATAACAAAGGTTTAACAACCAAGATCTAAGCTGTCAATCAAACTCTTAGCCAATAGCAGCCGATTGGGGTTAACGTCACGGAATCCCAACTTCGTGGCGCGCGATTTAAAACGGACGAAATAGCCGCAAACTAAAATCAGTCTCACGCATTAAATATTGCTGAAAAAAAAATTGTTTCCTCGCGGAAAAATTGTTTTTTGACATGCTTGTTCCAATTAGGCTGTTTAAAAAAAACTTTTCTTTGCAGTTACCCTTTAAGGTGTCCTAGATTTTGGCCAATGCTTGTTCCTGCCGAGGACCTCATGACCAGTCGTTATCCTTGCATAGAAGGCTGCGAAGAGGCGCTGTGGTAGATGCTACATCTGGGAGGAATCTTGCAAGGTGGTTAACCATGCCCAGAAGAGAACGAACTTCGACGGCATTTTGAGGCTGGGAGAGCTCTTTGATGGCCCGAACTTTCTCGGGATCAGGTCTTACTCCATTGGCGTCGAAGATCATTCCCAGAAACGACACTCTCCCGACAGAAAAGCAACATTTTTCTTTGTTTAGCGTCACGCCCTTCTGCTGTAGCCTCCCCAGTACCTTGTGCAGACGACTGTCGTGTTCAGTCTTGTTCGCTCCGTACACCAATACATCATCCATGTAGTTCATTACGCCTTCTAAGCCTTCCAAGACTTGCGTGAATTTTCTTTGGAAAATTTCTGGTGCCGAAGTCACACCGAAAGGTAGCCTCCGGTAGCAATACCTTCCATACGGCGTTATGAAAGTGGTAAGCTCTTGACATGATTTCGAAAGGTGAATCTGGTAGAATCCAGAACTGACATCCAGTTTGGAAAAGACACGGGCTTCTTGGAAGCTGCCCATGATTTCTTCTACCGTTGGAAGCTGGTGACGTTCCCGCCGTACAAACTTGTTTAGGTGGGTCAGGTCAACACAAATTCCGACGTCACCTGAAGGTTTCTGTACTGGCACGATTGGAACGCACCACTCTGTTGGTTCTTCAACCTTTCGAATCATTCCTTCGATCTCTAGCTTGTCTAACTCTTTCTTTACTGCTTCTTTCATCGGTATGGGAATCCGACGAGGAGTAGACACCGCGTACGGGACGGCATCGGGTGCTAGGCGTATCGTGTGTTCACCAGCCAGGGATCCCGTACCTTTGAACAGTTTGGGATACTTCGCTTCGACATCTTTGACGCTTTCTATTTCGTCCAAGAATCTAACGATGCCCAAGGAATTGACCGCTGGGAACCCAAGAAGGGGAGTTCGCAGATTGCGGACGACGTAGATAGTCTGTCGTGTGCAGTTATTTTTCCACGTGACGTTCGCGTGGAACTTGCCAACAGTGCAAATTCCTGCATCGCTTGGCCCTCGAAGGACTTTCTGCTTCGTCTAGAGAGCGTGGAACGCCTGGAAAATTATCGCTGACTACAGTCACCTCAGCTCCCGTATCAACTTTCATTCGAAGTTCCTGACCATTTATCTGCACAGTCACGAAGAGCGCAGATAACGTGTTCTTCTACTGCTCGAGCGTGCCCAAGAAGTGCTCGTTATCGGGTGCGGTAATGACGTCGAGTTTCTTGCCGTCGCGTTTTTTGATGCGGCATGCTTTTTCGAAATGTCCTAACTTTTGACAAAAACGGCATTTTTCTCGTTGGGCGGGACAACTCGTCCTGGGATGTAAAGAACCAGCGCAATAACTGCACTTCTTGCTGTTTGCAGTCCTTTGACTGGTTGAGGCTTCGCTCTTTCTAGGAGTTTTTTTTTCTGTTTCAGCTGCCGAAACGCACGCTTCAGGGCTTGCGGACTCTTGCCCTACTAGTTCGGCTTGTTATTTCTTTACTGTTTCGCTTGTCCGAGCTTTCGATAGAGCTATGTGCAACGTCAGCTTTGGATCCATTTGAAGCTCCTCTGAGAGAGTTTGGTCCAAAAGACCGACTACGAATCGATCTCTGATAAGACGTTCTTTCATGTCCTGAAACTCGCAGCGCTCTGCTAGCCTGTGTAGCTCGGTTGCAAATTGGTCTACCGTTTCTCCCTATTGATTGTCGGCGTTGGTTGAAACGAGCGCTCTCGTACACCGTGTTTTTGGGGTGAACGAAGTATCCGTCTAACCTTGACTTTATCAGGTCGAACTTCTTGAATTCCTCGTCTTTTGTACCTACCGAATGCAGAATTTCTCGCGACTTCCGGCCCATCGTAGAAAGAAGAGTTCTTACTTGAACATCCTCAGGTTTCTCGTGCAGGCCCGATGCGAATCTGTAGTCGTCGAACTCGTCTATCCAGGCGGGCCAGTCAGCGGCGTTGTGAAAGTCGTCGGAGCCGGTCGGAATCACCCCACTTCTGACACCATGTCAGACAAGCCGTCGTGGGTGAGTAAAGAACCGTCTCGTTTATTCAGATACCAGTGAATATATACAGATGATTCGGGTCATGTGACCAGTGATAACAGTTGGCGAGGAATCGGCCCCTCGGCTTGTCGCTGCGTTATCAGGATGACGTCACAGAAAACAGGCGGGAGCACGGTTCAAGGGGCTCTTTTAGATGTTTTCGTTCTTAACAGATGTATATCTGATTATACGCTCAGTATAGCAGACGGAATGTTTGATCGTAAGCTTCTTTATTCTGCTGCACTTCGGCGAAAGAACACTCTTAACAAAAAGCGCACTTAAAACCGTTAAAGTCTTCTCAAAATCTAATAAGGAAAGCATTTGAAACTACGTTGAATTACAATTTGATAGTTTTAATTATTTCGATATGAATGTTTTATGGAACAAAATTAAGGCAATTTACCACCTTCGTATTGATCATTTTATCCCCAGCAAAATTAAGCGCGTAAGAAAGCCCAACCCCCGAATTAACCGAAATATAAGTCATTTAAAACAAAGGATAAAACATCTGAAAGCGGCAAGACGTGAAAATAATGGTCGCCCTGAGAACACGCGGGACGAGTTCGGAAGACACTGTTAAACAAGCGTGTGATTATTATTTTTATTACTCTCACTAATAACCTTAAAACGAACGTTAGAGGATTTGGAGCATAATGATCAACGGAAGAAAACCAATAATTAAAATATATGTTGACAAAATGGTGGCTGCTGATGAGACAGATATCACTCGTCATCTTAATCGTTACTTTCAGTCTTTTTTTTTTTTTTCTAACACTAAACATATGAGCGTGAAATCTTTGTGTCGTCACTTCTAAACGCTGATTTTATAGCTCACTCAGGAATTGTTTTTATGATATTAAACTTAAAAACAAAACAAAAATCTGTTCTTCATGATAGGCTACCCTACGCATTTTGCGTCGTTCCGCAGAGTCCTTAGTTGACTTTTTAACAGTGATTTTCCGAGACTCATCTTCATCCGTTGTTCTGCCGAATGATTGGCTCCCGGCACGAATTGTGACGCTGTTAAAAAAGGGTGACCGCTTGCCTTTGAGCACTTACAGGCCGATGTCGCTAACACGTTCATTGTGTAAGCTATTAGAGCTAGCACGTTATTTAGAATATAATCAGGGACTTTCTCAATAACAATAATTTAAATACAGTGTTTCAACATGAATATCAAAAAGAGTATTCGACAGTGACTCAGCTAGTTAGCGCAGTGCATACAATTACGGCTACTTTGTATAATTCCGGCCCAGTAGATGGTATATCACTTGACTTCAGCAAGGCTTTTGATAGAGTGCCACACGGGAGCTTGTTATGTAAATTGTAAAGTGTTGGTCTTGACCCAGTCATAGCAAAATGAATGGACTTAGAATTGGGTGGCCGTAACCAATGCGTCGAGTCTGGCGCTGCTCAAAGATGCTAGATGTGACCTACTGGAGTATCTCCAGGAAGTGTCCTGGGGCCGCTATTTTTCAATCTACGTCAATGATATTACTTCTACTGTTGTCCCGCGCGTGAGCATGTGACTATTTGCAGATGACTGCGTATTATTTAAGGATATACCATGTACTGACGATCAAATTGCACTAAATACGCGTTTACATTATATACGGGATTTGTGCGATCATCGGAAGATGTTCTTGAATCTTGAAAAAACTCTCTTCCTTAGAATCATGAATAAAAAAAAGCCTCTTTCTTTTCGGCATGATATTACAGGTTATAACGTCGCTGCGATAGATCACTACAAGCATATTGGGCTGACAATTGACACGCGTTTTAACTGCTCAAGACACATAGATAGCATTACATCTGCTGATTTTAGAAAGCTTGGTTATATTAGGGACAATCTACAGAACGCACCGGCTAGCGGAAAATAATTAGCCTACAATACGCTTGTGAGATCTAAATTTGCCTATAGAAGCATAGAGTGGGATCCTTTTACTAAAATAAAAAAACATAGATAGGCTAGAAAAAGTTCAAAGTTGGGCAGTTAGGTTTATTTACAGTAAATTCAAGCGGTCGGACTCATGTTCCTCCCTGATACAAATTAACAAAATTGAATTGCTGCAGGAACGAAGGAAAATAGCGAGGCTTAATTGTATGTTTGTACTTGCATATCATAAGCTTTCTATTAATCGCAACGCATTTCTAAAACGCATCACAACTAGACACACCAGACACATTCACGGGACTCCATACTTTTCTTGCACCAACCTTTTAAATTATATTTCTCAGGGTCGATTAACGACTGGAATTCCCTTCCTACTGAGGAACTTTCTTCTTCCCCATTCATCATTGCGTAAGTTTATTATTAATGCTTCACGTTTGGAGCTGGTTGCTTCTTGTGTTTCTGTATAATTTTGTTTTTGTTTCATCTTTGTCGAAGATTTTGTGGTGTATACTGCCTTGTAATGCGGACAATATATTTTATTGTATTCACACCTGCTTGGGCAATCATGGTCTGCAATATGTTATTTGAACTCGCAGCCTTGAGTACGCGCCCCATGCCCCCGTCGTTTTTTAATAATAATATTAATAATAATTTTTTATTTAATGTGTCCAAAGACAACCACAGTGGTTTTCACTTTGGTACACACAATAGAGAAGTAAAAACCAAGCGAACAAACATGGCCGATCAAAGGACGAGAAAACATAAAATGGACCAGTAGAAGAGAGGGCGGGAAGTACGCACGCTAAATGGTTGCCGTTGCTTTGACTGTGCTCGCGCGCTGGAGGTGCGCGAGATGCTGAAGAGGTCGTATCGAATAATGGCAGGAGTCAGAAGTTAGATCGGAGAAAAAGAATTAAGTTGTAGTGAGTTGTTGCTCCAATACCCTGGGATTGCACAGAGGCACTGCAAACGGTGCCGCAAGTTGCCAGATCACTAGCCAGGACCTTTACATTTCCCTTTCGCTTTAAGTGAGGGTGAAATAATCTAATTAAATCATGTTGTTTGTCATTGTCGCCTACACAGCCATTGGGATGGCTCTCGTGCACGTGTTGATTTTCGGAGAGGCATGTTCACGAATGTAGACGACTGCCCTGTATTAACATGGCTTTCTCTAGTGACGCTTCTAGACGAAGGCACTTGGACGTTAGTTTCCTCATGTCCACGTGCAGGACCAGAGGAAAGTAAAGTGTGTGTTATGTTATGTGCTTCAGAGTAATTATTTTGCTGGCTAAAATCCAAGTGAGAGGGACGGAGGTGCATTTGGTTTCGTCGCAACGCATTTCTAGCTTCGGTACTGGCCGGATAAGAACACTGCGCTACGCTTCGTTCCACCTGAGCCTTACGGTGCCACCCCCGATTGTCCGGGATCCTTACGACTTTATTTTCACCGAGGGAAAATTGTGTAGCTCTTTCTTGGGTGTACTAAGTAGGCTTGTGCACTGGTAGTGGAGCTTCTTGTGAAAATCCGGGAATGAGAAACCTTAGTTTTTGACACATCAGCAGCTCGCTCTGACTTCTGCCATCGCCTAGTGGTATAGATCTGTAAATTACAATGTCAGCCACATATTTTCGTTCGCTTCTACAGCTCTCTTCACAATTCCTTTAACTATCCCAACACCTTTTTCAAATATTCAAAACGAAAATGTGGGCTTGATGTAGAGTGGACAAAGTCGCACTTGCGAACGAATTGCTGAAATTAGCGTGTTGAAAACCGTGGCACATTACCTGCACGCCTCAAGTGGTATTCCATGTCTGTAGAGCATACTGCGAAACTTCACCACAGCCGGTGACGTTGTTCCGCAAAGTTCTTCGACTTCCGAAAGTTCGAGAATGTGTCATAGGCTAGGAGCTACGAGCAGCCATCGTACTTGAAAATGTCAACACAAATTCGGCTCCATGTGAGGTCGGACGCCGGTCGCATATTAAGTGGCTCACTTGGCAGGATATACGGGTATTGCTGAAAGATTGGGCATCGCTGAACAAGACTTGATGTCTTCATTGATTCCAAGCCAAAAACACTTTTTTTTTTTTTTGCATTGTACTTATTGACTCCGAGGTGTCCGCTACAGTCTCTCGAGAATGTCGTTGCTCATGGTGTGAGGAATGACGACTTTCGTGCCCTTGAATAGAATTTCATTAACTACAGCTAGCCCTCCCTCAAAGGCCCTGTAACGACCTTGAACTGAATGTTGATCTTAAACACTGCGGATCACCTGTGCGCAAGTTCCATCATTAGCCATCTCAGCTAGTAGTCATTCTGGCGTGTTTAGATTGGCCATGCTGGATTGAATTCCTATAGCATGTATTTCAACGCCTGAGTCTGAATGGTCTTCCTTTTTACATTTCAGAAGCGCTCTTGAATACACATCAGGGACAACTAGGGACGTTTCTAGGAAGAAACTTTAATTCAAAAGCGTATTTCATGAGGGAGAAAAAAAAAGACACTGAAATTGAGGTGCCATATCAACTATAGTTGTATTCGTCCAGAAAATAAACGGATTAATATCAGTTCTAACCAAAACTTTCTTTCCATAAACCAATGCATGATATCTCTACAGTCCGCAAGTAACTCCCAGAGTTTGCTTTTCAATTTGGTAATACCTTGATTTGGCGCCTGAAAGGGCTCGCGATGCGTAAGCAACTGGTCGCCACCCAGTCTTGTCTAGTTGCAAGTTTGGGCTGGTTGCTAGAAGCGTCTTGAAAACCGCCTAATAAGTTACATGCGAGCCAGTCCACTCTAACACATTATTATCTTTTTTTTTCAACTACGTAGTAGCGTATTTATCGACGACAAACTTGGTATGTACTTGCCAAAATAGTTAATATACTCTAGCCAGCGCCAAGCCTCTTTCTTGTAATAGGGGGTCTGAAAGTCGTAGGCATCCTGAACTAGGCTTGGACTCGTCTTAAAGACGTTCGTTATCTTCGGCTTCTGTCCTATCCCAGACAAGTGTGTCGTCAATACACACTTTGACTCCCGATAGACCTTCAAGTATTTCTGGCATTTGTTTTCGAACAGTTTCGTGGCTGACGCCATTCCAAACGGCAGTCGCATGCATGGACTGGTATTGACCGAACCTCCGGAGTGGCAAACGTACAGTTTACTCGCGGTTTCGTCGTCAATCACGTATCGAATAATGACAGGAGCCAGAGAGTTAGATCGAAGATAAAGGACCACGTTTTATGGGCTGTTGCTTCAATACCTTGTGAGTGAGCGGTGGCGCTCCTAATGGTGCTGCAGGTTGCCAGAGCAATAGCCTGCACCGTTACAGAGTTGCCGAAGGAAGCTCGCTCTGGAGGCGGAACAACTGAAGCTCCTCCCTGCCATTTTCACCTCGTCAGGGACTATTCGCGCCTCCAGCAAAACGAAGCGTACCTCAAAAAAAAAACACACAAAACCAAAAGAAAAAGATCCTTTCCCGATTTTTGCTCGTCCCTTGCGGCTTCCGCGATTTCAAGTTGACGGCGGTTGGCGCGATGAAACAGTTGTTCCTATGACTCTGTTATTAATGTCGTAAAAGCATGTTTCCAAGTCGTGCTGAACGCAACCTGCTTTTATAGGTTTATCATCGTTCATCAGCACCGCAGTCCTTCAGACCTTCCCCAAAAAACTTCAAGTCTCTGGAAGCTCGCTTACGCCACCATATCGCCGAAGGTTGGAGACGTTTAAATAAAAAACGGGAAATCATTTTGTGTCCAATGCTTGCCTGCTGAAACCAGGGCGTTGTGCGTTGAGTTGGCACACAGCACGGCACGACCTATTGAAGAGCGCCATATTTGTTCGATAGTGGCGACCCTTATAGTTCCCTGGAGTTGCGACTAGCCTTCGCGGCTATACCCACTATCCTTCCAATGAATTCTGTATACCTTGACCTAATTCCTCATAACGTAGTCAAACCTAGTGAAAAAATACTGTCGGAAATGGGCCTTATTTAAAATGTGTTGACCGATCGCGCTCGCTCATATGGTGGGAGAGTGCGCACGAGCAGAGCGACAAGAGAACAAGCACTTGGGCATCAAAGAAACCGCAGAGTCGTGAAATAGCTGGTCATGATGTGAGACTGCAAGGGAGAAGTTTCGCTTTGCCTCCCTATTGGACTGCTATCATTGACAGAACATTCTTTGATGAACGCTACGCACAACGACGTTCGCGTGGTCGAGGCATCAATAGCGCACCAAGTTCAACATGACCGCGAAGCACCACAGTCTGTGTTGCCGCTGCCTTTCCACGAATCTATTCACTGCCTTAAGGAACAGGCAGATGTAACGACTCACCTTTTCGTGAACCGCCTTGAGCATCCCCGTGTAGCTGCCGTCTTCTAGTATGGCTCCCCACATGGAATCTTCCGGGAAAACCACGTCGTAGCTAGAAGACAAAGGCTTAAGATCAAATATGCGCGCGCACTTAGTGCATTAATTTTGTATGACATTAATTTTTTTTTTTTAATTTTAAAGGAAATTGTCATTTGATTGTCTACACATGTCTCGAAGGAAATTAATTCGATCACTTTTCTGCGGCTAACATGTAATGATTATTATCCCTTCGGCTGCTCTGGGCTCTAGGGCGGTTTCACGGAACGTCTTTCAGTTCTCCCATGTTGATGAACAGCGCACGCCTTTTTCACCGTTCTTTTGTACGGAAGCCATTAGTTAATGCCGTCGTTTTTTGGTGCTGGCGAAACGCGCCTACATGTCAAGTAGCTTATTCGACGACACAACTCAGTAAGTACGACCGGGACAGTATTTGCTCGGCAGGCATCGTGCCTACACCGCTGTTTCTTTTCTTGAAGACGCTCTGGAGGCATTTTAGGGGCCATTCTGGTCACCGACGTGTATATTTTACGATCGCCCGTTCGACTAAAGTTCAAATAGAAACTGGTATGTACAAAACTCCAGTAGCAGCCTGTGCTCCTTTATGTTCCCTACTACTCTGGCGCAGGGTGGTTATAATAAAGAACGCAAGCGAACTGGAGAAACACTGCCTTCGTGCATACAAGACGTAGGGGAAAGGTCATCTACATTGCGTCGGGCGTGTGGTTGAATCGGTAGGACGTCACGTGAAACCACCCTCTAGGGCGGTTTCCCGCATCATTCCCAGCGGCCTTACTTTTCAAAGTGTGAATCACGTAAGATGGATCATAAAAGTACTCCCCTCAGCCCCAAACATGCAGTCCCTGCGCACTAAATGGCGTACGGCCAAATTACTACTGCCTCGCTGTTCACTCAAACTCCTTATGTACTCAATCAAGAAACTTAGTAGGGCGTGCGCGGAGTATGCACAAAAGAGGAATCTTACGTGATATTCAATGCTGCGCTGATGTTGTCGAAGACTGAACCGGTGAGACCGTGTAGTTGCATCTTCCCATTCTTCTCGTACAGCTTAACGTATGGTGTGAACTACGAAGTTGAACGACACGGCGAACTTGGGTTGAATTAAAGGCACTCAATTCCGATCCTCTTTTGCTCTTATTTTGCCCGGATCGCGTTTCCGACCGGTGTCTTTAGCGCCTTATTCAGCCGATGCACCGAAAACAGTCTCGAAATGGCAACAATTGACGTCACAAAAGCCGCACTCTCATACCATAAACACACCGAACCGCCAGAGTGTCACGATCCTGTCGTTTGGCGTAGATGTTCCTTAAAAGAGCACTAGAGAATGCGTTATGGCGTTCTCACTCTTGGCTGTCGAAGCTTCCATGGACTGTCACGCTGGACAGTAACCTGCAGCAGGAACAGACGTGTGCCACATCCACTACCGCTGCTGACACCACTAGGATTGCGGCTGGTGGCAGCATGGACATTTTATGACGTCATCAGGCGGAAATCTAGAGACCACTTTTTGTTTTGAAGCTGTAAACACACCAGTCAGAGGCGCGCTGTATGCACCGTACTCGTATTACTTACCGGCAGAGCAGTGACATTCAGGGAGACGTTGCTGAACTTCACCATTTCTCCCTGAAAATTGAAGGCGTTATGGCTTATTCAATTGGAAACAACAGAACAAAGTTGCTTCCTGCGATGTCAACTGCACTAACTGGATGCGGCCACTTGTTGCAAGTGTATTTGGTGCTATGGGGATCTTCACGAACCGCCATTATGTTGCGTATTGTTAGCACCGCCTTCTCAGAACCATACACGGGGACAACGTTTTTTGTGCATATCAAAAGCGAACACCGCGCGTGCAGAGATTTGGTAGGCGCTCAAAGTGCTGGAGCCAAGGGCTAGCCATAGATTTTTCGTCTCCTCATGCGAGGTGCAGACGACTATGCACGTCCAACGTCCGTTCTACACATTCGAGATCTATGTTCTTGGAAGACAATAAATGGGAGCTATTTCTCGAGGGAATTCCGATCAGTAGACTTCACAACGCATGAAGCCGCAGAACTCCGCGCGGCAGTCCGCATCCCTCCGTGTTTTCTGCCGGGAGAAAGCTTCCCTCCGCCAACGTTCTCTTCTCTCCTTCACCGAGGCCTAGAGCGTGCTCATCACGTGGGTCCGACGACAGCCACTCACGCGCTTTGTTGCCTGTTAAGGCTGAACTCCATGGAACGAATTATGTGACGAATAACTGGCGAACGCCACACGACGGCACGCTCGCTTTGCGCGCGACGTAGCAGCCACTGTGTTGATTCCACGCGCAGAGCAAAAGCCGCCGGGCAAAATTCGTCGGTTATTCGCAGCATATTCGTCCCATGGAGTTCAGCCTTTAGTGTACTGTTAGTGAATGCCTCCGCCGCTGCTCAAAGCCGAGCTAAGCTGAGCCTCGCGAGAGAAAAAAGGCTAGGACATTTGTCTGAGAAGGCGAAGCCTCTTCGCGCGAGTCGAACCAGAACGGCTGGACTGGTCTGACCTCCCTCCCGCGGCAACGGAGCCCTTGGTCACGGCAGAAGACATAATCAAGGTACACAATCGGCGAGTGACGAGAGACGTCAAATCTGACGAGCACCGACGTCAGAAAAAAACAAAGAAGGCAAGGAAGAAAGCCGTAAGGTTTGCCTGGTGGATGTCCAAACAGAAGACGGAAGGCCGGACTTCAGCTTTCACTTCATACGGCGGTGAAATGTCGCTTTACGCGTTCTGAGGTATCCTGTTTGAACATCCCCTGAGCATGCGTTCCTAATACCGTCATACAATATGGCGTCGGGGGGGGGGGGGGGGGGGGCGGTAGGTGGTGGTAGGGAGGGGGGGAGGGGCGAAAGCAATTTCCCTCCGCTCCTTTGTAGTGTTTACATTAAATTACTGAAATATATGGGAACACATAAAGCCCCTCCTGCCCACCCTCCTCCTCCTCCTCCTCCTCCCCCCCCCCCCCCCCCGTTCCGACGCAAATGTCCATGATCAGCACCTGAGCGCAAGGGCTGCTAAGGCCAAAATGCACCAAGAGTGGAAACTATTCTCTAAGTAAGGGTTTGGAAGAAGGAAGAGCTATAGTACCTGATGTGATAAAACTATGCATATCAGATTGTATAATTGTATACAGGATGAAGATGAGTTCGGATTAATAATTAAAATCAGTCGGAATATAAGGTCAATGTCATTAAAAAATTAAACAGACAAGCATGCTAAATCAGCGGCTGGTCGCCAAGTAAAATGACTAAGTGCAGTGGAGTATGTTCTTTATATATTTGCGAAACGTTTTCTAAACGATTTTGGTCATACTTTGTGAACTCAAGTATGATGAGTTATATTGTTAGAGATATGTTGGAGTGCTCACGCCCTGCGGCATCCTCTCCACGCAAGATATGGCCATGGGTGAGACGCGCAAGGCCAATCCGTACCCAAGTAGTAAAAGTCTTTATTTCTCTCCGTTTGGAGAGGGTAGGCAGAGAAACAAGCACCTCAGTGTTGCTTGACGAGCCGCTGCCCCCCCCCCCCCCCCTCTTACAGCAGCAGAGAAAAATATACTCGTACAAACATACATACAAATTCAGTCTGTACACCAATAAAAAGAAAAGAAATAAACTAAATTGTACAATTAATTTATGCTAAACTCTTCAGGAATGTATTTAAGAAAATCATTAACGAAATCAGAACGTAGATCCTTCCGAGTTCCACTCAAAAATATTTATATTCTATTCACTGCAACAATTTAATAGGCGCGGTAGTGTATATCTCAACATTTGATCGCCGTAGTTGGTCCTGGAGTGTGGTACTGCCCACACAGCTTCAGAACGAGTGTTGTAGACAATTTCCTTGAACTCAAGATTTGAGGTAGATAAGAAAAAACTGTTGTTACAAAACGACTTTGTATATGCAAGGACTAATTTGGAACTATAGTGACTGATGATTTTCACAATATTATTTTTTTAAACAATGGTTTCGTATGGCAGTCATAGCTAGTATGACATTTAATACGAATCCCTCTCTTCTGGAGAACATGCATTTGATTGATATTAGTTAAAGTCGTATTTCCCCCATACCAATTTCCCCTTTTCTCATATGGTGACTCCAACTTGAGCTTCGTCTGGTCGGTTGCTGTCGATCGCGTGTTTGTATTGTTCTGACTACCATTGCTATTTCCTTCCTCTAGGTTGTCGAGAGGAATGTCACTGTTGAAGTCTCCAACTTGTGGTAGGCTCTCGACTGCATCGATCGGTGGCGAATGTTCAGCTGCGTCGACTGGTGGCAGGGTTTTGACTGCGTCGACATACTCATCGTCGACATGCTCATCGTCCACTTACTCAGCATTGACATACTCATGCTCTCTCCAAAGTTGCAGGGTCGGCGGCAAGGACCTTGGCACGGACCTTGGGTTGAGCGACACCTTGTGTCTTTTTAGTATAGGTTTGCAAAGCAATTAATCATCTATCACTAAGGATCCCTCACATTAACTGTATATCTCAGGGTGACACAAATGTAGCAATGTTTCTGTCCAGCAAAATGCACACAGCACCATCAGATATCTAATGTAAAATCTGTTTAGATTTCTTGCTTCCCCTTTGTTTGCAACTATTGCAAATAAATTATTTGTCAGCTAAACAGTTTCACATGTAATTGGCAACTATGTCCCGCTTGTACACTGGAGCTTTGTACAGCCTATCACTAATGGGCTGATTGCTTGACATTTGCATTACATGTGACAAAACTATGTAGTCATAAGAGCAGGTTAAGAAACCAAAGGGTAAGCTTGCCTGAATTGAAGGATATCTGCCCGATCAAATGCATAAATAGTCACCTAGCTGACACAAAGGAGGTGAGTTTGGTGCATCCGCCGCAAGAGTTTACGCCCTATGTGTACTACGTAGTTTGCAATTGTGACACAAATATGACCAACCCATCACGCTGGATGCGTACTGTGGAAGTAGTCACTAAATATTTGCTTTCTATGGTTGTCCACTGCTTCCATTTCTTTCAGGCAATGATTGTACAAGTATGATTCCTATATTATGAATTCCCTCTGCACATTATAAAGATGTGGGTCCAATAATGCATGATCTTGATTCTTGAGTGAACTCGCTGCGTGCAGGTTATACGTTTCTGGTTTACTGAATGCATTTGCTTTGTGACTACCTCGACCTGCTTGTGAACCGCTTCAATGAGCCGTGTGACCTGAGTCACAAGGTCGGCCTGGGACTCCACGAGAAGATGCCCTGACTCTTCTCTGGACCGGGTGGGGGGATATCGGAGACTACCGGCACCACGTTCTGGGCGTCTAGTTTGGCCCTGGCTAAAGAAAATGATCGGATTAACATATCATGTTTTCTAATCAAGATTAAACAGTGAAACAACTTCAGAGATGCGCAGATTGTACATATAATTCATACCAAAAAATTCAGGTTCATTGAAACAACATTTGATTCCAGCCTCGTCATCCGGCTCACCGACTGGAATCGGATAATCCCCGAAAGCCGTCGAGGTTGATGGCCCAGTTTGATGGCCCAGTCTTTGGCCGCTGGCTGAAATAATTTTAACAACTCTATTAGTGGCTGGGACGTCCAAACTATCGGCCCACCAACTATTGACCCACTTATCCCACATCTTCAGAACCATTCTTGATTTATGCAGTCAGATTTAGAATTAGCATACCAATTTACTGTGACCCTTTACATGACAGCAAGATGGTGATAAACTCTAGGGCATTTGAGCCAGGTTTTGTTTCACCATGCACAAGGGCAGTAATGTTTGGGGGTGTTTTTCCCACTGCAAATTGGTGCACCATGAAAGTCGGCATTGTTCTATTCTGCAGGTTGCAGGAGTAAATACCTCATGGCCGGCAAATGGGCAATAGAAAACAAAACATGTATCACATCAAAAGAACGCCATCATATGTACAGATCGAATATCGAGCAGCCAGCCAGGCCAGTGGAGTATCCACCTCGTGAGTCCTGCGTCACTGCTCGTGACCACCGATGTGACACGCGCGAACGCAGCCGCGCTATGTCACACAGGCATGTGAATGCAAAAATGGTGGGATCTCACCTCCAGCCCCAGCACTGGCCTGCAGCATCCTTGGACTGTTTCGACACAGAGGATTCCAAGTGTTAGCTCCTCCACTGGCGTCAGAGGCGAACCTCGGGGTGGCCCTCCGTCAGTGCCCCTCCCATCCTCATTTAGGATACCTGCCTTTCCCTTAGCTACTCTTACTTTCGCACTCCAAAACTGCTGCCACTCCGTCCGAGTCTTGTCCACCGGCCCCTGGCTATTTAGGCGCCGCACAAGCTCGGCCCACCACAGAGTTCGCCGATCTTGGTAAACTCTGCGGTGAGCTTGGTGCAGTCCCTCGCCAATTGTGGGTGGTCCTCCTTAAAGCCAATCAGAATGTCCAACTGTGTGGAGGACACGCGCGGTTTTAATGTTCTAGATTTTGAAAGAGCCGACGAAGCGGGCGGAGCAGGCGGCGATGCCCTACTCGTGCGCCTCTCTCTGGTCGTTGCTGCGATAGCAGACGACCTTTTGTCAATATGTACAGCGATGTAACTACTGCCATATTTTGCGTCAATGGGCATCAGAAAAGTTCAGTCGACTCAAATTCCCCCCTCGAAAATATTGCCTGAAGAAAATTATACATGCCTACGCCACCGAGGCGAAGAACTCGAGAACGAAACTGAAACCACTGAAAATCTGATCGAACCTATTCCGCGTGGTGGCGCTTTGGTACTTCCGTTTGCTATAAGACGCATGAGAAGTGAAGCTGCAGACGCTGCTGACGACAGGCTTTGCTCGAGATTTGGCAGTGGGGTGATGTTTACGTTGTCATCACGAAAACTGAATGCAAAGAAACGATTTATGTCTAATCGCTAGTTCACTTCACACGCGCCTGTCTTGCTGGGGTCAAGCGGCACCACCAGCAGTCATCGCTTGACACTAGCTAATGCATGCTATGGGAGAAAAGAGAAAAACTCAGTTTTATTACCTTAGTAGGTTGTTCTCGATCATGAAACTTCTATCGTGTTTTCCGCGAATAACAGTTAATATTGTGGGCAAGAATATCAAACGCGTAAGAATAACAATATTTTTAAAATAAATATTGTGTGGTGAAGGTTAGAGAGTTGCGACTTTGCTGGGCGTAAACTGCAACGTGTTTAATGAGACAATGATTTCCGAAAGTTATTGTGGAGCCATTCGTGATCCCGGAGTCATGAGAGCTTAGCAAACTATATGTTAGAAGGCCTTTACTGGGGACATTCGCATCGTTTTAACCTCTTGCCCATAGTAACTCTGATGAAAGCTTTTTTTTTTTTAACTTCAGTGAGGGCTTCTGTGATAAACTAAAAATCGGAGCGTGCCGTTCAGTCGCTGAACGTGTCATCTATTTAGCAACCGAAGCAAGCAACGTCGGTAAAGTCGGTGGTCCTCCGGCCCATTTTTTTAAATCGACGTTCGGACGCTTAACGATCGAATGTCGATTCTATCTCCAAGCACTCGATATAATGATCGCAGCACATCATAAAATACTCGCCTTCGAGCACCGCGTACAAGCTTCAATATTCCTACTTTTGCGTGTTTCTCTCTTAGACTTGCGTGTATTGCCTGTTGTCAAGCAATGGCCGTCGGTGATCCACCGACGAGCTCCCATTTTACAATCCGAACTTGCGCTGTGAGAGCTCTAATGCATCGCACCCGCAGAGTGCTGCACGGAGAACCGGCCTTGAACGAACTTGCCAAATGCACCGTGTTTAGACTGATGCTGTGTCCATAGATGTTGTAGAAGAGTACCCACCTCGAAACGAAACTAGCACCTTTCTCTTAGACGTGGTGGGTGGGAATGCGAGAGTGCAGTCGCTGCCAACGTTTATCCATAAACGTTGGTTGCTGCAACGTGTAATTTCTTTTTGCGATAACTTTTGATTAAGCAACTCGGCTATCAGAGATACTTACAGACGGCGTTAGTTTTCGAAACCAGCTGACTACAACACAGCATACACTAGAGAAAACTGATGATACTGTACGCGCAAAAGCTTGCTCCGTTTTAAGCATTATGAGTGAATCACGAAAAGGATGCGGCTTAAATCTACTTCGTAGGAATATGCAGCAATATGTTTCGTAAGACTTCATAATTTCCTGGTGAGGGCGTCAAGAATGAGAGCTTTCACAAACAAAATACTACGGGGAAAGATAGCTGACGTTCAATTCTAATTTTGCTCAAGCCTTGTGTAATGTCTCTATGTTTAACTTTCCCGGACGCTGACTGAACGTGTCACAGGTTTCTGCTAGGGGAGCTTTGTCGACAAATGTTCCACTTTTCACCCGAACATGGATGATGTGAGAGATCTCGCGGCCTCCGATATGTTCGTCCTGAGCCTTTCGTTACATACTGGTAGGTTTCAGCGTCTGTAGGCAACATAGCGACTCAAAGTTTGCAAATAAAGGACCGGGTCGTCGATTCCTCCTTTAGTGAAATATCAGACGTTACAATTCAAGCTCGCGTTAGCGTTTGTGGCCCGCGGGACGCGATTTCTAGCAGAAAATCTACTTTTTCTTCTGGTTCCGCTCTGGGAATTCTGCATCGTAGAAGACGAACTCCCGTCGTCTGCTCTCGCTCCTGGCCTGAGCGAGGAATGACGAGATTGCATTTTGACGAACGCTCGATTTACTCGCTGTATCGCGTGCATTCACGCATAAAGCGCCGACCGAAACCAACCCGTTCCACGCTGCGAGTGGGCTCACGTCGGTACGAGTGCAGTGAAACAAACTCGCAATAAGGCTGCTGGGTCATTCCATGCCAAAGGAGACGGAAATGTTCGTCATATTTTGGATATGCTTGAAAAAAATAATATGACTAAAAACATGTTTGAAAGTAAGGATGGCTAAGTTTGAGGGCTGAATTACGTTTATTTTTGCTGACGTCATGCTCCAAAGTGCGGGGAATCGGAGAAAACCTCCTGTACTTCAAAAAATTGCCGAAAAAAAGCTATTTTACCACATCATTTTAAGTATGCATGCAATCGATCACTAATATATTCTATCTTACCTTGAAAGGAAAACACCTTACGCCGCCATTTTGGGTCCAGACAGGCACTCTAAACCTAAGCAAATTTTTAAGATTTCTTGATTTTTTTTAGTCAACTTGAAATTGAAATTTGACTAAAAAAAACTTTTTTTACTTATTATTCTGAACCATATGCTCGACTAGGTTGCATTACAATTATAAAAAAAATATTCGTAGTGTTTTTATTTAAATGGTGAATATGTCACTTTCTTCAAAAAAGGCCGTATAGGGGGTAAAAAAAAGCCATGTGAGCAACCGTGCTCGCATTTTCTGAAATAGCCGAAAGGTTAACCGACACCATCTGTTCAACATATTAAACAATTGGAAAAGTACTTTTTGTTATTTTGGAGAAATTATTTTTTAAATATGAGGCAGAACGGCATCGCCTCCAGGCGTCCACCTCGTCGGCAACGCACGCCGTCGTCTGCTACGCTCGAGTAAAACACTGCACGGGGTACTTAATTTTGTTAATTATATTTGTATAGCTAAGGCTAAGAATCTTGACATTATGAAATGTCTATTTATAGTGACTAGAGAGTGCTTTTTTTTTCTCTCTAAACTATAGGTCCGGGTGCGCTTGTAAGTTGAATAGCGACAACTCGAAATATTGTTTGGGGTACTTTTTATCAAAGCCGAAACAAAGCACATTTGTAGCTCACCGACATTTCGTTTTCTTATGTACATGCATGTAATATATTGTTAAGAAATACTCTATCACAATTAGAATATCAGTGTTTCATTGGCTTTCAGTTCACCTCATAGTGCTGCAATGTCTTTAGCGTCGCACGGAGAACTCTTCCTGCACGTTTGATGTGGACGTTATTTTAGCAACCACGTGCCCGTGTCCTATACGTGCCACATAATGGTATTGACGTGTGTTTGGTATGGCTTTCGCTTGCTCATAGCGGTTGGTGAGTCTTTGTCTCTCAGCTGTGATGACGCTATCTGGAACCCATATGACGTTCACAGTTTTCATTGAAGCCTTCGCCCATTCATAAAGATCTTGTGCTGTGATGATCTGACTGTCAAATGGCCTTTAAATGCTAGCTTTGCTAGCCAGCCTTTTTATAGTGCTGGTGAGCAGACGGATCATACCAATGACGTTCCAGACGTGCGCAGTGTTCTAGCCATTGACATGAACTGAAAGCTAATGAAACACTGATATTCTAAGTGGGATATAGTATTTCTGGACTTCATTTTATAGTTATTACATAAGCTACGTTTACTTTCTTTTAATGCCCAAAGTATTGTAAATAAAGTGACTGATTTTGAAACACTCCTTCTTGATCTTAACCCACACGTTACGTTACTGACTGAAACATGGTTGCATGCAGATGTGTTGGGCAGTGAAATTATTCCACCCTCATACAGAATACTCAGGTGTGATCGACAATCCCGCGGAGGTGGAGTCGCTATAGTAATTAAGGAAGATGCAAACGTAATTCTACTACCAGGCATCTCTAATCACGAAAGTGTGTTCTGTAAAATAGATTTTTATAGTAACGCGATTGTAATTGGTGTGGTATATCGGCCGCCAAATGCAAATCTAGTTTTTCTTGAGGATTTGTATGATTACTTGCAACGCCTTCGGGGTGGCCAAGTAAAACTTATCTTGGCAGGTGACTTCAATCTACCGCATATTGACTGGTTGAATATGAGCGCCACGGGTAGTAATGTAATGCATTCTGAACTCCTCATGAACACTGCCTTCTCATGTGACTTAGCACAAATTGTTGATTCCCCTACCAGAGTCTGTGCTTCATCAAGCCATATTCTTGATTTACTTTTTGTTAGCTCTGCAATTAATTGTACCAGAATAGATGTCATGAACGGCCTATCCGACCACAAACTTGTGTTTGCCACATTTTCTTTTTTGAAGAGAACTGATAAGAATAAAACATCCATTGTTGTGCGCGATTTCAATAAGGCAGATGACGTGAGTGTTTTAGATTACTTACAAACGCATTTGGATGATTTCTCTGTACATGAGGATGTAAATGTTTTGTGGGGTAAATTTAAAAAAAATTGTGTTTTGATTGCATAACGAGGTTCGTTCCAAACAAGATAAAGAAAAAGAGAAATAATCCGTGGATTACAAGAGAAATATTTCACATCAAGCGCAAGTTAAAACGGATGCGAAGATCACCTCGGCGTCCGGAAATAGAAATTAATCTACTAAGCAGTCAGCTTAGGGGTACAATTAAAACAGCTAAAGATGACTTTTTTTCTGTAACACTCGGTAATTTTCTGAGGGATGCACCATCTACATTCTGGAGGTTTTTGTCTGGAAGCAAGTCCAATCTTATGTCTTTAACTATTGGCGGCTCACAGGTCACGGATGCTAAAGCTATTGCCGATGAATTTAATAAATACTTCCAGTCAGTTTTTACAAAAAAAGACACCAATTATATTCCTCAGCCTGAAGGTTTCGCTTCATCAATGACGGATTTGAATGTATCTCAAGAAGGCATATTTAATTTACTACTTAACCTTGATGTTAAAAAGGCAAGTGGTCCAGATGGTATTCCCAACGCTTTTCTGCGTCGCTATGCTGAATGGGTCTCGCACTACTTGTTCGTCGTCTCTAAAGCATCGTTATCACAATGTAAGCTTCCCTTCGACTGGAGGAATGCTCGCGTCATTCCTATTTTTAAGGCAAATGACCCTTTGAGCGCGACGAACTATCGTCCAATATCGCTGACGTCGACAAGTTGCAAATTGTTAGAGCACGTGGTCTGTCGGCATCTTACCCAGTTCCTAGAAGAAAACAACTTATTATCAGACGTCCAACACGGCTTTCGGCGTGGAGCATCAACTGTAACGCAGCTGGTTACTACGTGTCACGACTTTGCGCTTGCAATTAATAACAGAGATCAGGTTGACGCAGTCTTTTTAGACTTTGCCAAGGCCTTTGACAAAGTGCCGCACCACAAACTCTTGCGAAAGCTTTACGCGATTGGAATTAACAGTAAACTTATCGATTTTATTAGATCTTACCTAGACACTCGCGTTCGTATGTACAAATTGATAACCACTGCTCCGACACACTACCAGTCACGTCGGGGGTACCCCAAGGATCAGTTTTAGGACCTATTTTATTCTTACTATATGTCAACGACATCGTAAGCGCTCTTGACCCTGAAATTAAAGTTAAACTTTTCGCTGATGACTGCGTTTTATACACCACAATAAAATCACAAGCCGATCAAACTAAACTCAACGACAATCTAAAAAATATTTCAAGTTGGTGTGAAAACTGGGGAATGGTATTAAATGTTAATAAATGTTCTGTCTTTCAAGTATGTAATAAAAAATCAGTCTTGAAGTGTTCATACGTCATGGGAGGGGAAGTAATTAAAGAATTATCGTCAGTTAAATACTTAGGTGTTACAATTACAGAAGGCTTGAGTTGGAACGAACACATTTTTAATGTTTGCTCCAGTGCGCTTAGAGCCCTATGGGCCCTCCGACGTAAGCTCTCAGGAGCCCCGAGGCAGGTGAAGCTTGCAGCCTACAAAAGTTTGGTCAGACCTTGTCTAGAGTATGCTTCATGTTTATGGGACCCCCACACTGCGAAAATCATATCTAAACTTGAAAGAGTGCAGAGGACTGCAGTCCGATTTTTTTTTGCAACCGGTATAAAAGAACGGACAGCGTGAATGAAATGATCAGTTTCCTTGGACTTGAAACGCTTCAAACCCGGCGCTTAGAAAAGAGGTTAAAACTTTTGTACTTGATATATAATGATTCAAATCACCTAAACCAATGCCCTGACGTAACCCGAGTATCGCGCGCAAATACTCGTTTTAACAATGACAAAATGATTCGGGAGTTTCGTGTGCATAATGATACGTTTAAATTTTCATTCTTTCCCAGGACAATAACCGCATGGAACGAGTTGCCAAAAGATGTAGTAGAAAGTGCCAGTGTCGAAGAATTTATTTCAAAGTTGAAAGTTGTGCTCATGTGATTGTTTTGTAATGTTTTTGTTCTTGACTTTTTTTTTTCAAGTTTATTTGGTCCTTAAGTCTTGCAGCTGGTATTGATGTCTTCTCGGTGTTGTATATCATGTTCATATTGTTATGCTCACTCCTGCTTGGACTCTAACATGAGTCTGCAGTATTTATAAATAAAAATAAAAAAATATTTGTTTCGTCAACTGTACCTGCTTTCGAGACATTGTTTTAGTTCCTTTTGCATGCTCTTTTCAGGAAGTGTGTCAGGATTTCATTTCAGTGGAGGGCCTCGGAATACGAAAGGCACACCGGCGGTTGCCAGGTCACCTTTTTCTGAAAAGGAATTGTACGGGTGGACCTGCATCATGGGTGGACCTGCATAACGGGTCGACCCGCATAACAAGTCAACCCGTGTCTTGTCGGGTGCTCCTGTTTGTGACCCGTTCACATATAGGACGACCTGTTTGCATACGGGCCCCGTATGTCCATAACATCGTATGACCCGAACGAGTCAACGTGTATGAAAATTATGTTTTTTTACAGCGGAGCTGTTAAGGGCTAGTTTCCCCAGGATCGTGTCCCCCGCAAATAAATGAAGACACCGAAATATGAACACCAACCGCCATCTGTGAGCGACGGCGGCAAGCCACGTATCTGGTTGCCGCCGTCGCTCATAGATGGCGGCAGCCTTTCTACTGTGGCTTACCAACTTACGGCCGGCCCTTACTTTTGATTTTACAGCTCCGCTGGTCTTCCTACTTCACCGGAGTGGAAAGGCTGAAAGTTTTTTTTTTTCTGTAAGGTGACCATTCTCAAAACTGATTTTCTCATTTTAACCTTTCTCCTTTTAAACGTTCTCTAAACATACTTTCTGGTTTTGACCATTCTCAAAAAAGTTTTCTCATTTTAACCTTTCTCATATCAAACTTAGTAAAAACATACGTTCTGGTTTTGACCATTTTCAAAACCACTTTTCTCATTTTAACCGTGTACATGATGAGGCTAGTGAATAGCAATAATTTCAGCATACACACACCGAAATATACGAACCAATGACATTATGAAGTCCAGGCACCTGAAGCTTTATTGCGCCATGAAGTGCTTCTTGGAGAATGACAATATAGATTGCATGCCAATCCACGGCATGACGGACGACACAGGCAAATATACAATGATCCTAGGTATGTACAACCACTCCGATAACGGTTGTAGATAATTCAGTATCGTAACAGGGCATGCCATATAATTTGCATCCGATGATTCACGACTGAAATTAAGAAAAAAGCTGTGCCTGGTATAAAGCCCTCAAGCCACGCAACATCCGTACCCGCACAGGAGACGTACACATTTTAAAGAGTATGCATATAGTACTCGCATTCTCGACGTGATCACCGAACCCGAATTAATCCAACATCATGATCTCGGAATCTTTCTGCCGTGCTTACGAGCAATAACACACGACGAGCACAATGATCCATCCGCTCCACACGACGACAACGTAATAACATCAACAGCGCCAGGAGAGAAATGAAGTACCGAAACACGCAGGCATAAGGAAAATCGTTTCATGTGCTCTACACCAGATGGCGCCACTTTGCAGCATCCTATGCATCACCTTCGCTTCATCTTCAACCTTCATCCTCGACTGTTCCTCTTTCATTCTCTACCTCACTGCCCTTTGTTTTGAGCACGTTGAAAGATAAGTCTGACTTCGTCATTTTAGAAACACAAAAAAAAAAATCAGGGTCTCCATCCTGATGGTTACAGATACCATCGCAAGAGAGAAATTACTTGCGGTACCGTAGAGTGGGGGTGGGCTTTGAACGTCTCGTCCGGCTGCCCAGCTTCGGTCTTAACTGAACAGACAGTCCTGGATTAAGGGGAGGGGGGGGGGGGTGGCTAGGGAGGCTGGAGCCCAGGGCCACAAATGAGGAAAAGAGGGGGGGGGGGGGGGGGGACTCGTTCGGGTAGCCCTTTCTTCCTCGTAGGGTGCGAAAGACCCCACAGAAAAGAGACATTTTTCGCTTTTCTTGTGTGTTTGTTGCTGGCGCGTCAAAGAACCGCCTTGGTTCTAAATCACTTTGGCCTGGGACAGTTGCCACTCGTCACCATCGCGTGCGAAGCATTAACGGCATCAATTTTCTGTCGGCTTCTTCAAAGGCTTTTGCTCTACAGGGACATTTTACTTTTTACAGCTCCAATCATACATCATTTTTTCTCGTATAGAAGTAGTGGCCTCCACAGCCAATCAAGCGCCAGTCCAGAGGTGTCGTCACACACTACTACACGCCCGAGAAGCCATGCGATGTCACTTCTGAACTTGCACTTGATTGGCTGTGGAGGCCCCTGGTCGTCCGCTGCGATTCGACACGGGAAAAAACGAAGTAGGCAACTACACTTTTCTTTCTTTTCTGAGGGTCGTTAGAAACCGATATTTCCAAGGGGAGATCATACTGGACGTCCGTACTTTCTTTTTAGCATTGTGGTCTTCTGAAGCCTCAATCTTTGGCTTAATAACAGAATAGCGTCTGTAAGCACTCTATTTTTTTGTTCTTTTCGCTTGCCACTTCGCTTTTCGGATAGCGGGACGTTGACAATCGCCTACACCACTTCTAGCGTTTTTTTTTTTTTTTTTTTCAAATTACAACCAGACACGGACCTTACAACCGCTCGATTCACGGCTGCCAAAATGCGTGTCCCGCTTGGTGCACGTGCATGCATCATTTGAGTTAGCATTGTTTGTTTCGAGAAAGCATTGTACGCAGCCTACCCCAGAGCACGGCCCTGCCTAGAGAGAACACATATGGCAATCATTCTCAAGAGTCACTTGCTGCGGGAACTTCCATGGTGGGAGGAGCCACAAACACAGGAATTTCTGCGCATTGCCTCATGACTGGTTCTGCTGGGTTGAAGGCATTTTTTTTTTCTATTTGATTGGATTAGCTCATTTTCAGTCTTAGTGTCATTCACGTGCAAAGGGGAATACATAAGATTGTATTCTGTATGATACTGACTGTATATATTGTAAAGTCAGAAATTTAATTGTAAATATTGTTAAAAGATATCGTGCTAACTTCGTATATTTCTAGGCATTCGAAGCGGGAACGTTTTAATAAAGTAGCTCTTTTTTCTTTTACTGCAACTTTTTTTTGACCAACATTATCATCGTCATCATTGCCGTCGTCATCATTATCATCATCATCATCATGATCTCAAATTTCGGGGCCCTGGCCAGGACTAGCCCAGGGCCCCGAAATCTCTTAATCCGGCCCTGCAAACAGGATCGCATCAAGAACAGGCTTCGTAAGTTGAGAATATATGTGCTTCCCTTTGCTAAGCATTCTGTACAAAGCCAGTTTCGTCGCATTAAACACCTTCCATCCTCTGAACACAGCTGACCCCAATCACGCTCCCGACGAGTCAACCATCGTCAAAGACAAGATGAGAATGACACCCAAAAAGGACGGTTGCTTCCAATCCTCACGTCGCAGTCCCAAGTTTATACAACAAGGAAGTAGTTCGGGTGTCACATGAACTAAGCACTGATTATCAATGCATTCCCATGTGAATTAGTTATCGTTTATGGTATGATGAATATGTGTCCTTGTTAACAATTTTTAGGCCCCGGCTGAAGTTGTGGCGGAAATACCAGACCTCTCGAGCCTGAAGGACACTTTGTACCGAGAAAGACGTCGTCACCAGCCGCAACATCCTACGACCGCTGATGACGTACGACTGAGCACACTCTACCAGCAAACTAAAGACGGTCATCCGTTTCTTGTCATTGACGATAGCAGCGTACCTGGTTCGCGTATCTTGGGGTTTGCTTCTCACGAGGCTTTGCTCCGCTTATCTTCAGCAAAGTTCGAATTTGCGGATGGGACATTTTTTTGTTGTACCGCAAATATTTCGTTAGCTTTTGACTATTCCCGTCAAGGAGGACGGTACGCACTCGCCCTTGGTGTTCTTTTTGCTGCAGGGAAGGTCACGTAACACTTACGTGCGAGCGTTTCAGAAGCTAAGGAATGTGTTTACCAGTGCGGGTATCGCATACCAATGCCCTGACGAGTTCCTCACAGATTTCGAGCAGGCATTGATTGCGGGACTGCAGGTAGCGTTTCCTCCGGAAGCCCACTGAGGGTGCCATTTTCATTTCACTCAACGCGTGTGGGCTGCTGTACAAAGATCCGGTCTGCAGACAAATTACGCTCAGAATAGCGCTGTAAAATTGCTCATAAGGAAGTTGGTGGCGCTGGCATTTGTACCAGTGAGTGATGTTCTACGTGCATGGGCGCACCTACGTCTAGAAGGGACTTCACTCGTTGTCGCGGGCATTGTGAATGTGCTTGACTATTTTGACGGCACGTTGATAAATGGTAACTTTGCTCTCCAGCAATGGAACCAGAGTGGCAACAGGGATTCGCGGACTAACAACAACATCGAATCATGGCACAGAAAAATTCACGTCATGTCCAGGACGGCACAACCTAACATTTATTCTTTCGTTGACCTTATTAAGAAGGATGAGCCGCTGACCAAAATCTTCCTGCAGCAACCGGCAAAAGGCGGTGCCGCTCGTGGCCGAGGCCAGAACTGGGTGAACTAAGACCCGAAACATTGTGAGCTTGAGGGCCAGCTTGCCAATGGCAATATCTCCCTTTGTGACTTTCTAAGTAGGGCGAAGCCTTCTCTGGCCTTTGAATGGTTAGTGTTTTGTTGCTGCGGTCATCTTAAATAATTTTACCAATTACCATAAAATATACAGAATTGTATATCATTTCCAGCGTTGATAATGCTTGTGGGAACAAAGCTCCAGAATAGAACTTTACCGAGCATGGGATCGAATTCAGGAGCGATTACTCATTCTGCGGCCAAAAATGTTTTGTATTATGCGTCTCGAGAAGAGCCGGGTAGCAGCCTAACGATTGGCCATACGGTTTGAAGGGCATACTGATTTGCGAATCGCTTGTAACGCGACGGTATGAAAAACAAAACATTTCTGGGGACATATTTCGAATGCAATGGATTCTAGGCAAAAGCGTTAAAATGATCCAAGCGGGGGTGGGCACAGGATCGTTGGCCGCTCCCTGGTGGTGCTCTTGAGTGGTGGCGGCGGCGCTTTGTGAGCGACGAGGTGCACAGTAGGGCGAGAGACCCGCCGCGGCCGCTGCTTGCTTGTTGATGCTGCCGGTGCGGGCGGTAAGCGATCGCCAGTTAGCCTTGGTGTGGAACATGGCATTAGGTGTTCGCATCGGTGCACACTGGCACAGGTAGGCCCAGAAAATGAATCGACGAACATCTTTTAATTGTAATAGTGTGTACAATGGCGACTCTGGCGGGACCTTTGTTTGTTTGTGTGCGTGTTTTGTTTTAGAGTCTGGCTTTTTTTTCTCTCATATAACGATGCTTATGGGATAGCCGCACTATAATTAACAATTTCATTATTTTATTTATTGATTAACGCATAAAGAGAGACAGGTTGAAATGCCAAGAGCACTCTAAAAAGGATGACACGCAAATTGTCAAACAATATGTTTAAACAATACGGGTTGAAACGCGAAGTATGTGTTTTGAGACGGAGTTTAATTAAACAATAAGGATTTGAATGAGAGCGGATTCAACATAGACAAGCATTGGGCATAGACAAGAAAACTTTAAAGCGCAAAGAGCGTTAGGCGAATAGTTTGAAATACGGCGTTCAAATGAGAACGGGTTCAAATGAGACGTGTCGAAATGAGAAAGGGTCGAACCGCGAAAGGTTAAAACGTGAAGGACGTTTTGCGAATGGGTTCAAACGAAAATGGTTAAATCAGAATGGGTGTTTGAGATACAGCCTAAAATCATTGTGAATGTGCTTGACTATTTTGACGGCACGTGGATAAATGGTAACTTTGCTCTCCAGCAATGGAACCAGAGTGGCAACAGGGGTTCGCGGACTAACAACATCGAATCATGGCACAGAAAAATTCACGTCATGTCCAGGACGGCACAACCTAACATTTATTCTTTCGTTGACCTTATCAAGACGGATGAGCCGCTGACCAGAATCTCCCTGCAGCAACCGGCAAAAGGCGGTGCCGCACGTGGCCGAGGCCAGAACTGGGTGAACTAAGACCCGAAACTTTGTGAGCTTGAAGGCCAGCTTGCCAATGGCAACATCTCCCTTTGTGACTTTCTAAGGAGGGCGAAGCATTCTCTGGCCTTTGAATGGTTAGTGTTTTGTTGCTGCGGTCATCTTAAATAATTTTACCAATTACCATAAAATATACGGAATTGTATATCATTTCCAGCGTTGATAATGCTTGTGGGAACAAAGCTCCAGAATAGAGCTTTACCGAGCATGGGATCGCATTCAGGTGCGATTACTCATTCTGCGGCCAAAAATGTTTTGTATTATGCGTCTCGAGAAGAGCCGGGTAGCAGCCTAACGATTGGCCATACGGTTTGAAGGGCATACTGATTTGCGAATCGCTTGTAACGTGACGGTATAAAAAACAAAACATTTCTGGGAACATATTTCGAATGCAATGGATGCTAGGCAAAAGGGTTAAAATGATCCATGCGGGGGTGGGCACAGGATCGTTGGCCGCTCCTTGCTGGGGCCCTAATCTGGACATTTGGCGAGAAACCAGGCGAGAAGTCTGGCGTCCGTGATTGGCCGACGCCGCACTTGACCTTGGCGCCGGCCAATCATAGCCGCCAGATTTCTCGCCAACTTTTCCGCCAAGTGTCCAGATTAGGGCCCCTGGTGGTGCTCCTGAGTGGTGGCGGCGGCGCTTTGTGAGCGACGAAGTGCACAGTAGGGCGAGAGACCCGCCGCGGCCGCTGCTTGCTTTGTGATGCTGCCGGTGCGGGCGGTAAGCGATCGCCAGTTAGCCTTTGTGTGGAACATGGCATTAAGTGTTCGCATCGGTGCACACTGGCACAGGTAAGCCCAGAAAATGTATCGACGAACATGTTTGAATTATAATAGTGTGTACAATGGCGACTCTGGCGGGACCTTTGTTTGTTTGTGTGCGTGTTTTGTTTTAGATCTGGCTTTTTTTTTCTCTCATATAACGATGCTTATGGGATAGCCGGCACTATAATTAACAATTTCATTATTTTTATTTATTGATTAACGCATAAAGAGAGACAGGTTGAAATGCCAAGAGCACTCTAAAAAGGATGACACGCAAATTGTCAAACAATATGTTTAAACAATACGGGTTGAAACGCGAAGTATGTGTTTTGAGACGGAGTTTAATTAAACAATAAGGATTTGAATGAGAGCGGATTCAACATAGACAAGCATTGGGCATAGACAAGAAAACTTTAAAGCGCAAAGAGCGTTAGGCGAATAGTTTGAAATACGGCGTTCAAATGAGAACGGGTTCAAATGAGACGTGTCGAAATGAGAAAGGGTCGAACCGCGAAAGGTTAAAACGTGAAGGACGTTTTGCGAATGGGTTCAAACGAAAATGGTTAAAATCAGAATGGGTTGTTTTGAGATACAGCCTAAAATCATGGTGGCCAATTAGCCAGTTATCTAAAGCTTTATCTGAGATCAAAGGAAAGGCTTTTCTGTCCTCCAGACATTCCAAAACGGTTCTCGACGGAGCAGAACGACATCACATAAGCTTGCTAACACCGCACCTAAAGATGAGCGAAGTCGCAGTCCTTAATTGTGGCGATCGACAGTTGTGTTTGCTCTGCAGTAAGCACCAAGATGGCAGGGGATGGCGTCTACCAAAACAATACCGGGGAACAGAGTGCCGATACTCTAAGCTTAGCTCACTCAGTGGTTCTAGGCTACCGATCCCCCCTGGCGCACCGCATGGAGATTTTATTATTTTGATTGGTGTTAGATGGGTGGAAGCGACGATGTAGGGACGGTCCCCAAACATTCGATGCGCTACAATCGCATGCATGTAAACCCAACAATTGGCGACATACAAAGTTATTTTTTTTTTTTTCACATTTAGACGTTTGTTTAAAAAAGCCGTAAAAGCTACACCTATGCGGTTTGTGCAGGTGAATTATACGGCATGGGTGAGATAGTAAAGGAAGATAGTCGCAACTATCAGCCGGCTAATTAAGTAAAAGCAGCTAATTATATTTTTAATTAGTGCAAATAGACATATAGTTCCAAGTAGAAACTTGCGGAGCTTAATAAAAAACCACTAAAACAACTCTTTTTAGTAGGATATAACGCCGGAGCAGCATTTTCCGGCCTTCCGTAAAAATGTTTTATTTGGACGCGTCTCCAGATTTCGGTTTCTTATCGGAGCGCATCAATGCGCCCGCGGTCCTACTCCCCGGTAGTCGCGGCGCAAAGCCACCCAGCAGGACCACGGGAGCATAGATCCGATCCGATAAGATCCCGAAATCTAGAAGTGCGGCCAAATGGAGCGTTTTCGCGCAACGCCGTAAAATGCTCCCCGGCGTTACATCCTTAATTCTAGAGAGTTGATTTAGTGGTTTTCGAGGATGCTCAGCAAGTTTTTTATGGGAACTAAATGTCTATTCTCACTAGTTAAAAAGTTAGTTAACAAAATTCACATAATTAGCCGACTGATAGTTGCAACTATCTCTTTGTACTATGTCCCCCTGGCTGTATAACTCACCTGCACAAACCGCATAAGGGCAGCTTTCGAGGCTTTTTTTAAAGAAATATGTAAATATAGAAAGAAAAAACTGTGTTACAAAATTTAGGGCCCGTTTGCTCGGAGGAGGTTGAAGGGCCCATGAAACGAATTTTGGGTTGGGGTAAATCATTTTAGATTGGGATTTTACTAATAGCACATCGATCAGTGGGCCAAAAGAAAAAAGGTAGAAAGTCGAAAGCCTGACTTTCGGAACGAAAATTTGAAAACACAGCGGACTATTTCATACCTCCCTCCCTTCGTAAGCTCTCTGCCTTTTCACTGTGATACATCCGCGGACCCCGCAGCGCGTCACCAGGCCCAAACGAACGTCACACGACACGGGACCTCACTTATTCCCTTCATCCCTAAGCTGACATTGTGGTGCAAGCTACGCGCTTGCCGGACCAATCAGCCACCCCCCTTTTATCACCTTACCTCATTCTCTGCGCGTGGGTATGCGCGAGAGAGCGTGATCACGTGGCAAAAGTGTGGCTAGCCCAAGGAGCACGTAGCTTCCACAGCACTGTCAGCTTCGGGGTGAACGGGGTGGGGAAAGCAACTTTTGTCTGAATTTTGAGCGACGGGCTAATCTTCTAGGGGCAGAATGGATGTCTCCGGATTACACAAACAAGAGTCCGAGAAAGAGGGGACTCCCCCTTTCCGTCTTCTTGAACTGTTTGGTAGAATGCGCGATTTATGAGTTGAGGAGGAAAGCTAAACAAGAAAAAGTTGGAAAAATGTTTCATGACTCCTTTAACTTTAACCGCGGTAGAAAGTTAACCGCCCATCCCTTCTACGTACCCACAAGCAGAGAGTCTGGCCAGTGGGTGTGGCGACGAAGGCGCCGGAGAGGAGAAAAGTGAAGGAAAGAAAGAAGGGCGCTGAAGGAGCGAGAGAGAAAGAAGGGAGCAAAGAGGAGACGACCGCCATTTTGACGCAACGCTGTCGGCGCGCAGCACTATTGAGGCTACGCGTCGTCTGCTACGGGCTAATTTCTTTTTCGCCTGTATAAAAGTTTGCGTTGAAACGTGGAGAACACTTCACTGCTTAGCTTTTTAAGCCACCAAGGAATAACACTATGTCATTTTCCTGTCAGAGCCTGGCAAATCAAAGGAAAGAACCGAAATTTGCATGTCAATCCCAAGCATTCCGCCGTGCGAATGAATGAAAATGGCGGCCCTTTCCGCTCAGCTGGAAGCAGCCGGGAGTTCACGCGCATGCGCTCAAGCCTGCCCCTCTGCGCCGCGGGCTGATCGACTCACTCGAGAGGGGGTCGTTACGGCGGCGAGATCATAGACTGGCCAACAAGTACCTAGCGAAGATTCACGAGTACTGGATGAGCGATAGCTCCGTGTTTTATTATGGGGAGGTAGCTGGTGTCAGGGTTGGGCAGTCTCGCGATAAAAATGTATCGCGATAGTATTTCAAAAATACATTTTGTATCTGTATTTCCGTACCGCGATACATTTTTTTCACCAGTATCTGCATTCCTGTATCGGCATACATTTGAAATGTTTCTTTGTATCGCGATACAATCAGGATGAAATGTATTTCGTTACATTTCTTGAGAAATTTTCCCCCCTCCTGCCCCCCCCCCCCCCAAAAAAAAAAAAAAAAAAAAAAGTCCGAACGCGTTCTTTTTGTACTTCTGAGGGCATTACGGTCAAGGAGATGCTGGGGTATTGTTACTATGCTGACTAAGGTTCCTTCCGATTCTCCAAGCTATTTTTCCATGCGTCCTCTTTTCCCTTCTGGGAAGTGTTGAGTAGTGGGGACTCAAACCAGGTGGCGTGCCAGGAGTGGAGTCAAAGCCTCTTCTGCCGCAGGACCTTATGTGAGGATTTCATGTGTCATTGTTTGCTGGCATCCAATGCCCGGGGCTAACCGTCTCTCTTGCCTTAGCGTACACAGTACACCCAGCCGGCTAACCTGAGTCACGATTGGTTGCAGCACGAGCCTGGCGGTGTTTGATTTCAAAAAGTAGGATTACTCACGCAGTGAAGTTGAACACTTATTCGAATGCGTCTGCGGCTGCGTCCGTAATATTGCACGGCTCAAGGGTACGTCATCAGCCGACGTGAACGTGACCCGCTGCTCTGGTGATCCGAAACCCAGGAAGGAGGCCAGACGTGGCCTCGCTGTGCCGACCACGACTTCCTACACATGCGACTCGTCTCGATAGCACTGTTTCTCGGAGAGCTCGCACCTGTGCCGGCAATATCAGGTCGCAATCCACGAGGTCTCTGTTTGGATGATGCTAGGCGAAACTTGAGGACCGCAATCCATGCGTCGGTGGTGGAGGGTCGGCAGAAAGGACCTTCACGCCTAGGATGCCATCGTATCGTTTTTTCAACCGTAACTGAAGATAAGACATGTGTTCCAGGATGCTTCAGGTGGTCCACTACTCTCAAAAATTCCAAATGACACTGCCTGCACGATCTTCAACGAGGTAACCTACAACGGAAGTACATATTGTCCGTTCATACAGCAGCGTGGTAAAGTTCATGTTCAAGGCCACACCTACCGATGAAGAATACCAGTTCATTCCACTGTGACGTCATGTGATCAATGTTGGCAGGGACGTCCTTATTGGACAGGGGCGTGGTGACGTTTTGATGAGATTTAGGGTGACTTAGAATTTATATAGAGGTCGAAGTCTTTTCGCATCCCTCGTCAGTCAGACAAGATGTCAGGAAAGGGACCGCGGCCAGTCCTTGATGGAACATTTTTTGAGCCCATTGAAGACTCCTTGTCGTACGAAACCACTACATTCAAGGCAAAGTGCCAAGCCTACGGGAAAGTACTTTCGGGATCAAAAACTTCCACTTCAAACTTCAAGCCGATAGATATCGCGATATATTTTTACAGATATATTTTAGTATCAGTGTTTTAGCTACTATTTTAATGTATCCCAGTATTTGTATTTCCAAACACATTTTTTAGTATTTCTGCCCAACCCTGGCTGGTGTCACCTACTGGTTGTAGCGAATATAAGTGGCTTTCGTGGAAAAGTTCCCGTAAAGCAGGGATCCAAAAACGCGCGCTACCGGGTTTTCGCGAAGCAGTGCGTCACACATTTGAGCATTAAAAAAACAAAAAAACTTTTTGTTCCTTTCGGTACAAACTTAATTAACCCTTCTTTGGAAAATGTATAAATGTTTGGCTTTCTGAATTGAAGACAGGCATCATTGAAATTTCCTTCCATGTTCGAAATAGGACGTCGAAGTTCAGTCCTGGAAACGATTAGGAAGACGTGAGCTGTGAAAGGCGGGAGTTATACCGGCAACATGATTGGCCAGCATGTAAGAACTATATAAAACACTATCGTAAATTGAAAACCGTGTAATTCGGCTCCAGTGAAAATCGACCTATTACTAAATTACCCAAGCATCGATGAGAATGCTGAAAGTGTAATTCTACGCTCCGCGCGCGCTGGCCTTCCCCGTATAAAAGATTCGAAGTATATAATCATAAAAAGGCTTTGACCAACGCGCGTACAAGGCAAAATTCGTTTTAGGCTTTGCTTTTGAATATATACTACTGTTATAGCCTCCTCTATACTCACAAAGCCCGGTCGCAGATTTGGAACGCAAGGGTCTGGTAGCACAGAGCATTTCTCGGGGAACCTGTAGTCAGCGCACAGCTTTTGCAGCGGCGAGGACCCGACACAAGGTTTTCAAACCAGACGAGACAAGAAGCGGTAGCGCGAGGAACGCGAGGTGCACGAGCGGACATTCCATCGCTCGACAGAAGTGTGTTTTGGCGTCTCCCCGCAGCGGGGCGCCCGTCACGTGGCTCTCCTCTCATCCGTTGTCTGCCGCTCCACTTTTTCAATAGACCTATTGCTATTTTACCAGAGCTTTAAAGAGAATGCCGGGATTGGTGTTTCACGCGCCGCACGTGCTGGTGTCAGCGGCAGTAATCTTTCTACGGGTTCCAAATGCTACGGTATAATCTTCCATTTGTTCTAAATAAACTTCGGAGGCATAATTTGACAAATATCGAGAGACTGATTCTCAGTACAATTAGAAATTTTTTTTCTGCATTAAAATTTCGCTTGTATTGTGGGGTCGTGTGTTCTGTATGTTTCAGTTATCCTTGAGGTAATACGATTATTATTTTTACAGTCCTGTCATGTACGTTAATATGTCGTCATGTGCCTAATATATATATATATATATCTTTTTGAAACGTTCGTTGGCTGTGCATTGACGTCTGTTCGCGGTTACGCGTTTTACGAACGTTCTTCGACTGCCGGTATCGAGAGGAACTCGTATCAGCGTGCAATCATTGGTGCCCATAGCCTAGGCCTTAGCAGTTTGAAATAAACCTGACGAAACTCGTTGAGGTGAGAAACATTCAAGCCCACCTTGACATTCCTCACAATTTTATATTTGCATTCGAAGAAACTTCAAAATGGTAGGAGCTTCCACTGTACCTTCGACACTGAGAGCACTATGCGCGCCACTTATTTCGTTCAGCGACACACACTCTCTCTCTTTCGTGTTCTGTCAAAACAGAACGGTGAGGTCGACAGGAGGAGATCTCGTCAGGACACGTTTGAGAACGACCGGTGGAACACCCAAGTTTTCAAGGCACCTCGCACAGAACTGTGTCGAGTCATAGGGATGACGCAGCTGCGCGACGTTGTTAAAGCCGCTGACTGGAAGCATCTGAAACTTTAGTAGTGCGACGGTACGCGGTGCTTATTGTGTGAATAGGTACGATGAACCTCTTGCTTGGGCGGCGCCTTGGCGTTGGTCCCCGAGGGCGGTGTTGTAGTCCACGTGTTCAGCTGGATCAGTGGCAGTGTGGTTTCGCGCTAGAGCACAACGAAATGGGTGACGGTGTGGCTGATGTTCATGTTGTACTCTAGCGCGCCAAAAATCTCGGTTTCTAGGCCGTCGTCATCCACGAAAGCGTTTATCTGCTTATCAAGGTTCTTCAGCCGAGCCTCCTTCTAGACGAGGAAATCGACGTGTAGCTGCAGGTTGGGGGAATCGGGATCCGGGCCTCGCAGAAGATCGGTCCCTAGGTTTAGCGTACACGTGACAGCTGAACGAACGACGCCACACGTTCGTTGAGACGGTTTATGAACATCGGTTGTCGTGCTGCAGCGGGAGCGGTCCTTCGAAGCTTCCCGCTTCTCCGGAACCAGATGTTGCGAAGAACGGAACTAGGACAGCTCCGTAATGACTCCGTCCATTTCATCGAAAACAACAAGGACGCGCGCGTACGTGCAGGTGTGGTCGTTTTCCAGTCTGGCTCTCGACGTCTTTTGTGTTTAAGACAGATGACACGATGATTTGTCCTACGTTGCGCAATCATTGACGGGACGATAGTGCTGCCCTCTTCACTTGTTTTTGCTCGCTTCGCGTGGCACGGTGAATGGGGAGGCCCAACTTCCCTCTCTTCGACGGCGAAAGTGGAGAGAAAGAATTGTTTTCCATTTTTCGCGCGCGGGCGGCGACGACGAGGTACGAGGCCGAAATTTCTGCAAAGTGTCGCCCATAAAGCTATCGCTTTAATATTGCTGTATGTTTATACATACTGAAGTTAGTCTGCCTTAGTGGGCGTCTTGTGTCTGAGCTGTAGATGAGCAATTTAGACGGTGTGGTAAAACCGCTAGTGATACAAAATTGCACGCAAGTACGATGCTCATCCATATTAAATTGGGAAGTGGTGGGTTTTGAGCCCAGGATCCTCGAGGCTTTCAGTGTGGGCTTTCGCTCCACGTGCTTCTAACTGCTCTGTGCTAGCCCACTCGGCCACCGACGACCCCTGACGCACCGAATTGAAATTTGTTCATTTTGATTGGAACAAGTTGTGTAGTCATGGCGAAGTAGGGACGGTCTCTGAAAAGTTTAGAGCACGACAATCGCATAAATGTAAACCCAACAATTAAAGACATATAAAATACTGCAGCAGGCGAGGCCGCTTCTTGTAGCTGCGAGTTGAGGGGGTGAACGCTACCCGTTGTTCACTTATTTACGCGTGCGTCTGGTTTTGTGCGAAAAGAAAAGCAACCTATAGCGCGTTTTACATAATATGATGCCTAGGAATAATTCTGAGCGCTATTTGCTGAAACAACAAAAAGTGTTGCATCGGTTCCAACGGCGAAAATCGACTACTGTATATTTGTTTTTCGTCCTTTCAAAACTAGGCTGCCTCGCGTCGCGTCTTGGGCAGAGGGACGCCCGTAGCTTCTCTCCGGACCTTCTGCGCAGCACCCTAGGCCTTTCTCTTAACTTGTGACTTTGTTTTGCGTGTGTGTTAATCTTTAAAACGTGGCACCCGGGACGTCGATTGACCGAACTGGGATTGTCATTGCTGTCTGGGATCGAAATTTCTACGCTGAATACACATTGTCTTGTTGCCCCAGCCCAATGGTGGACATTGATTACAGCTTATCGTTCGCTTTGGCATCTTTTGTTCCGACCATTTTGTTTGGGTCTCAAAGCACTTATGCAACGAGCGTTCGACTTTGTAATCTAGAGTCGTCATCCTTAAACGCATGAATGGTAATTGTTCCCTGCATCGAGCCAAAATGGGTTGCGCGTCGAACGCCCAGCCTCCTAGAACAAACACACAAGTAATATCTATAAATACTTATATGAAGTGGGTCTACTTTTCAGTCGCCCATGGACTCGGTGTGCTGTTCATTTTTATGCATATGTTCCGCTCTGTGCCTGTGTGTGTGGTCTTTTGCGAAATGTGTACACGCGGGAATAAAAAAAGGTCATTGCAAGACAAGATCTCCGTTGGTTAGAGTATAAATAAAATAACCACTGAGCGTTTCACTCGACGAAGAAGACTCTCCGGGAGAAGTGAATCCTTTGCGTTCGCTCTCGATAGTAAACGCCAGAAGAGGAAAACCTCTGCGTCCATATCCTATAAAACGTCACTCGTTTTTCCTCGGGTCTGGTAAGTCAAGAATCCCGCACGGGGTGGAGAAAGACAGAGTGGCTCTTCCGAAATGTCCGGCTTCTTGCACGCTCTCGCTTTCTTTTGCCGTACGTTGGCTTTCCTTGAGCCTCACAACATGTCGGAGAGGTGTAGAAGTGGTGAGAGCGCCCTGAAGGCGAGACGCTTAGAACTCTTTCCTGACGTTTTCAATTTGTGAGTTACTACAGGTGCGGTTATGGGGTATTTGCGTCGGTAGGAAGGGGTGGGGGGCGAAGGGCGGGGCAGGAATGGCGGTAACTTCCCTTCAGGTATTTGAAAAAAAAAATTAATGTAATCAGTACTGGAAGAAGGCGGAAAATTATACTCGCCCCGCCCCCTTCTTTACCCCTACCGTCGCCCTCCCCCTCCGACACAGTATTGTTTTGTCTGTATTCGAAACGCGTGCTCAGGGGATGTCCAAGCAGGACACTTCACAACGCTTGAAGTGACACTTCAACGCCGTATGAAGAGAAAGTGTAAGTCTGGCAGTACGTCGTCTGTTTGGACATCCACCAAGCAAACCTCACGGATTTCCTCCTTGCCTTCCCTGTTTTCTTGTTTTTTTTTTGTTTTTTTTTTTTGTTTTTTGTGACGTTGGTGCTCGTCAGACCTGACGTCTCACGCGACTTGTCAGTTGTATGCCTTCATTATGTCTTCTGCCATACGAAGGCCGCCGTTGCAACGGAGGAAGGCCAAAGCAGTCCCGCCGTTCGGGTTCGGCTCGCGTGAAGAGGCTTCGCCTTCTCAGACAAGTGTTCTACCCTCTTCCCTGTCAAGAGGCTCAGCTTAGCTCGGCCTTGAACAGCAGTCAATGTCCTTTACTCACAGGCAACAGAGCGTGTGAGTGACTGTCTGATCCCATGTCGTCAGCATGCTCTAGACCTCCGTGAAAGACAGAAGGGAACGTTGGCGGAGGGAAGGTTTTCCCCGGCGGAAGACACGGACGGATGCGGACTGTCGCGTGGAGATGTTTGGCTTCACGCGTTCTGAAGTTTACTGATGAAAATTCTCTTAAGAAATAGGTCCTATTTATTGTCTTCAAAGAACAACAATCTCGAAAGTGTGGAAAGAACGTTGGACGTGCATACTCACCTATTCCTCGCAGGAGGAGAAGTCAAACTTATGGGTACCCGTGCGCTCCAGCACTTTGAGCGCCGATCAAAGCTCTGCATGTGCCATGTTCGCTTCTGAAATGCACGGAAAAAGTTGTCCCCGTGTGTGGTTCTCAGAATGCGGTGCTAATAACGCCGAACAATATGGCGGACCGTGAATATCCCCTAGAGCACAACATGCACTCACTTGCAACAAGTGGCCGCATTCAATTACTATAGTTGACTGCGAATGACGGAACTTTCTTATGTTGTTTCCACTCGAATAATCCATAACGCCTTCAGATTTCAGAGAGAAATGGTGAAGTTCAGCAACGTCTCCCTGAACGTGACTGCTGTGCCGGTAAGTAATAAGAGTAGGGTGCCTGGAGCCCGTCTGCGACTGGTGCTTTTGCCGCGCCGAAAGTGTGGTCTCCAGCATGAACATTTTATGACGTCATAAAATGTTCATGCTGCCACAAGTCGCGAACCTGGAGGTGTCACATCAGCGGTAGTAGATGTGGCAGACGTCTGTTCCTGCTGCAGCTTGCTTTCCAGCTAGACAGTTTATGGAAACTTGGACAGCCAGGAGTTGGAACGCCATGAAGACAACGACACTCGAGTTCTCTAGTGCCCTTTTAAATAACATCTACGGCCAACGACAGGATCGTGACATTCTTGCGCTTGAATGTGTTTACGGCATGAGACTCCGGGTTTTGTGACATCCAATTGTCCCCACTTCGGGACCCCTTTCCATGCATGTGATGAAAAGGGCGCTGAACGAACCATACAGTCGGAAACGCGATCCGGCCACCATAAGAGCAAAAGGGGATCGGAATGGAGTGCATTTAATTCAACCCAAGTTCGCCGTCTCGTTCGACTTCGTAGTTCTCGCCACAAGTTATGCTGTACGAGAAAAATGGAAAGATGCAACTACACGGTCTCAGCGGTTCAGTCTTCGACAACATCAGCGCAGCATTGAATATCACGTAAGATTTGTTTTTCGTGTGTTCTCCATGCACGCCGCTATTGTGTTTCTGGAGTACACAATGATTTTGAGTTGCAAGTGTGGTACTAACTACTTGACCGAACGCCATTTGGTGTGCAGAGACTGTGTGTTTAGAGTAGAATTGCGTAGTTTTATGATCCATCTTACATGATTCAAAATTTTAAATCTAATGCCATTGCGAGTTCTAAGCGAAACCGCCCTAGAGGGCGGTTTTACGTGGCTTCAGTCCGGTTTAAACACACGCCGGACACAATGTTGATGACCTTTCACCCAATGTCTTGTATGCGCGAAGGCAGTGCTTTCCAGTTCGCTCGAGTTCTTTCGTATTATGATCAACTGCGCGAACCAGTGTAGTAGGAAACATAAAGGAGCACAGACTGCTACTAGATTTTTATATATACCGGTATTTTTTAAACTTCAGACGAGCGGGCGATCATGAAATTGACACGTCGGTGGCCAAACCGGCCCCAATAATTGCCGCCAGGGCGTCTTCAAGAAAAACAAAAAAACAGCGGTGTAGGCACGACGCGCGACACGCAAATATTATCCCGGTCGTACTTACTGAGCTCTGTCGTCGACTGAGCCACTCGCCATGTTTGCGCGTTTCGCCAGCACAAAGAAACGACGGCATTAACTAATCGTTTGGGCACTATAGCAAACGGCGTAAGTCGCGTGCGCTGTTCATCAAAATGGGGAAGCTGAAAGGCCTTTCGTGAAACCTCCCTAGAACCCATAGCAGCCGAGGCAATAATAATTATTGGAAATTACCCGCAGATCAGTGATCTCGATAATTTCCTTCGAGATATATCTGCAGACAACCGAGTAACGATTTGCTTTAAAATAAAAATAAATTTCTTACGGAACCAATGCACAAAGTGTGCGCGCAGATTTCATTGTAAGCCTTTGCCTTCCAGCTACGACGTGGTTTTTCCGGAAGATTCAATGTGGGGATCGATACTAGAAGACGGCAGCTACACGGGTATGCTCAAAGCTGTTCACGAAAAGGTGAGGCCCTACATTTGCCTCTTCCGCGAAGGAGGGGATAATTTTGTGGAAAGGCAGCGATAACACAGAGCGCATTAGGTTTTGCTTCGCGGTCGTGTTACAAGGTGAACTTAGTACGCTGTTGATGCCTCGACCATGCGAACGTCGTTGTGCGGAGCGACCTTGAAAGAATGTTTTTTGTCAAAGCTAGCGCTCTGATGGGAAGGAAAAGCGAAGTTTCTCCCTTGCAGTCGTACATCATGACACGCTATTGCACGATTCTCTGTTGTGTTTTTTTTACGCAGCAAGGGCTTGTTCTGCACTCTCTCACCCCCTGCGCACTCTCCTGCCATATGAGCGAGCGCGTTCGGTCAACACATTGTAAATAAGGCCTGTTTCCTACAGTATTCTTTCACTACGTTGGATTACGCTATAAGGTCATGTTACACACACAATAAAAAAAAAAGAAAAAAAAAACAGAACAATGTGAGGAGATTAGAGCGTGAAACCGGAAGGGTAGGCACAAACGCTATCCGCACCTCCAGCGAATTGTAGGGGTCGCCACTATCGGACGAATATGGCGGCCTTATAGCGAGTTCGTTTCACACGCACTGGCACCGTTCAAGTTCTCTCCCGCAATGCATCGCACTCGCAGAGTGTTGCACGGAGAGCTAGACTCAAACGAACACGCCCAATACACCGAGTGCAAAAGACTGATGCTGCCGCCATCTATGTTGTAGAAAAGGTACCAACCTCAAATCGAAACTAGCGCCTTTCTGTTTGGAGTGATGGGTGGGAATGCGGGAGTGCAGTCGCTACCAACGTTTATCTACAAACGTTGGTCGCTGCAACCTGTAGTTTATATTTGCGATTACTTCAAGCAACTCGGCTGTCGTAGAGATAGTTACAGACGGCGTAAATTTCCGCAACCAGCGGTATACACAGCACCTGGTTGCGATCTCTTTATAATCGCTTACACTGAAGAAAACTGATGATGCTGTCCGAGCAGAAGCTTGATCCGTTTAAGCATGTGTGAACCACTGAAAGGGTACGGCTTAAAACTAGTCTGTTGGAATATCCAGCAAAACTTTTCGTGGGACTTTCAATTTCGATCGTCATTACAGGTGGATCAGATATTAGCCTTGGTGAGGACGTCGAGAACGAGAGCTTTCTCGAACAAAATACGAGGGGAAAGTTAGCTGAGGTAGGTAAATGTTAAACATGATGATGTTGCCCAAGCCTCAGGTAAAGTCACTATGTTTAGCTTTCTCTGGTGCTTATTGGGCAGTCACAGGTTTCTGCTGGAGGAGTTTTATCGACAAATGTTAAATTTTTCACCCGCACACGGATGGTGATAAACATCTCGGGGGCCGCTGATGCGTTTGTTCTGAGCATCTTTTTACACACTGGTATATTTCAGCGGCTATGCGGCAACAGATCGACTTAAAACCTGCGAATAAAGCACGGTTTGTCAATTGCTTCCTCCATGAAATAGCAGACGCTCACAATTCAAGCTCGCGTTTGATTCCGCTGCCCGCGGGACGCGATTTCTATCAGAAAATCTACTTTTTTTTCCTTTCGGTTCCGCGACACATCGTAGCAGACGAACCCTCGTCGTCTGCTCCCGCTTCTTGCCGGGGCGAGGCATGACGGGATTGCATTTTGGCGCACTCCCGATTTTCTCGGTGCAGCGAGTGCATGCACGCGTGGGGTGCCAGCGCTGAAACGAACTCGGAGAGTGCAACCACTCGTGGAGTGCCGGCTGAAACGAACCCGCTCCACGCTGCGAGTGGGCGCGCGTGGGCACGAGTGCCGTGAAACGAACTCGCTATTAGACAGGTCGTGCCGTGTCATGTGCTGACTCAATGCACAACGCCTGGATTTTATCAGGCAAGTATTGGAGTCAAAATGGTTTCCCCGTTTTTTTTATTCGCAGCGCTTCAAACCTCAAGCGATGTGTTGGCGAAAGCGAGCTTAAAGAGAATTCACTGTTTTCGGGGAAGCGATTCAAGGACTGCGGTGGTGATGAACAATTAAAAACCCACAAAGACTGGTTCACGAGGTAGCGCAGGTTACGTTTAGGGCGACCTGGCAATATGCTTATTCGATAGTAATACCAGAGTCGTCGTAACAACTGTCCCATCGCGCCGAGAGCTCACAACATATAATCGCGGAAGCCACAAAGGACGAGCAGATTTCAAGAAAGGGCCTTTTTTTTTAGTTCTATGTTTTATTGTTGGGTGCGGTCCGTTTTGCTGGAGGAGCGAGTAGTCCCTGACGAGGTGAAATAAGCAGGGAGGAGCTTCAGTTGTCCCCGCCTCCACCGTTAGCTTCCTTCGACAACTCTGTAATGGTGCAGGCTAGTGCTCTGGCAACATGCTGCATCGTTGGGAGCGCCGCCGCGCACTTACAAGGTATTGAAGCAACAGCACATACAACTCGGTCCTCTATCTTCAATCCAACTTCCTGGCTCATGTCATTCTTTTATACATGACCGACGACGAAGCCGCGAGCACCTGTACGTTTTCCACTCCGTTTGGTCGACAAGAGTACGTTCATGCGACTTCCGTTTGGAATGGCGTCAGCTCCGGAACTCTTTCAAAAACAAATTCCAGAAATACTGGAAGGTGTTTCGGGAGCCAAAGTGTATATTGACGACACACCTGTCTGGGATAGAACAGAAGTTGAACATAACGAACGGCCTTAATCCGAGTCTAAGCGTAGTTGAGGGTGTCCACGACTTTCCGAACCCAGATTAAGAAAAATAGGCACAGCGCTAACTAGGGCTTATTAACTATTTTGCCAGGTATATACCCAATTTAGCGTAGTTCAAAACATTGGGGTGTGTGTGTGTTTATATAGCCTAGAACTTAGTCTGCCCCAACGGGCGACATGTCTCCAAGCTGTAGATGAGCAATTTAGCCAGTGCGGTACAACCGCTAGCCTGGGGATTTTAACGTGCACCCCGCAGTAGAGATACACGACCGCACGCCGGTACGGAGCTAATACAGACCGAAACGGGCAGGGGTGGGGATTGAACCCAGGATCGCTGGGTTCTGAAGCACGAGCTTTCGCTCCACCTGCTACTTAGTACACGAGCGTACTCAGTACAATAAAGCAGGAGCTGCCAAACTTTCTTTCGGTGTAGGTAAAGCCGTAAGGATGCAGGACAATATGGTCGTGCATTCTTAAGGCTTAAGGCTCAAGGGGGTGGTGGCACCGTAAGGCTTAGGTGGAACGAAGCGTAGCGCATCGTTCTTATCTGGCGGGTATCAAAGGTAGAAACCAGTTGTGACGAAATCGTATACACCTCCGTCCCTCCAACGAGGATTTTGTGACGCAAGATAATCACCTTAAAGCACATAACACATCAAACACTTTACCTTCCTCTGGCTCTGCACGTGAACATGAAAGAACTGACGTTCCAAGAGCCTTCGTCTAGAAGCGTCATTAGAGACAGACACGTGAATAGAGGGTAGTCGTCTACATCTATGAGCATTGCCGTCCGACAATAAACGCGTGCACGAGAGCCCGCCCAAAGGTTGTGTAGGACGACAATTACAAAGAACAGTATTGAAGTCGATTATTTCACGCTCACTTTTAGCGAAAGGGAAATATAACGGTTCTGGCTAGTGCTCTGGCAACTTGCGGCACCGTTTGCTGTGCCACCGCGTAGCCAAGGAACGACGAGGGGCATAAAGTGCCTCCTCGAGGCTGGGAGTTCAGAAGACACGCCCTGCTGTTCTCGTTTACCCACTGTGCACGTTCGATCATTGAAAATTATAACGTCGTCTGCTTCTCGCGTTAGGTCCTACGTTCGTACTTCTAGCATGAGACCCTGCGTCGTCAGGCCCTGTGCTGGGAGCAGACAATACCCTTGCAAGCTCTGATTGGAGGGTGATAGTAGGTACACAAAGGCGGCAAGCCTTTACGTCCACCCATTATCCTTCCTATCAAAGCTTCGTGCCATGACGTCGCCTCACGCTTCCATGTACCCTCTCCTTCAGTTCATGTCCGACAGTGTTGTGCACGTTTTAAAAATATTGAATTGGACTACTTGATTACTTGTTTACTTAAGTTATTTTTGTTATTTATAACACACTGTAGATCATGATGGTCCCAGCATGGGTGAATACAACACCATATATTGTCCGCATTACAAGGAATTATACACCAGAACGTCTACGGCGAAACTGCTACAAAAACACATTTATACAGAAACACAACAAGAAACCAGCAGTAATACGTGAAGTATCAATACGAAACGTACACAGTCATGAAATGAGAAGAGGAAAGTTCCTCAGTGGGAAGGTAATAGACTACTTCCATAAACCCCTGCATGCAACACAGCGCGCGTTGCACTCTGGGAACTAGTTGGCCAGGGAGAAGAGTGGCATGGTTTCGGTTTCGATCGACACGTCGACAAGATATTATACACAGAGCGTGGACTATAAATGGCCGTTATCTCATGTTTTCTGGTCCCGAGAGCGTCATTTGTGGTCTCTAAACTAACCTAAATGGCCAGACGTCGAAGCTTTAGCACAAGCCCGAGACGTATAGCTTCTCTTGACACCTGCTTTTTTTTATTTTTGTACTCGAGCCTTTCTGTTAGCGTTTCGAGGTATGTGGACGAGCCAGTGCTGGGAATCTCGACGTTGCGAAGCTTTGGGATCTTGCTTGTGTACGAATCAACAAGCTGTAGCAATCAATAAGTATATGCCTACATCGAGCTCGCGCCTTTACATTATTGTTGTTGATGATTGATCAGTGTTTCGTGCGTCCATAGACGAAATATAGCTTTTTGCAATTACTGTTTTTCTTAATACGCCTGAGTACGCGAGGTAAAACTCGGAGGCGCCAATGAAAAGCTCCATTTGAACACTCTTCTCATCTCTTATCTGTACTGCCCCGCAGCACTGCACGTGAAGTCCCCACCCGCTTGCATTCCAATAATAGTCAACATCGCGTATGCGCATAAAGTTATCCTGCAATCATATAGGCGCATTCGCACGTACAAACCGTTTTAAGAAAGCAAAATTTGAGCACTTGTGGGAAGAATGTCGCACCGTTCGCTGGAAGTGCGCCGGATGGGCATGAACCCCTATGCGGTGCGCGAAACGAACGAAATTATTCAAAGCGCATTTGACGGTTGCTAATGGCCATAATATTTGTTATGTGTTTGCTTTCTTCCTAACTGAGTATGCCGCGATAATTTCAGACACACCGTTCAGGCACAGATCTTGGACGTCAGTAAAAGCTCGTCTAAAAATGCTTAGCGAGGAGTAGGGGACGCCTGTTAGGGCCTCCGTCGCAGCTACAGGGGCAGATCCAAGGGGGGGGGGGGGGGGGGGGGCGCCCCTTTTTCCCAAACAGAGTCGACCCCGCCCCCCCCCCCCCCTTTCCCCTTCTCGGAGGGCAATTTGACATAAGAAGGACCCCCCGGTGCACAAGAAAGAATGGGAGAATAGTATCCTTATAAATTTTTCGCCCCCCTCCCCCCCAAACAAAACAAAACAAAACAAACGGAGTTCTGGATCCGCCCCTGCGCAGCTAGCCGATCTCGGCGTTTTTGCAAAAACTTAATCTTCTCTCAGCACACAATTTGAGTGTGAGATATGTGATGACACGAGGAAGACATCATAGTAACTTTTGTGCAGTAGTGAGGTCGAATTTATTGCGTTTTATTAAAAGTTCATGCGCCAACGCTGGGCTCAACTTTGATACTCCTGTGAGGACGCGGCTTGCTTTTCGCCCAATGAAGCAACAAGAAGCGTAAGCTTGGTAAACAAAATACGTGTAGGTCTCAAGGTGACCAAATTTCAGTTGTAGTTCACTGCTACTAGACGGGATTACTGACACTGAGCTCAAAGATGCACTCGTGGCGTGAGGTGACTAAGCCACGTCTTACTACGTTTGCATACGCACGCACAATATTCGGTGTTTCGGGAACCAAGGAAAGTGCCCCGGTCTTCGTTTTGTATCGCTCGAGAATGAGTGTAATGCACATTCGTAAAAAGTCAGATAATCGAAAACGCAAGCAGCGCGTTCGGTCGCGGTGTGATAGCATGAGAAGAAGCTGCTCAGTCGAAACCGAAACTGAGTGGCCAACTAGTTCCCAGAGTGCACTGCGTGGTATTTCGCCGCGATGGGGCGCGTCGGTTTTGGAAGAAGTCCATTCCAGAATCGTCCTTGGAAAAAATAATTTCAAAAGGTTGGTGCGAACAAAGGAAGGAGTCAGAGGATGTATCTGGTTTGTCTAGTGATGTTGCGTTTTAGATGTGCGTTGCCATTAATAGAAAGCTTATGATTTGCAAAAACGAAGATTCACTTAATCCTTCTTATTTTATTTCGTTCCTGCAGCAATTCAAGTATGCTGATTTTCATTAGGGAGGAAGGAGAGTCCGACTGCTTCAATTTACTGTAAATAAATAACACTGCCCACCTTGGAACTATTTTTAGCTTATCTATGTTGTTTTTTTTAGTAAAATGATCCCACTCTATGCTTTCATATGCAAGTTTAGGTTTCACAAGCGTATTTTAGGCTAATAATTTCACGGTAGCGGGTGTATTCTGTAGTTTGTGCTTAATATAACCACTCTTTCTAAAAACAGCAGATGTAATGTTATTTATGTGCCTTGACCAGTTCAAACGCTTGCCTATGATCAGCCCAAGATAATTGTAGTTATCTACCTCGTTGACGTTATATCCCTTAATATCATACTGAAAAGAAAGAGGCTTCTTTTTATTCGTGATTCTCAGAGAGACATTTGTTTTCAAGATTCAAGGACATCTTCCATATTTCGCACAAATCCTGTATATAATGTGAACTCGCATTTAGTGCAATTTGATTGTCAGTACATGTTACATAGTTTAATATTTCGGTTCCCGGACATTTCATCGAACGCCGTTTTGTCGAACGCCGTTTCATCGAAAAAATGGACGTTTCATCGAACGCCGTTTCATCGAACGCCGTTTCATCGAATCGCTGACGGCCGTTTCATCGAATGTCTTTTATATAAAAAGTGTGAAATATGCTCTTTTATGCACGGATCGAGTGCATTTTCGTGTCATTCACCCATTTCATCGTCAGGTTTTTTGATGTCCAAACTTGTAGCTGTTACAATTTATTTTGATGCAAGTAACCCATGAGGATGTTTGTACCGATTTTAATGTTTGTTTCGTATATTGTGCTTGTCTGTTCACCCCCTCTGTATTACCCGATGGGCCTTGATGGTATTGTAACAAATAAATAAAAAGTCGCACTCCCGGTAAGAGCGCACTCCAACTCATGGAGGCCAGAAGGCGACTTAGGTTTTGCGTAGGCGCAACAACTTTAGCCATGTGAGCCTCCTAGCCTCTCATGTCTTTCTATTGATACGTTTTTACCGCCCGAAGCTTGCAGTAGCTAAAGCTGAGGTGCTATTTATGAAACTACAACGAAACATTGTTTTTTTTTTTAGTTCTAAGACTCAACGAAGTCAAAAATAAGCACGTCACTTCAAATTTTATTTGAAAACTTTCGGGGGTTCATGTGTTCGTGCGACAGCCATTCACCGTTTCAAATGATGAGCAATTGCTCTCAAAAAGTCCCCCACAGCCATGCTCCGTGGGTTCTCATAAAAAAGGCGGACCTTCTCATTTCTTGCCACTATGGCCTTCTTCTGGCGAGGAGGCTCTTGGGAACTCAGCATCGCCTCCAGCTTGTCTTCCGTCAGTTGATGTCCTGCGGCGATGCAAGTCAAAAACTTCCAGAACCCGAGATGGGCACCTTCGACCAGCTTCAGGAAGCGGGAATGCCACCCTGGCGTTTGATAAGACGGCGTTCAATAAAACGGCGTTCGATGAAACGGCTTCGATGAAACGGTGTTCGATGAAACGGCGTTCGATGAAACGGCATTCGATGAAACGGCTTCGATGAAACGGCGTTCGACGAAACGGCGTTCGATGAAATGTCCGGTCCCATAATATTTCGCCATCATCCGCAAAAGTCGCATGCTCACGCCCAGGACAACAGGATAAGTAATATCATTGACGTACATTAAAAACAATAGTGGCCCCAGGACAGTTCCTTTAGGTACTCCAGAAGTCACACTTAGCATCTCTGAGCAGCCAGCGCCAACCTCGACATATAGTTTACCGTCATGCCTATTTGGATCGATACATTTTACTATGACTTGGACAAGACCGATACTTTCCCATTTATATAACAAGCTTCCATGCGGTACTCTATCGGAAGCCTTGTTGAAGTAGAGAGCTACAACATATATTCGGCCGGATTTATCAAAAGTGGTGGCAATTTTATGTACTGTGCTAACTAGCTGAGGGACTGTCGAGTATCCTTTATAAATCCATGTTGAAACTCTTTGATTAAATTATTTTTATTGAGAAAGTCAATGATCATATTATAAATAGCATGTTCTAACACAATGTACGTGACAGAAAAATTGGCCTGTAGCCGCTCACAAACAAGCAGTCATCCATTTTGAATAGCGGCATTATTCGTGCCAGGAGCCAATCATTCGGCACTTCACCGGACAGTAATAAGGCACGAACTGTTTTTTTTTTTTATAAGTTCAATAGCATTGAAAATATTTCAGAGAGATATAAAATTATTGATCAGGAATGACGACAAACAGTTTTAAAGCTCGTATGTTTAAATATCAGAAAATAGAAAGTAACCAATACAAAGACGAGCGATCGCTGTGTCATCAGGAACCACCAGACTGTCAACATAGATTTGGCTTATTGATTTTCTTCTGTTGCTCAAATAGCTTCAAAGCTTCTGAGGATCGTTCTTCAGAAAATTTATCAGAGTATTAGAAAAATAATAGTCACAGGCGTGTTGAACATGTCTCCCTTAGTCGTCCCCGCATGTTCTCAAGGCGAATGTTATTTCACGTCTTGCCTCTTTCAGACGTTTTATCCTTTGTTTTAGGTGAATTATATTTCGGTTTAACTGGGGGTTAAACATTCTTACACGCTGAAGTTTTCAAGGGATAAAATCATCAAGACAACGATGGAAAATTGTCGTAAATTTGTGTTATAAAAAGTTCATATCAAAGTAAATAAAGCTATCAAATTCTAATTCAAGGCAGTCCAAAATGCTTTTGTCTTTACATTTGAGAAGTCTTTAACGGTTTTGACTGCAATATTTTGTTCAGAAACCTTTCATTTTCGCCAAAGTGCAAAAGAAGTAAACAAGCTTATGATCAGAAATTCCGTCTTAAATATTGACCGTGTAATCAGACCGTGTGTAATTGACCGTGTGTTAACAAAAACGTTCTAAAAGAGAGCTGCTTGAACCCTGCTCCCGCGTGTTTTCGATTACAACTTTCTGTAGACATTAATCTCACTGTGCTGATATAAATCTGCTGGAAAACGAGCGCAATCTATAATTGGAAGTTTGAAATTTTCAATAACTGCAAGTGTATTGTTCCGGGTGTCAACACATTTTGCCATGCGCGTCATCGAGCGAGCGCGTGCGTGGCCGAATGGTTGCCGCGCTTGACTGTTGCGCGGAAGTCTAGGTGGATTCCAGTCAGTGGAGTGCTCTTTTATATATTCTTTCACCTTGGCGTTCTCGGAAGTTCGAGGTCTGATTGAGTTCCGAATGTCTACGCGCCGAAAGTTCTACGCCGATTGTTCCAGATACCCACACGAGAACAATAAGCAACTCCGCATAGCGAGCAAAGTCAGTTTCGCCCCAGCGCAAGACCTTGCTGTTTCGCCGACATCGACGCCTGCGACGCTAACCTACTTCTCTTTTTTTTTTTTTCTTTGGGGGGGGGGGGGGGGGGGGGGCACAAGTTCACCCATTAAACGTTCAGTTTATTTAGTTATTGGCCGCCTCATCACTTGCCATTCGTGACAATATTGTTGCACAGCTAGTTGAAAACGTCGGGTTGTGAATTGGGGAGCTCTCTAAGCCACCGTAGAAAACAATGGTGGTCCCCCAACAATTCAGCTTTATACATAAGCTCTCATGATCGTCAATTTCATCTGAAAGCTAGGCATGATTATTACTTTTCTAAATTACAGCAACCCCTACATCCCGTCATCGCCAGTCTCTAACAGAATAACTTGTAAGATGGGGGAACAATACTGTCATCGTTATGCTCTTATGTATTCATGTTTCGGTATCACAGTGATATGCGAATCGTAATTTAATAAAGAAAGTTTAAGATTATCAGTTTTGCTTATGATGCTCTGTACATTTATGTTTAAAATGCAAAACTGTTTAGGTACGGCAGCGCATGAGAGTCATTCATCAAAGCGTGGCTGTGGTGGTGGCAGCCGAGCACAGGATATAACCATTTTGTCTTAGCCCGAGACTGAGGCAGGAAAAAAGGAAAGTTTCAAAGTCGAAGAAAAAGGAAAAGTCAAGGACACGTCTCTAGCACAGCTGAATACATGTTTATTTGGTCACCTTCTACTCTGTGACGTCACGGCGCGGTGGTGGCGCGCCGGTCGCACTTTCCGGTCTGGGGCTGTGGGCAGAAGTCCCCATGCTAGACTTGTATTCCTGCGTTGTTTTGAAAGGGAACCAGACAAAAACCTGCCTTCTCGTCAAAACGCCGCGACTGGGGCCGTACCAAAGGTCTCGAGAAAGGTTTTGAAGGTCAGTTTTCACGTGCTCGGTTCGTCCGAAAATCTGGATTTGTGCCGTGAAAAGGGGAAAAGCAGACGCCGCCGGACAACGATTGCTTGCGCGGGAAGCACTTTGGTTGAATTTCACGGATACTTGTGGTCATCAGATTTATTTGTTTTGTTCCAACATGAACGCCAGAAAACCGTCAAGTTGTGCGGACCAGCAGCGGACTACGTTCAGTGCGTCTTCAAGGTGTAACGGCCACCTGCTCGTTCGAACTGTCGTCTGCTCTCTCAAACGTTTCTGCTTGTCGTCTGCTCTCTTAGACGACGCCGACCCGTAGACCAAATGTTGACCCGGTGCTTGCGATAAGAAGTAAGTGCAGGCCTCAAAAGACTTAAATTTGAAGGTAGGTAAGCAGGCTCGATGTAAACAGTAGATACAAGGAGATGTTGATCATTGTTAACCAGTGACCATCACCGACTTGTTATGCCTAATTCACTGGTCCAATCCTGCTTCCGATTTTCAGTATCGACGTCGACCATCTCAGCTACGGTTCACGCTTTTGCAGCCCGAGCGGCGTCGCGACTGAAAATTGCGAGCGAAATCTCATCATGCGAATCAGGCTTTAGCGTACACTACTGCGGCGTCCACGCGGAATGAATCGCCACATGTCACATTATTCACGACGAAGTTTTGCGGTGTAACGAGCCTCGGTAATTTCGCTGACGCCGCTCAAGATAGTCAGACATCGCCAGGAAGACGTAGAATCAACAAGTCGAACGCGAGAAAGGCAGGGGGACTCACAGCGACGCCGACAACATCGCATTTCAATGTTTTGTTTATGGGCGACGGCGAGTTTCTTGCCCACACCCCCATCGCGCATGCGCGACGCCGGTGGCGTTCGCTAGGGGCGCTTCGGTTTGTTTGTAAACATGAGTTGGTGTATATACATTCCACGAACTTCACCACAGAACCTTCTCGACCTCCAAAGCCAAAAGATAACAAAGGTCTCATCTCTTTGCACCACAATTATCAAACGACCGTAAACAACCTTGACGTTTTCCACAAAGCAACACACCCTAGCTCCCCTCTCCCGGAAGAAAATTGACTGCTTCACGTACATAGCACACCCTCCCCCTCTACTCTCTGTCCCACAATCCCAAAGCATCCTGGCAACAAAGATACTAAGCCACCTGATCCCCACCCGAAGACACAAAGAAGGAGACCACTTACACCCTTTCACACTCAACAACCACTTTACAAAACTCTTAAATCCGCAAGAACGTTTTCGCACTGCTGCTAAGCTGTAACGGCACCTGACTAATACAGTTGCCCATCGATTTCATTCTTATTGTTTCTTTTACAACCCTTTTGATGTCCTTTAACTCTCTGTGTATTATCTCTGTTTCGGACCAGCGTGGTATACGATTATTACATTCTTGAACATGTTTCGCTATTTCCGAATTAGCCACGTTGTTTTTTACATTTCTTTTGTGTTCAGTTAATCTGTCATTTATACACCTTGACGTCTGACATTCCAGGGGGATTTCATATACCACTCCATTATCACACGGAATAGACTTTTCTCGATGCGTTTTTGTGCATTCCCTTACACTTTTGTGGAAAAGTGTGAGCTTACTCAACTTGTAATACGAACTAAAAACTAGATCCACACCGAACTTTTTGGCACAAGCCTTTAAGTTGTGAGAAATTTTGTGATAAAACGGAATTACACTAGTTCTATTTTTTGGCCTTTGCTTTGGTTCTCCTTTACATTTGTCTGCGAATTTTACGGATAACTGCTTCCCTACGAATTCATCCTCATAACTAGCACCGTTTAGCCTTCTCCACTGTCTTTCTACTGAATCAGCCAAGAAATGTGTACATGATCTCTCCATTGCATTTGTGATTAAAGACTTTACAATACCCGCTTTCACTGTTTTTGAATGGCAACTCTTTTTCGATAGCAATGGTTTTGCGTTTTCTTTTCCATATTCCCAAGATATCCCTTTTTCATTGTGAATCATACGTTCTAAAAACTGCACTTTACCATTCATGGGTCGTTCGACCGTAAACCTCAGTTCCGGGGCTGCCGATCTGATCAATGCTTCCAGAGTGTAAGATAATCTCTCCCGAAAAGAACAGATCAAAATGTCATCGACATAACTTTTCACAAAACAGGACTCCGACGTCAACTCATGCAACCTATCAGATACAATCCAATCCAAAGAATTTAGGTAAATTTCCGCTAACGCTGGTGCTACACTCGACCCAATGCATACTCCCTCTTTCTGTAAATACTTTTTCCCTTCATACTCTACTATCGTTGACTGCAAGTAAGAATCAAGAATGGCGTTGATCAGATCGGCAGCCCCGGAACTGAGGTTTACGGTCGAACGACCCATGAATGGTAGACTGCAGTTTTTTGAACTTATGATTCACAATGAAAAAGGGCTATGTTTGGAATATGGAAAAGAAAACGCAAAACCGCTGCTGTCAAAAAAGAGTTGGCATTCAAAAACAGTGAAAGCGGGTATTGTGAAGTCTTTAATCACAAATGCAATGGAGAGATCATATACACATTTCTTGGCTGAATCAGTAGAAAGACAGTGGAGAAGGCTAAACAGTGCTGGTTATGAGGATGAATTCGTAGGGAAGCAGTTATCCGTAAAATTCGCCGACAAATGTAAAGGAGAACGAAAGCAAAAGCCAGAAAAAAGAACTATTGTAATTCCGTTGTATCACAAATTTCTCACAACTTAGGGGCCTGTGCCAAAAAGTTCGATGTGGATCTGGTTTTTAGTTCGAATCACTAGTTGAGTAAGCTCACACCCTTCCACAAAAGTGTAAGGGAATGCACAAAAACACATCGAGAAAAGTCTATTCCGTGTGATCATGGAGTGGTATATGAAATCCCCCTGGAATGTGGCTTTAAGTATGTGGGGGAGACGTCAAGGTGTATAAATGACTGATTAACTGAACACAAAAGAAATGTAAAAAACAACGTGGCTAATTCGGAAATAGCGAAACATGTTCAAGAATGTAATAATCGTATACCACGGTGGTCAGAAACAGAGATAATACACAGAGAGTTAAACGACATCAAAAGGGTTGTAAAAGAAACAATAAGAATGAAATCGATGGGCAACTGTATTAGTCAGGTGCCGTTACAGCTTAGCAGCAGTGCGAAAATGTTCTTGCGGATTTAAGAGTTTTGTAAAGTGGTTGTTGAATGTGAAAGCGTGTAAGTGGTCTCCTCCTTTGTGTCTTCGGGTGGGGATCAGGTGGCTTAGTATCTTTTGTTGCCAGGATGCTTTGGGATTGTGGGCCAGAGAGTAGAGGGGGAGGGTGTGCTATGTACGTGAAGGTTCAGTCAATTTTCTTCCGGGAGAGGGGAGCTAGGGTGTGTTGCTTTGTGGAAAACGTCAAGGTTGTTTACGGTCGTTTGATAATTGTGATGGAAAGAGATGAGACCTTTGTTATCTTTTGGCTTTGCAGGTCGAGAAGGTCGAAAGGTTCTGTGGTGAAGTTCGTGGAATGTATATAAGAGGGTGACCAAATAAACATGTCTTTAGCTGTGTTAGAGACGGGTCCTTTACTGTTCCTTTTACTTCCACTTCGAAACTTTCCTTTTTTCCTGCCTCAGTCTCGGGCTAAGACAAAATGGTTAACATCCACCAGCTCGCCTGCGCACTCACTGCATTATCACAGGATATAGCAAGGTCATTCCATATACAAGGGGTGGCCAAGCTGCGGCTCGCGAGCCGCATGCGGCTCTTCGCGTGGTAAAGTGTGGCTAGCGGCTCGCCGCCCCCCCCCCCCCCCCCCCTCTGGCCACCCTCCCGGTCACACATGAGCACGTCTTCAAAAACAGAAATGGAACGCGTTTTAAATCGAAAGGCAGATAGCGGTTTGGAAGTCTTGATCAGCTACGGCTGGCTACGTTACGTTACGCTTTTGACTCGGACAGATTGAAAGTAGTTCGCCTTTCGTTTATTACTCTAGACAAAAATTGCCCCCCCCGCCCCCCCCCCCCCCCCCCCCCCCCCCGGCGGGTCTTGGAAGTTTCGTGGTTTTGTTTGCGGCTCTTATGCCGGGTCAGCCTGGCCACCCCTGCCATATACCATTCGTCCGTTATGCAAAGCTTATCGTGTACTAAAACACCTTCTTCCCCTGCTCTCTATCTGCCTTTGCTCTCAGCCAAAGTGACCGACGTCTCGATAAGATGTTTTGTGAAAGTTGTTGAGAATATATATGCGTGTAGTTTTCAGTTTGTAGAGAGGAACGTAATTACTTAAGAGGAAAAGTAATTGGCGGTTACTTAAAAAAGAAACCGTTACTTTTCTAATTACTTCAAATTTTTAAAATGACAAATGTTGCTCTCGGTTATAAAACGGATGTTTCGTATTGCCCATTATTGAATTAGAATTAATAAATTTTAAATTATGGTCGTAATTCTCCGATTTTTGTAAATCATCCTCCTGGCGGAGACTTGGTTCCAGGATTGCTTAGAAGGAAATTTGCAAAAACAATGGGCGCAATTAGAAAGGGGAGGGAAATTAGAAACTCTTAAGATATATTTTACAACTTGCAAAAGTTATCACATTACTCTCTCGATTATATCTTATGAAATGTAACCAAATAATTACCAAATTACTCCAAAACGTCATCGATTACAAGTAATGGAATTACTTGAAATGAGTACCGAACAAGGCTGAAACATCGACTCACCGGAGTTGTCCGCGCTTCACACGAAAGTTAGGAACCAATCTAAGAGCTCGTTAGGCGAGTATGTTCGTATATATGCGAATACAGCGATGTGTACTTAATACCCGCGCACTTGTTTCACATCTTTGAATCTGAGCTCCGGAAATTGTGGCTGCTGATTTTGATAAGCATGGCATCTCTGCTCGTGAAATGCACGTTTTTGCTAGGTGGTGTCACCATCTCTGGAGGAAATAAGAAAACAATAGCAGAGTTCGGAGAGAACTACGAAACCCATCACAAATAACTTGCCCACTGTGAACAGCATGAAAAAATGAGATCTTTACAATTCTCTGTAATGCTGAATTAGAGCGCAGCACTTGAGGAGGAGGTGGGGAGGGTACGGAGGTGACGGTATGCCCTCCTCCCCCTCCCGTCCTCCCGTCCTCCACTTCTGCTCCCCTTTTATATAACGTTAAATGTTTGCTAAATTTCCCGCTAAATTTAGCGTGGAAAGTTTTAAGGCAAATTTAGTGGGGAAAATTTTCCAGTTAATTTAGCGGGTATAATTTCCGCTAAATTTAGCGGGCGAATTTTTCCACCAAATTTAGCGGGAAACTTTTTTCGCTATATTTAATGGTGAATTTTTCTGCTAAATTTAGCGGGGAATATTTTTTGCTAAATTTAGCGGTGAAACTTTCTTGCTAAATTTAGCGGGTGATACTCTCCGCTAAATTTAGCGGGAAACTTTCGCCGCTCAACTTAGAGGGAAACTTTCTGCGCTAAATTTAGCGGGAAATCTTTCCGCTAGATTTATCAGGAAATTGTTTTCGTTAGATTTAGAGGAGAAATGTTTCCGCTATATTTGGCTGAAAAATGTTTCCGGTAAATTTTGCGGGAACTTTTTCCCGCTAAATTTACCGGGGATATTTTTTCATAATGCAACCCGTGGTTATGGCCGCTTGCATGATTCCCATAATGCAACGCGCGCGGTTACACTGAAGCCGATGGCGACGGCGACGGCGACGGCGACGCCACTCAAGCCGGAAACGGGCGCCTAAAAAGCGCGCTCTAAAAACGGTACAAAAGGAGAACATGGCGACGCTAGGCACGACGCCGTGCGTCTGGAACACCGAAGCTGGATTTAGCGTTCTCCACGCTCCGCATAAAACACAAATCTTCTTATAGCGATTTGATAGACAGAACGAAACACACCTCAACATTGTTCCTTTCTTCCACCAGAAAGCCGATCTTGGTGTGGGCCCCTTCACAATGGACAATTCTCTCAGAACTCATTTTTTGTCAACATCAATTTTTGGCTTCATCGAAATTCCCATTACCAGTGGAATCAAAGAACTGTCAGCGGCTAACACTCTGGGTCTACTCAATGCCTTCGATCTGGCCGTAAGTACCAAATCCTTAGAGAGGATTTCGCTCCTTGTTGAGTTGTCGAAATAATGTTTTTCCTCTCACTGTTTCTCTCTCTCTCTCTTGAAAGGGATGAATTTTTTTTTTCAGAAATTATTTGGATGAAATGAGCAAAAAATGATCTTTCACTTCCATATCACACAATAGGAGATACCGGAGATGCGCGAAAAAGAGTGACCATGATCAAATTTAAGTGGACCGAGGATCGACAAGTTGACACAATTAAAGCGTTTCGGAATCAAACTCTGAAAACATTTCCCAATGCTTCGATAACTATCTATTAAGGTGATACTCCTACACGGGTGAAAATTAAAGTAGAGGAGGAGATGAGATCACCACATAATTTTATTACCGTAAAGAGCACCGTTAGGGGGCATTACATAAAGGGTGGGGTGTACAAAATAAACATTTGCAAAAGTGCAACATAAATTCACCGAGATAAATGAATGGTTACATTTTTTTATGAAACTTGATGGCCAGGTGTTGGCAGCGATCTTGTAGGAAAGGTCGTTCCAGCCTGTGGCTGCTCGGGAAAAGGGTGAGGCAGAAAAGGTGACAGTGCGGGATTGGGGGTGGGCTACCTGGAGCAGATGACCGGCGCGGTGGGACCTGCGTGCTGGGGGTACGATGTAAGGTGCGATACCAAGCGGAGAGTAGAATAACTTGTGAAATAGACAGAGGCTGGAAATGCGGCGACGATAAGAAAGAGTTGGCAAACATGATTCAGCTTGTAGGGACGATACACTGACATCGCACGAGTAGGAAGCATGAATGAATCTGGTGGCGCGATTTTGAAGTGCTTCCAGCGCGTTGATAAGCTATACATGGTGTGGGTTTCAGACTGTGGAGGCGTATTCAAGTATGGGTCTGATAAGCGATGTATAGGCAAGTGAATTCACGTGTTGCGGTGCATAACGTAGGTGACGTTTTAAGAATCCCAGGGATCTGTTTGGAGAAGATATGATGTTAGTAACATGCATGCGCATGATAGATCGTTACAGAGGGTGACATTAAGGTACTTATATGACTTAACTAGTTCAACGGGATCGTTAAGGATAGCATAGGGGAAGAATAGAAGGTTACGGAAACGTTGGAAGGACGTGACTTTACATTTGTAAAAGTTGAGAGGCATTAACCACCTGTTGCATCATCCTTGCACATTTTTTTTGGGTCGTTCTGAAGGATACCTTGGTCGGAAATGTTAGTAACTGAGCGATACGAATATGACAGGACACGTGCAGGGGTAAGTCGTTGATATAAATAAGAAAAAACAAAAGGGGACCAAGAACGGTTCCTCGGGAACGCTCGACATTACTAAGAGAGAATGAGAAGACTGGTTGTTAACGAGAGAATTAACAGACTGGAAGCGGTTTTCAAGGAATTGTTGAATCCAGTCTAAGACGTTTATATATAGGTTCAACTGTGCAAATTTAGATATTAAGCGCTTATGAGGTACTTTGTCACATGCTTTTGCGAACTCTAAAAAATGGCGTCAGTTTGTACATTATGATCAAGATTAGTATGCAGATAATGAATGAATAGGGCCAGTTGGGTTTCGCGAGAGAAGTTCCTGCGAAATCCGTGTTGCGAAGAATTGAAGAAAACGTTCGAGTCCATGAAATGTATGATCTGAGAGTAGATGAGATGTTCCATGATTTTGCGGAGCACGCTTGTTAAAGAGTCAGAATATTCTGGCGGGCTAGTTGGTTACACATACTAAATTACAAATAGCGCTAAGAAAAGGACAAACAAAGAAGTGGACAGGACAGGCGCTAACTCACAACTGACGGTTTTATATACAACGATAAAGAAGAAGGTGAAGGAAGTGGCTGGTGTTGAAAAAAGAAGAAATAATTCTATTTCTAGCCGGGCGCTCCAAGAAGGTATTAAAAATTAAACAAAGGTATAATGAATTTGAACTACATACGATAATATTTTGAAGTGTTAGAAAAATAACCTCTAGACCGTGTGTGACAAAATAAGAATAAAAAGGAATAAAAAAGAATAAAAAAGAAGAAATGATCGTTCATAGGCCGCCGATCAGTGCCTCGTACAGCCTATTTTCCTTTTTACATCCAACAGGCACCACAGCCAAAGCTATACCGGCTCGAGCGCGAAGACCCACCCGGTGCCCCACCTCACACGCTCTCGTGTAACATAATTCCGAAGATTGTCATGTATAGTGGTTTAAGTATTGAACCTCTTTCTCGGTCAACGCCAAAGATGGTGTGGAGACGCAGTTTCCTCCATTGGCTTGTATGGTCTGTGCTTCAAAGATTTCCCTGTTCCTCTTGTCTTTGAAACGTCTGATCACTTTTGTGTCCGATAGCAAATGTGTGCAGGAGCAATCTCGCACATGTATTGCTAAATGTCCAGACGGTGTTGACTTCAAAGTCAGAGCATGTTCTCTCAGTCGTGTATTTATGCAGCGTCCAGTCTGTCCTATATACACTTTCCCACATGTGAAAGGGATTTGATACACCACTCCGCTGTTGCAGTTGACATACCGGTGCTTGTGGTTTATGTCGCATTCATGATGTTGTTGCTTTACATTGTTGATTTTTGGGCACATTCGTTTTAATTTATCCGGTGCCGATATTACCACTTGGACATCAAACGTGGATGCTATCTTCTTCATGTTGTGGGAAATCTTGTGGATGTAAGGCACCACAGCCGGACGGCATCTCTTCTCTTTGATTTTTTCTCTTCCTTTGTTCTTTGTCAATAACTTTTCGGCGATGTCAGTCAGAATTTGAAATGGGTAACCCGAAGCTTTCAAGCGAGTCACTTGTGATTCGAAGCTTGATTTCGCTCTGTGCTCACATGATTTGTTTAACGCCATACTTAAACAATTAGACACTATGCCTCGCTTAACAAGTTTGGAATGGGATGAGTCATAGCGTAATAGCCGTTTTTTAGAACGTGGGTGGTACATCCAGCAGGTCTGGTTCTCGTGGAAAGTAATCTGCAGGTCTAAAAATTGCAGGATGCCGTCCGTTGGTACCTCAATGGTGAAGTTGAGCTGTTCAGCTTGTTCCAGAAACGTGGCACGTACACTGTCGATATGATGACTGTCACCTTCATCAGGACGAAAAGGGAGGAGGACCAGGTAATCGTCGACATATCGAAAGATGCGCGAGACTTGGTTGGTTGATATAGTTTTAGCAATAGCCTGATCGCAATGTGATAAATAAATGTCGCATAAAACTGGTGCAACGCAGGAACCAATGCGGATTCCTCTCTTTTGTAAGTAGGAATTTCCATTGAAGGAGACTGCAGTGGAACAGAGGTAGAATCTTAAGAGTTCTAAAAATGCCTCCACTGATGTTCCGCAGTTGTTCTGAAAATTAACCCTCCCGTTGGCATCAATGCGATCGCTTACTGCTGCATACAGTTTATCATGGGGAATAGAATAAAACAAATCTTCCACGTCCAACGAAAACCCAAATCTCACTCTAGTGGGGTTTTCTTTGAAATGATTGATTACCTCTTCAGAGTTGGGAATTAGAAAAGGATCATCCAGCTTGAGGGTAGACAGTTGGCGCAGAAGAAATCGAGACATGTTCCCCTGCCAGCTTCCTTTCTCAGTAACAACTACTCGAAACGGGCATGCTGGCTTGTGTGTCTTGGCGGTGAAGAACATCTCTAGCTGATCCTTTATTGACAAAGAACAAAGGAAGAGAAAAAATCAAAGAGAAGAGATGCCGTCCGGCTGTGGTGCCTTACATCCACAAGATTTCCCACAACATGAAGAAGATAGCATCCACGTTTGATGTCCAAGTGGTAATATCGGCACCGGATAAATTAAAACGAATGTGCCCAAAAATCAACAATGTATAAAAAGCAACAACATCATGAATGCGACATAAACCACAAGCACCGGTATGTCAACTGCAACAGCGGAGTGGTGTATCAAATCCCTTTCACATGTGGGAAAGTGTATATAGGACAGACTGGACGCTGCATAAATACACGACTGAGAGAACATGCTCTGACTTTGAAGTCAACACCGTCTGGACATTTAGCAATGCATGTGCGAGATTGCTCCTGCACACCTTTGCTATCGGACACAAAAGTGATCAGACGTTTCAAAGACAAGAGGAACAGGGAAATCTTTGAAGCACAGACCATACAAGCCAATGGAGGAAACTGCGTCTCCACACCATCTTTGGCGTTGACCGAGAAAGAGGTTCAATACTTAAACCACTATACATGACAATCTTCGGAATTATGTTACACGAGAGCGTGTGAGGTGGGGCACCGGGTGGGTCTTCGCGCTCGAGCCGGTATAGCTTTGGCTGTGGTGCCTGTTGGATGTAAAAAGGAAAATAGGCTGTACGAGGCACTGATCGGCGGCCTATGAACGATCATTTCTTCTTTTTTATTCTTTTTTATTCCTTTTTATTCTTATTTTGTCACACACGGTCTAGAGGTTATTTTTCTAACACTTCAAAATATTATCGTATGTAGTTCAAATTCATTATACCTTTGTTTAATTTTTAATACCTTCTTGGAGCGCCCGGCTAGAAATAGAATTATTTCTTCTTTTTTCAACACCAGCCACTTCCTTCACCTTCTTCTTTATCGTTGCATATAAAACCGTCAGTTGTGAGTTAGCGCCTGTCCTGTCCACTTCTTTGTTTGTCCTTGTCTTAGCGCTATTTGTAATTTAGTTGTTAAAGAGATAGGGGATACTTTAATGGCGAATCTTTGTTCTCTAATATGTAGACTGGAACGACCTTTCCCGCTTTCAGATATTCCGGTACTGCGGATGAGGAGAGCGATTCCGAGAGGAGTAATGCCAAATATTGTGCAGATGCATGTCTAGTATTTTTGAGGAGTTTTGAATTTATATCATCTACACCAGCTGATGACGACAACTTGCGGTGCTCTATCAGAGAAGAAATCCCATCGGTAAAGAATGTAACGGTGGCATTGGAGACCTGATATTAAAAAGTAGCGCAGGGTCCGGCGCATTAGATTCTTTAGTAAGAACAGATTGGGGACTTCAGAACACCGAGCTCTAGTTGGAATGATTAGTGGGCGGACACAAAGTTCGCTGTCTTTGTCTCTACTGGACGTTCGAACGTCGAAAGCCGCCGTCCGGCGCTCGGCGATCGCCTTCGAACAGCGAGTAGAGAAGTCAAAAGAAAGCTAGCTTTGAGTGTGCCGAATAGTCATTCCAACCAGAGCTCGGTGTTCTAACGTTTCCTTGAGTTCTCGTCTCCTCCTCTCCCTCAGTTTCTACCCGTAAATTTGGCGGAAGGTTGAGAATCCAGTAGATGTTGGGCCTCAAGCGCGAGCTGTCTGCCTTCGATAACTCGCAGCCCAAGCCCGCTGGAAGGCAACGAGCGCGTGTCGGAGGTGGAGCATCTATCGGGTTCTCACCCTGTCGCCCAATACAGTCTCCTAGAATTTTTTATTTCGAAATGTATACCTGTGAGAATTCAAGTGAGGACAAACTTATGAAGCTGCCGTGCCACCTAGGTTTATGAGGATGAAGGTGAAAAAACATAATGTGTGGTGCACTGTGCAGTGTTCGGGAACCAGCCGTCACTTACTGCTTACGCGACCGCAGTCCCACCCTCTGACCAAAAAAATTATTTGCTTCCCTTTAGATGTTTTCATACGTACTTTGCATGCCTGGAAGTTGGGGGAAACTGACAAGATAATGATAGAAATCCAGTTTCCTAATTAGCCCTTTACTTCGGCGGCAGACATAACCTTTGCAGATAAAGTTGGCCAGATTGTTATATTGTACGTACATTTTGTGATTTGAAAAGTTGGTGATGTTCCTTGCGACGTTCTCGTTATTCCTTATTAGAGTGTATTTTGTGGACCAGTTTCTTCACTTGTTTTCCACATTACTAATATATAACCGAGATTCACTTCTTCCCTCAGATGGGGACAACCAGGAGCGACTCTTTGTCCACAACTCATTTTGGGGTCATTCGTTAAAACAAATTGTTATGATGCAAACGTTACATCCGTTACGCTGTCTTCTTCATAATCTCGTGTAACGACCGTCTACGGCAATCGCACTAGTACAGTTGCAAAATATTGCGCATTACTGGCAATCTACTGTATGTACCGAATGCATATGCGAGATTTTATTACAAAATGAACTTGTGGAGCACTAAAATATAAGAGTCATGTGTAACTCCACAGTGCATTCACAGCGATAGCTTTCACAACTTACCTTATATATCATGCACCTTACGTAAAAAGGTCTTTGTGAATGTCTGCTCAGGGGGTGTCGTACTCATCTGAACTACTCTCTATAGACCCCTTTCAAAATACGGTACTCCGTTCGCAGCTGTGAAATCGCTGTACAATGGCGGACTAAAACCTCAACGTCACGGCAGACTAAAAAAAAACACCCATTAAAAAAGGTGATGATCGCAGTGACGTTGCACTTTCGACGCTGTTAGATTCGATGGTCGACTCGTAGTGTTGACCGCGCCCCGACGTTCGCTATCTTATGGAATGACTTGCACGTTCCTCGATGCAGTCGCTCCGCCATTGTGAAGTGGTTCCGACCCTCTAATATTCGGCACGTGATTTTTGAAAGGGGTCTATAGAACTATCCGCATAAGTGATATCAAGTAACTACTAGCATACAACACAACGTGATCTCACGTGACACCTTCACGTCACGTGACATTATGACGTTACGTAACCCTGACGTCACGATGTCACGTGACGACATCGACGACGGACGCCCTATGTCACTTCGAGAAGGGGGGGGGGGGGGGGGAGCCCAAAACAGGAAACCCCAAAAAAAGATTTATTTGGGCGTACTAGTGCTTTGGCGCAGCCTCAAGCAGTAACGCGTTAGTGAAAACTTTTAAATGCAAGTGGCAACTAGCTTTTGGAAAATAACAATAAACGTAACGACGTTATTTTTGTCTTTACTTTTCCCAATTTCTTGAGGATTAAGAAATCTTTGAACGAGTAGAATTTAACCATTACTTATATTTTCCAAATGATGTGTTCAGGCATTTCGAGTGTCATGTTCGCACTGCACCAAATTGGAATACCTTGTTTATAACGGGTCACGACGTGGCTATGAACACGTGTGAATGTGATGCAGAAATCCTACTTATCTTTAAACCCCAATAACACCTGCGATTTTACTTCCGATTTTGTAGCTGCGGTGTTGGCGCACGAGCGACGTCGCGACAGCGATATCGCAAGTAAAATAGCACCGTGTGAATCGGGCATTACACGTGCACTTTCTCTTTGCTGACCGAACACTTACAGGTTGAAATGTTGAAAGACCATCTTTCCTGACTTTTTTTTTTATTGTTTCGGTGCAATCGTTGAAAAGCCTTGATTACTAAGTTAAGGAAAAGTAAGTAAAAACTACTGCCATTACCTCTTAAAACTAACTGTAATGGAAAAGACAAGCGCCGAAAGACTAGGACAAAGTAAGGAAACGACGACACAAGGCGCACTCGCAACTGAAGTTATATTTTTGGAAAAACATAGTCTTATATACACTTTGAAACAGGGTTGGGCAGTATCGCGATACAAATGTATGGCGATAGTATTTCAGAAATACATTTCGTATCTGTATTTCTGTATCGCGATACATTTTTTTCACTAGTATATGTATTCCTGCATCGAAATACATTTGGAATGTTTCTTTGTATCGCGATACAATCAGGATGAAATGCATTTCGTTACATTTCTTGAGGAATACTCCCCCCCCCCCCCCCCCCCCCCCCTCAACCCCCCGGCCTCCTCCGAAAAAAAAAAAAACAAGTCCAAACGCATTTTTTTTTTTTTGTTTTTACTTTTAAGGGCACCAGGATCAAAGAGATGCTGGGGCATTGTTACTATGCTGACCAAGATCCCATCCGATTCTTCAAACTATTTTCCTATGCGTCCTCTTCTCTCTTCTGAAAAGTGTTGTGTAGTCGGGGACTCGAACCAGGTGGCATGCCAGGGGTGGAGTCAGAGCATCTTCTGCCGCAGGTCCTTAGGTAGGGATTTCTTGAGTCATTGTTTGCTGGCATCCAATGCCCAGTGCTAACCGTCTCTATTGCCAGCCGGCAAAGCTGAGTCACAGTCCGTTGCAGCACGAGCCTGGGGGTGGTTGACTTGAAATAGTAGCATGACTCACGCAGTGAAGTTCAACACATATTCGAATGCGTCTGCGGCTGCGCCCGTAATATTGCACGGCTCAAGGGTACGTAATCAGCCGACGTGAACGTGACCCGCTGGTCTGGCGATCCGATAACCAGGAAGGAGAGTAGACGTGGCCTCGCTGTGCTGGCCCAGAGTTCGTACACCTTTTACTCATCTCGAGCGCGCTGTTTCTCGGAGAGCTCGCACCCGTGCCGGCAATATCAGGTCGCAATCCACGATGTTTCTGTTTAGATGATGCTAGGTGAAACTTGAGGACTTCAATTCATGCGTTGGTGGCGGAGGGTCGACAAGAGGGAATTGCGGGATGAGCGTAGCACTTGCGGGATGAGTGTAGAAGGTTTCGTTGAACTTTTATCTTTCTATCTTGACCACACCTATGTCTCCTTTTGTGGAGAGGTGTTTTTGCAAAAACAGGGCATCTGCGTTGGTTCGCGGGTTGCGTCTATTCTGTGCAACATTTTTTAGCACACTGCGACCAAGCTATTCTTGAGAGGCTCGGAGGTGATAGCCTTTTTAAATATACAGGTATGTCGATGATTACCTGGTCATCATCCTCCCAGGGAACAGGCTCACGGATAAGAAGGTGCCTGACGTAATCGGCACGTTCACGTCCTGCTCTCATGGGTTAAAATTCACTCATGAGAGGACCACGGAGGGCTCGTTACAATTTTTTGATTTAAAACTAAAATTCTTAGATGACCATGTGTGCTGGGCTTATGAGCCTCGCTCCAAGAAAGGTGTACTCCCTTTTAATTCTGCTCACTCCAAGTTAGTTAAAAGAGGTATAGCCTTTTCGTGCCTCGGAGCCGCTTTGAAAAAATCCTGTCCTGAGGAAATGGGAAGGAGCTTCCTTCTACAGGTAGATCGGCTCGCAAGTGCGGATTTTCCGCTGAGATCGATTGTTGAAGCTGCAGAGGGCCTTAAAAAGAAATTTAGGGGTGCGGAAAGAAACGTTCCATGAACGCCAAAAAATAAGAAAGGCTGTTATCCCTAGATTCACGCGGTATCTCATAACTTGAAAAGGTACCGGGACGTTACGACGTTCCTGTCGCCTTTTCAGCCCCTAAAAAGCTGTCTGCGTTATGCAGGAAAATCAATGATCCTGAAGAGAAGAGTGACGAGTGTAAGAAAAAACACCAGAATAAGTTCGTGGAATGTCAGACCGGTGTTGTGTATGACATTCCGCTTTCCTGCGGTGGGTCTTACGTAGGCCAAACTGGGCGTTGTGTAATGATCGCGCGAGAGAGCACGCTGCTTCCTTAAAACAGTTACCTTCTGGGCACCTGGCTGTGCATTGCAACCGTTGTGAGTGCACACCAGTTTTTAATGACAGTGGCAATCCTGGGGCGACACAGCAAAAAGATTACCAGGGAAATTCATGAGGCGTATGCAATAAAGGAGAAGGGTGCAGATAAGTGCATAAGCGAACCTTCCGTGACCCTGACAGATAAAGAGCGTTTATTCTCAAGTAAAGAGTGGGCACGTGGATAGTGACGTGGGGTGGTTTAAAGTGTATGTAAGAGTATATGTTTCCAAAAATAAAACTTCAGTTGCGAGCGCGCCTTGTGTCGTCGTTTCCTTACTTTGTCCCAGTCTTTCGGCGCTTGCCTTTTCCCATAATGAAACAACTGGCCCAACTCACCATTTTGTTGAACTAACAGTAACTTTAACGAGTTACCTTTTCGTTCCCATAACTTGAACGGTAACCTGGATATCTCTTTGTGCAAGTAACCGTAACAGTAACAAATTGCTTTATGCAAGTAACTTACCCAAGACGGCTTTAGTGTAACGGCGGAACGCCCCAACTTTTTTGTCTCACCCAGACTTGGATCATGCTTTTTGTATCTATCGTGACTCTGGCTCTGCTTTCTCCGGCCTTGCAAGATTTCTACGGGAAAAGTACAAACTCAGATGGAAACGTTGGCTCGAAAGTTCTAGATCACCTCTGGAATTACGTCTCGGCCCTCCTGAAGCAAGGTACTGGATTCTTTTATTGCATCATACTGGCCTTTGGGGAAACGCTTAAAGGCATAAAAAAGAATGTGAACGTTTAAAAATGAAATCAACTACTGTTCACATTGTGCACGTCAATGCTTAGCTATAACTTCATACAAAAAAGCGTTAACAAAAATGAACGAATGATCTGGGGAAAGTAAATGTCGGTAAACTTAATAGTTCTTGACAATTCGTGTGGTCCAACGTAGAAAAGTGTATCCAAGTTTACATGACCCTTAATAGAAGAATTATTTTTTAAGAACCTGCACACTGGCACGTGGCAACCTTTAAACTGTGGCAGTCCTTGGGATCATAATCGGATCCTTAATTCTTCACGTTGCTTCCAGGAACAAGGGCTTTCCGTTCTGCTCACGGGAGCAAGTTTCTCGTGTGTGCTTGGCTCCTCGGAACTCTGATCCTGACGACGTACTTTACTAGCCTGATCGTGGCCTCACTCACCGTGAAAATCCCCAATCCGAGGATAGATTACATTGAAGACCTGGTTCGAATACCTGGCATGACGCCACTGATAGTCAGAGGAACGCAGTTCTTCACGTTGTTAGAGGTAAGTCACAAAATATGTCTACACGGGCGTCGAATTTTTCGCACCAGCGTATCGATGGCTGAGTATGTTAGCGCTGCAGAACTCAGAGAACCTGGGATCAAACCCCACTGCTGCCCCTGTCGATTCGCATCAGAATCGTACCGGCGTTCGGTCATGTATCCTTACCGTGTGATGCACGTTACAGACCTCTGGCTAACAGTGGCACGGCAGTGCTTAAATTTTGCATATGTAACTTAGACATTAGACGGTCATTGTAGATGACTAACTTAGTTCGGTCTTAAAGACACTTATATCACTATTTGTCCGGACCAAGAGCCCATAACAGCTCTCCGTGTAAAAATATAATACTTCGGACAGATGAGCGTGCCTTCTCTAAGAAACCGTTGCTCTCTATCCGGCTGGGAGAATAGCAAGAAGTCGAGGCCAGGGTCCTTTTTTTTGCATGACAACAAATAGGGTTCAAGGCGCTTTCGCTATCTATAGCACATACATTTCCCTCACCCGCGTCCCCTACATAGTATTGTCCGGCGATAGGTGCTAAGAGTTATTGCAATTTTGAATTTAACTGTAAACTAGAAATGTTGCTTTTCTACAAAAACAATACTCATTCATTGTTCCGATCTCTTAGAGAACGGAATGCTCGCGGACATGCCACATTTGCGTTGCTCCTGCGAAGTGATTGACGTGCTACAAATTACCCCTGCAGAACTCAGAGACAGAAATGTACAGCAAGCTTCAGAAGATGATCAATCGCAACCGGGGGCGAGCGAGATCTATCGGAGCTGTACAATCCCGACGACATCAGCCTCGTGTTGCAAGAGAAAGGCAGTCATGCTCGTGGACAAGTACTCGCCGAAGTTGCACCTGTCGCAAATGTGTCCCTCGTTGGCAGGGCGATTCTACATAGGGAAAGGCTCCCTGTACTTGTGGAACTCTGTCTGGGTCACCACAAAGACTTCCCCAAAGACGTCATTCTAGAAATTAACAAAAGGTTTTGTACACTTACGTCATCAATTGAGTATGATGTAGACTGGCAAAAGGCTAATTCAGCTATTAGCAGTGTCAGGAAGCTCTTATTAAGAGTTCCTTATTACCCGGAGAATAATCTGCAGGTGAAGATTTCGTAAAAAAAGAAACGTTTCTTCTTAAACATTCGGGACCACGAGCAAAGTTGCCACGAGTTCCACACCCTGGACATAAATATTTACATGCACAACATGAACTGAAAAATTCCTGCTTTGTTACCCATAAAGAAGATTGTATAATACAGATATCATCATAAAGGTTTCTGGCGTTCACAAAATCTCTCACATCTTGTCATAATGAATGATCTTGAAGAACTACAGATGCGTATATAGTCCACACTACATAAAATTTAGCTGTTAAGAATCTTTAGATCGCCTACTATGGTTTGAAACATATGGCATGCTTATGATCTGGTGTAATAATAACGCAATTTTGACGCCCACACGTATGATGCGCACTAACTCCTGCTTTTAACTTTCACCTTGTTTCGACCCAGTGGGTGTGAGTGGTAATTCGTATGCAGCATTCAATAAACTTTCTTTTTGCGATTTCACTTCGGCGGATAGATTTCCAGGATGAATCTTTGTCGCAGGATCATGTGGTGGCTGGAAAGTGGTGTGCCAATCAATGCACCCCTACGAACTGGACCCACCTCAAGCGACTTGCTTCGTCGGAAGCCACAAGGAAAGTTCCCACGAGTTCGGCACAATGCGCTTTCAAGATTTAACAACTGTGTTTTTCTTGTACCCTCATCATGAGCGCATTCGCAATTGTAATTTTTTGCCTAGAAATTGCATTAGGACATTATAGTGGTGGCGAAAATGTCGCCACGCGCTAGTCACTTTCGTTACAAAAGTTATTCTACACGTTACTAAAACGAAGTAAGGAATGACATTCACAACTCCGCAAGGTTACATTGTAACCAATTAGTGTTTAAATTTCCCTTCATTACAAATAACCGTTAGCACAGAATGTAATCCGTTACCTTAGGTCGTAACTCTCTACCTTCCCGCCATAGGGTAAGACACAAAACACAAGAGTGTTACGGAAGCGTTTACTGTTGCCACCAGTGAAAACTTGGCGACCTTGAGCTAAAGCTGGCTCTCGAAAGTGTCGTCGAACATCTTGCCCTCGTTTCTAAGCGAAGATGTCGCCCACCGCGCTGAAACCCGCTTTCAATTGAGGCGCTCACGAATGCCTGACTAACTGCATAGCATTCTTTTTGAGGAAAATTGAGCGCCTCCCTGCCCCGGTTGGAAAAGCAAAGCTTCGTTCTTACAGCCGGGGTTCGACGCTGTTAGAATCGCAGTTATAAAATTGCAGCAGATAATTAAACCTCGCATAAAATCACTGCACGTGAATATATTACATAAGCATAGTTTATCCGGCAAACCTAGCCAAACCGTAGCGCAGAAAATAGCAAGACGCGATAATTACGCATAACAATTAAATATACATTAATTTTTATTAACCTTCTATTTGCTCTGAACATATTGGTTGAGACGTCGGTCAATAAGACGATAGAGTTTTTGTATATATAACCAGAAACGCATCAGGGGATCCATCAGGAAACAGATATAATGTCGACTAACACAGAATGACACACGCCCGTATGCCGTGTCCTACCCTTTCTTGATGCCGTCAAAAATGCATGTACCACGGGTCGGCCGCACCACAGCTCAGTATTCTTCAGCTAAATGTCAGTTGAGGCAAAAACACGCGTCTCCCCAGAGCGACAGCAGTAATTATAATTTTGTAAAATACGAGCTATATCAGAGTCTTACCTCATACTTCCCCGTCCTGAAAGGCGTAAGCAAGCACCTTCAATTCTGAAGCCTATCACTCATGAGCTAGGAACAGAGATTTTCAGATTGCGGTACCACGCTCGCTGAAAGTTTTTATATATTACCAACGACGGTGTCCTGATATTGTAAAAAGATAGAAACACATGACGCACGAAAAGAGTGACGGTCGTAAGCAACCTCAAGGTTTCAGAAGATTAGGTCACAAGCAGGACAAAATGAAATGAACATTCGTATCTCACAAAGACGATAAGTGTTCTGAAATGTTTTGAGCACCATGCCAGTTAATGTCTCATTCTTTTTGGTCGATTTCTGTGTTGAACTTTATTCAGCGGAAAACAGAGCGTCCCCTCCTCTTGTGACATTGTGCAAACTGCCGTAGTTTCTATAACCAAAAAGGACATTTTAATTGACTCGAGCCTTTAGAAAGCCCGCAGTCGACGACCGTTGTGCGTCATTTTCGCGTCTTCGAAAGCAAAGAGTGAAGGGACAAAAAGTAAAGGCGTGTAAAGATCAGGTACACCACCTTGCGTGCAATTTGACACTTTCTTTGTTCGTTGGATGGAAACACTTCGATCCTGGGAGTTTGCCTCATGTTGTTTGCACCTACTTGGAATTGAACAGACAAAAACGCTTTAGTGTCCTTGTGCAAAGTCACACAAGGCATGCCTATAAAGTTTGCGGCGCTTATGAATCTAATTGTCTCGTTAATCACCTTTTAAAATGATCTTTTTGTTTTGCCAAGCAAAGTCGCCTGCTTCCAATCTGGGTAACAATTTACACATTCATTCAGATGCTTTACGATTTCACAAATGGCAGAAGAACTAACCGATCTTTTGTGCTCCATTATTCGGTCCTTCAGACAGCGGCCGGTTTTACCCACGTACGAGAACCCACAATTCATTGGTATCTCGTATACTACTGCTATGTCACAAGTGGTTGCCGCATCTTTGTGGGTTTTGTTGGCGACAAGGCTTACCTTCCAAAAAAGGAGTCAGTGTACTTAATTTGAAATCATTCTTAAAAAGCAACTCGTACACAATGACTTTCTGCCAATATGTGCAGGTTCTGTGAGATACCATGAAAGAAGAGAACGCATACCCACCTATCAGGCTTCTTTCTAGGCTTTGTCGTTTTGTTAAAGCTAATGAGAACATATTGTAACACACCCAATTGGACGCTTAAATTATAACCTGAGCAACTTAACCTCGGCATTTGAAAAAAAAAAAAAAGGCTTTCTTGAACGTAGTGGGAGCAGGACCTATTCAAGGCACTTTTGAGGAGAGACTATACTACCCCTCTTTCAACTGCTTTGGGGTGTCAACTGTGGAAGGGCAAACTAAGGTTTGGGCGCGACTTTTTATAGTTTCAACAAGGTCCGTTGGTTTGAAAAATCTTTAAATCCAGGAACTGACGATACTCAGCCGTGCATACTTCACAGGTGAAGGCAAGCTCTGGGGCTTTCTCCTTTATAAAGCGGGCCCAGCACATGAAACTTTTCAAATATACAAATAAAAAATAATCTACATAACGCTTGAATATTACAAAATTGGTCAACAAGGACTGTACTTCTAAATCCACAACTCAGTCTAAAGCAGTCATATAAATTTCAGGAAGTAGAGATGCCAAGGACCCAATACATACACCTTGCTTTAGCGCCAAAGCCGTGCCATCCACCTCCACCGCTGTTGATTTTAGTTAAAGTTCAAGCCACTCTATGAAACATGAACTATCAATTCCAGAAGAAGCTTGGAATCTGACCAAACAAAAAATAAGATCATTTTAAAAGGGGTGATTAAAGACACAATTAGGATCATGGCACCGGAAATTGTATAAGCAGGCCCCTTTTTAACATTGGAAGAGGACACTGAAGCGTTCTTGTCTGTTTAATTCCAAGAAGGTGGTGACTCGGGTATTTTCTGAATGTTTTTCTCTTGTGAGCAATTGACATATGAAAACTGTCGTTAGATCTGTGTCTGATACTCATGATTTCTCGCTGGTTTGTGTGTGCCTCCGCTAAGGCATGTATTAATTAGAGTACGACAAGAAATAAAAATTAAAAACACAAGGAAGAAGATTCAGTTTGAGCGCTCGAAGCTGTCTTAGTGTACTGAGCGTCCCTTTCTGTTGGATGTGTACAATTTAGATGCAAGTTGACAAAGAAGGAGACTGTTGTGGAACTAAATGACAGCGGTATGCCGTGCTGGTTTTGAGACGGTGGTGTGTATGTCCCTTTTGTTTTCCTTGTCTCAAGGTTTTATTTTTTCACTATAATTGTTCACACCAGCTCGCCTGCGTTTTGACTCTACTTTAGTACACCAAGGCATGGTTTGATAGCACGTAGTTTATTCTTAGTTTTTATATACCATTCTGACGGCCGAGCCTTATAAATTTATCTTTTGGCAGCTAGTTTAAACTCTTCCTGTGTGAATCAAAAAAATGTTTCAAGGATATTTCTGATAGGGGCGGCAGTCTTATCTGCCTCATTACCGACGATACCTATCTGGCATGGTACCCAGCGAAGCTTGATATTGAGTCCAAGTATAAGAGCACGGTAAACCTCCACGCACTTGTTGTGTAAACGGTATCTTTGAATCGGTGATATAACAAACCGAGAGGAGGACACCTTCAGAGTCAGCAAACAAAATAGGCTTCATCACATGAATATTTAAGATATATTCAAGGGCAATCATTATATCATAAATATCAGCAGTAAATATACTTGCGTTAGTGCTAATACGTATGCTTTGTTCTAGGCTGCTCGAAAGTCTTCAGAACCTACGTATGACGACGGTTTGGCAATATCGGTATGGTATTGTTGGCACACTTGATAGTTCTCTAGAAATGCTAAAGACTCCTACTGAATCCCAAGAGGTTCGACTGATTTCTCATTAAATTGTGCCAGTGACCAGCCACAAATATTTTACTGCACTGCAAAGAGGAATGCTCCCGACGCTCGTAATAAAGTCAATCTCTGTGACTTTAAGCAGCAGGAAAGTAGAAACATTTTGAAGCCGAAGGTTTAAAGGGATGCTGAACCGAAATTTGGAGATCACAAAACAAGGCTGGAGCAATAGGTGGCACGCTGCAAAATTCAAAAACATCACTCATACAGCGATGGCTCTAACAGATGGCCTTATTATTGGAAAACAAGCGTGCGATTTAACAAGGCCGACGAAGCCGACGAGACATGTGACGTCACGATTCTCCTTCCCACTCCTCCTCGCTACGTCCTGTGGGGCTGGTGAACCGAAGCGAGGAGGAGAGAAGCGAGGCCGCTTCCCCTCATTATCAACAGTTTCAGGAGGATCGGGACGTCAAATTCCTGCCTTGACTGCGCCTTTTGTTTTTAAGATACGGCCATATGTTTTAGATATCGGTGTTTGAGTGATGTTTTGGTGTTTGTAAACGTCCCATTCAACGCTTCAGCGGCCTTATTTTTCCAAAAACACATTTTACTTCAGCATTCCTTTAACAGTCACACAACACCTGGCTTGTTTTCAAACGTTGTAAGAAACAAGAGGTCTGTACACAGCAAAAGTTGTAATGTTCAGGTTTAGATATTGTTTTGTACAGATAAATCAATCTAAGATATTGTCTTCTCTTCCCTAAAGGCATGTGATGGGTATCTGCGTACAAGTTCATTAAATGCGAAGTCCGAAATGTTTCTGTAGCAAGTCCAATGTTGAGATAATGGACAGAATCTAGCAGTTTCAAGGCACATTGCCATGTTGATTCGTACAGATTTGCACCATAGTCCCGATAGTAACGGACCAGGGCGTTGTAGAATCGGATGGGACAGCGCCTATCAGCCCCCAAGACATGCTCAACAGTACTTTTTGGATACTGGATGATTGCACACACATTTGCTTCAGCTTCACAGGTACAGCAGTACTATCGAATTGTAAACTGGGCTCAAGTGACAAAGCACGTCCCGTTGAAAAGGGTACAGACACCGTTTTATCAGGAGACGATTTAAAGTTATCTTTTTCGGTCCATTTAGGAATTTTATTTATCGAGACATGCTGTTCGCTTTCTCAACTTAAGATATTGCAGGACAAAGGGGGAATCATATTGTCCACTTATAACAAATTTGAAACAGATGGTTGTATCACTGCAGCGAGACTGTTTATCTTAACTTAAAACAGAGTAAGACTCAACACCCCCCCCCCCCCCCCCTTAAGGTGTGCATTTTTATGAAGAAAACACGGAGAGCGTGGAACCGAACCTGACCTGAAACGCTCGGTTAGTAAGAAAAGCTTGTATGCAACGCGAAATTCGGCCACGGATGCCATATCTGTGTAAGTCTTTAAAAATCCCCTACCGCAAAGCAGCGTCTTAAGCTCTCTAGGTCGACAAATACCGACACGCAGTGCTGTCGTTGTAGAAAAGCTTCAGATATGAAAGTCTGTTGGCGAACATGAAGATTCAAAGTTGCCCGTGTCCAACACTGAAAAAGAAAGCAAAAGCTTCCCACAATTGGTTAAAACTTTTCATAGATGACCTGCGGATCAAGGGACAAGGGCCTCAATACTTAAACGTTTATTTTTTCAGGTACGAGTGCAGACTCCTTTCTTGCAAAGGCCACCTTAATTTCTCATAGTGTGGTAAGCAGTTTATATTTTAGAGCCTCCGTTCCAGACTTAGCTATAGGCTACTTTTCTGCTACAGTCTTAATTTGTTGTTTTTTTCATTTGGTGTAATTGGATGAATTAGATACTTGAAAATATTTTGCAAGAAAATTGTCTCACCCCTCGACAAATGCTGAGGTGAGAGTACACGACGCCCTAAAAGAAAAATAGGAGCCCCTAATCTTCAACAGTCAGTCCCACAATTTTTTTTATGTAACAAAGATCCTTGGAACATACTTCATCCACGATGGCCTCTTATCCTACTTCCTTGTCTAACGAACCATTTCTTTACAGTTGCAGTTGGATAGCGGCAAAACGTGCCCCAGGCCTTATTCTGGAACTTTAATGTGGCAGTATTGTCGTTGGTCCACCGAGACTTCACCACTTCGGAAAATTTCAAGATGCTTGTGGAATGGAGAGAGACGCTCAATTTATGATCCGGTTTGTAATGTACAAGGTAGCATTCTTAGGGGCATTGTTGTACGAAACGGCGCCCTTGAACGCGTTCTTTTGAGGAGGAACGAAGGAACGCAGCCGTTCCATTTGGCATCGGTGGAACTGGAACGGGAACGCGTTACATTTTTCCTGAAACGAAAAAAGGAACTCCGTTTTTTTTTTTTTTTCGTCGAGTGAGGTAATTTTAATTTTATTTTTAACTTTAAAAAATATAGAAACAACTTCACGAAGAGCAGGATCTCGTTAACTTTTTGTTACTTATTTTAGGGTTTATTTTGTGGGGTCCTCGCTTGATTACCGTCGTGTGCAGGCGAGGTGGTGGACATTGATTCTCTTTTCAGTGCCCGAGACTGCGGCAAAGACAAAATTTAGTCGAAAAAATAAAAGACAGAAAGAGGGACCTGTCACATTCACCTACTTTCTTTGCTTCCACGAATCCTCATACACCCAGAAATCTAAGGCCGACTACAGCCATCACTTAACATCCACTAAAGGCCCCTTCACACACCTGCAAGCGAGTACGACCGAGAGAGACAAGACCAGTTTTTAAGTCTCTTGTAACATCTTATATTTTATGTGACCCAAACATGGGTCACATAAAATATACACAAAAAGTGACCTTTATTCCCTCTTCCCTTCTCCTCCACCTTCAAACTGAACAAGGAATCCGGCCTTCACGAAGAGGGGCTAGTAGTTTTCAAGACTCAGCTTCCAAAAGCCCTGCCCTCTTCTCCACTTAGTCGTCTTGCAGACAGCAACATCCAGAGGCAACTGTTTTAAGTTTAAGCAGGGACCTTAAACGTGTGAGGCTGTTGTAAAACGCTCGTGCAATATGAGGTGTGAACCTTTTAATAAAGAATGATAAAATTAACCCCGCTTCCTCCTTCCCGGCTCACAGTACATTTGGCTCGTCTGAATTGCCCTCCGGAAACAGGAGTATGGTAAAATGCCGAGATTTCTAAAGGTGAATATATCAACAAATAAAACCTTGTTTCAGGTTGTTTTCTTCTCCTGGTGTCTTTCCATTACGGCATTCAAATTAGTATACAAAAGAAAACTTTGTTTGAACTAACTAATTATGGTAATTAACAAAGTACAAAAGTAATGTATATGTAACGATACGTTCCATTTTTAAACTCTAACGGGAACGAGTTCCTTTCACACAAATGGAACTTGCTACGGGAACGCGTTAAACAATCAGGAGGAACAAGGAACGAGCTTTCGTTCTTTTTTTTGAGGAACGTGTACAACACTGCTCAGGGGTCATGGCTAAAAGTTCGGCGGAGTCGAATAACGCTTCCAACGCAAAACGAGCCCAGTCTACTTTTTCCAGTTTACGCTTGGAAATGTGGGTTGGAAGTGAAATGAGTGCCAGCGTACTTTTAAAATCACAGGAAAATGGTCACTTCAAAAAATATTGTCTAAAACCTCCCAAGAAAAACATTGAAGTAAAAATGGTAATGAAAGAGGCTGATCAATGAAAGGGAAAGTATTATAAGATGTAATAACAATCGCCTCACTTTTCATCTCAAGCGGCAACATCATTTTTAAAGTTTCTAATTATTCTTCGAACTTCGTTTGACGTAGTTGAAATTAGCATGATAGACTGCAACTGATTCATCGTGACACTTTTCCCCGTGTACGTGCCTACGTTAATAAAATGTCGATTCATTTTCTTTTGCAGATACATTTCTGTTGTCTATTAAGATTTCCTTCAAGCTATATTGTGCTGGCCTTATAGTTGAAGTAAAGTAAGCGAGACCGACAGCCGTGTGGGGTACAGCCTGATTGTGATGAAAGATGCTCACCAGTGGTTTGTGATCAGTGGCCAATGTAAATGAACGCCCTCATAGGTACTCTCGAAACTTGGTGACCCCGAATACCAGCGCTAAGCCTTCTTTTTCTAAGTGCGCGTAATTCCACTCTGCCTTCCATCCTTGTCCCTTCCTTCCCGTCCTCGTCCCATCCTCGTCGCCACTGAAGTAAAGTAAGCGAGACCGACCCGTCGACGGCATGGTAGCAACTCGTTTTTTTCCGAGCCGCGCCCGTAAATATAACAAGGTCAGATAAGACAACAAGGATAACGCCCCCCAGCCGATACGGACAAACACGTGGTGTTGCCGCTTGGTCATTCGTCACGGTGATGGCTAAGCTGCATCCTAACTTCCCAACACCATTGGTTAAATAACTTACAGTGTTCCATACATTTCTACTATCATTGTGATCATGCAGAAACGTATTTTGATAATAATCGCACTTCGCGCTCTTCAGATCGGAGTTTAGTTTGTTTCTAATCTTTTTGAATTCAGTTAAAAGACAGGGATCCCGACTTATGATGAAAGCGTTATACTTGCGGTTTTGTTTTATTATTTTATACAGGTCGCCAAATGACCATGGTTTCTTATTTTCTTCCTTCTTTTTATCTCTGTCAAGGGAAACGGAGCATCATAATTATGTCTAAATTTAGTCTCAAAGATTCTATAGGCACGGCCCGTCTCACGTTCTTTGTAGACGTCATCCCAGCTTTCTTGTTCTATAAGGCAGCCAAAAGTTTGTAGTGTGTCGTCATTTATTGGGCGGTTCCAAGACGTCTGTTTTTCGTTTTTATGTTCCCCAGTTAAATTAGACGCAAAGCAAAAAATGGGAAGATGGTCACTAAGGTCGTATAATATGGCGCCAGCTGTAATATGACCACTGTCTAGGTTTGTAATGCAGACGTCAAGAGATGTAGCAGTGTCTGTAGTCACCCTGGTTGGCAGTGTTATCACATTGTTACAGGCATACTGATGGATGATATCGCGTAAGTCTCTCGCATGACGGTCACCCGAAAGCGTGCCTAAGTTCACATCTCCGAGAATAATAAATGACAGAGATAACGACCCGAGGATGCATAGTGCGTTTTCAAGAAATTGCATGAATTCAAACACATTGCCAGAGGGTGGTCTGTACAAGGCAGTAACTACAGTATTAGATGTTCTAATGAATAAGCTTTCGACATTTTCATCCGTTCTTGTTAGGTCATTCATAACTTGAGACTGTAGGTTATTTTTTAGATAAATGGCTATACCACCGCCCCTTTTTTCTTCTCTGCTCAGATGTTCGCATTTATAACCCTGCAGGTACGGTGGTGTGTCTTCTTTAGATAACCAGGTTTCAGTAAGTACTATGGCTTCGAATTTCACACTCAATGAGGGTAAAAATATTTCTAGTTCATCTACCTTATTTTTATGCTTCTTGTATTTAAATGAATACATCTAAACTCGTCTTTCGCCTTTTTCGTATTTTTTTTATTAAATGCCTGACAATCGCAATAGTTGCAATCAGGCTGAGTGTCCTTCATCACAATGACCTTGTGTGTATCCCGTGAGTGTAGTCATCTTATTTAGTTTATTATTTTCTCAACGTCAGCCAGGTTAGCAATCCTTAGAACATTTGCCTTTCTCGCAAAGATTTTCCCACCCGAGGACCACAAACACTTCCAGCCAACTGTTTTTTTTCTTGGCAACAGCGGCACCCAAAAGTGTTTTGTTTGAACACGTCAGATGTTCGTTGACGTAAATAGGGCTACTGTTCCCACCATAGTCAAGATTTTCAGTTGTCATTCTCTGCTTTTTGGCTTTCCGAAAAATTTTATCTCGTTTCGTGTGTTGCACGAAACGAACAATTATTTTCTTTTCAAAGGGCTTTAAGGTGGGGACGCGGTGACATACGTCAATATCCGAGTCAAGGATCGGCTGGTTCAGGAGACTCCCAATTCTTGTAACAACGTCGCATGCGTCACCTTCCTCTGGTAGCTCGGAGCACGTGGAGCGAAAGCTCGCGCTGCAGAACCCAGGGCTCCTGGGTTCAATCCCCACCCCTGCCCGTTTCGATCTGGATGAGCATCGTACCGGCGTGCGGTCGTCTATCACTACTGCGTGGTGCACGTTAAAGTCCCCAGGCTAGCGGTTGTACTGCACTGGCTAAATTGTTCATCTACAGCGAGTGACTCGTCGCAACTTTAAAAAAAAATGGCTGACCAACGACTCGCTGTATAAATATTCACACAACCCCATCAAGGTTATTACATTTTTTATATTGCTCAAGTTCTTCAATTTTTTCGTTTAACCTTTGGTTCTCGACGGTTAGTTCTTCGTTTTTTCCGTTAGTTTCTGAACATCTTTTCGAAGTCCTTTCATCTCATTTTTTATTTCGTTGACTCCGTCACAAGTGTCGTTACAAAGCTCCACACTGTCTTTTAGAGTTCTGAGTTCAGCCCTCAGTTCGTGTCTCAGATCTTCAATAGCTTTTGCAATGTCTTTCGCTTCCTTACTCATCAGGAATTAATGAAACAACACCCGAAGACACGGAACCTCGTCACTCTCACAGACAGTTTCAATATACCAAGAGTTGTTGCTGTGTTCGGCAGCAGTGCACAAACGCTTTACTGAGTTTATACAAGAAATACGTGGTCCGCACCTGCAGAAATACAGATGATTAGATGTTGCTTCGGTGCACAGTGCTGCCGAACTGAGGTCTGGGATGTTGGGCAGGCTTCCTTTGTAGAACTCAGCCGTCAGTGGCGCGCTGGTCTTGTCCCGTCCAGGCACGTGGTGTTGTCGGCGTTGAACGATGACGGGCGATGTTTGGCGAAAGCAATCCTCGCGTGCCAAGGGTACTGCAGAAATGCAGATGATTAGATTTTGCTTCGGTGCACACTGCTGCCGAACTGAGCTGATCTGCAATGGCCACTGTTCGGGTTTTACAACATAAAGTTCACGCTTTTATTGCTATATATTCAGCTTAGTACCAAATAAGAAACGAAGTTCACGCATTTTTGTTGTGCATAATCGGAAAGCTCGAGAACTTGTCGCGACGAGAGAATGTTTATTTTATGCTTAAATGCCGGTGACAGGTGATCTCAAAAACCGATAGCCAGATGCAAACGGTGAAAGGATGGGAGGCCGGAGAGATGCGCAAAAGAGGATTTTCAGATAATAATAATAATAATAATAATAATAATAATAATAATAATAATAATAATAATAATGTTTATTTTTCCATCAAACAAATGATGGAGGGAGACCGAAGAAAAAAGCTGTATCGTATAAACGTAGAATTAGAAGCAGTCGGGCGCTTCTAATTCTACCTTTATCTTCCTCAAGGTTGATACACCACGTGTCGTGAGAATCAGGAACTAAAACATAATGCTGAGAAAGCTGGCCATCTCAAGAATTTACCCTGCAGGCATTGTGAGTACCTCGAAAGGTACTTTTGCGACATAGAACTGGGTTGTTCCTCTTCGGTCTTATCGCTTTTGTATACAGTCGCTCGCGCCCGGGTTTGAGTAGGTGTTGGTTCTTATCGTCTTTTTCCGTCACAACACGCATGTAAAACTCAATGTGTGAAATAAATTTGCAATAACGTTCGAAACTGCATGTTTGCTCTATGGTTCATTTGCATTTGGCCTCTGAAGGGTTAAAGGGCTGACGGGGTCTCAAAAACGGAAGGGTTTGAAGGGCTGAAGTGGTCTGAAGGGTTCAAGGGCTGAGGGGTTTGATATGATAAAGGGGTTTGAAGTGCTGAGAGGGCCACATAAACATTAGGGCTGAAGTGTTGTTTTTAATAGCGGAGGGAAGCGGACCACCGAACGACATATGACGCAGTTGTTTCGCCTCAAGACTTCCCCCCTCAAAAACGGCAGTATTGGCAATGAAAAAATTAAGTTCAGAAAAGCAGGAAAAGCTCATTCCACAAGGCCCCCACAGTCCACTTAAAGGGGTACTGAATCGAAACCTAAGATATACCTTTCAGATTGAGAAATACGTTGAACGTGATCAACTCTCCGCTAATGACAATCGCACGTTTGTAATTTAGTCGGATTGCTATATTTTCGTTCTAAATGTACGATTCTGGCGAGCGCTTCGAAATCAAGTGTCGCAGAGCGCGGTGCGTCTTGGGACATCTGTCGCGCCCGCGACTTGCCTGCGACGTCATCGGCTCCATATGGCCAAGCGTACCGTAGTTATGATCGTTGACACCATGTGGCGTCAACGCGTTATTACCTCGCTTAGTCAGAGTGCCAAAGGGCTGTAACAGACATCACCGGGAAATTGCAGAGCCGGCGGAGCCGTGTGCGATATAAAAACACGTAGTGCGTCGTCTGCTCCGCGGCTGGGCCGATCGCTGCTCTTAGAAAAAGACAACATCGTCGTGGGACTGCTAAGGTACTGTCGTGAGCAAAAGTCTGGAGAACACGGGAGCGCCGACCGAATTGCATCGCCGCGCTCCCTGACGGCGGGGCGCCTGGTGCCGAGACCCACGCAATGCGCACGCGCATCCTTTCTTCTCTGCTGGCCCCCCAGTCGTACTTCGCTCGCTTCAACGCCATGCGCTCCTGAGCGATGAAATGGGCGCTAGGTGCCGCCCAGGGAACCAAGATTCCGAGAGCCTCGCTCACCGCTCTGGACGAGATCGCGTGCTCCGCGGCACGCGCCGTTCGCGCATATCTTTCCCGCGACTCGGCGACGCGTTCAAAACTGTCGCTTGCCCTCCATTCGTTATTTTTAAGCTACCCATTCTAAATTTGCCCAGGCTACAATGCAAACAGCTGCAGCTCAATTTATTATGCACGCGTTGTAAAGGGTCAAGAAGTCAAGAAAACAACGAGAAAAAAACAAACAAACAAACATGGTACTGGCCACAAATTCTCAGCATGGTTGTTCGCGAAGTGACCTTAAAATGTTCAGTTTGACATCAGCTGTCATGACTTGTACCGAAAGCCATAAAATAAAGCGGCTACGCAACGATTTCTGAACAATGGCCAAATAATTTCAGGAGTTGTTCTCCGACACTTCTAAAGTAAAGAACAGAAAAGCGATTTAGTCTGTGTGCCCTAATTATAATTTTAAACTATAACAAAGATTCAAGTTTCCGGCACCCCTCAACTTTCCGAATGACGTGCTCAATGACGTCGACGTGAGGATGCACCGGTTTCCGTGCGCTCTCCCCAAGGATGTTTACTCTTTCTCTCTCTACTGCTCTTCGTGAGGCGTTGAGCTGCAGCGATCCCCGCATCACCGTCACGGCGCGTTTCCCATGGCCGCCGCGCACGGCTGCAGAGGGGGAAATATTTCCATTTCTGCTCTGCGATTACACAACAGAATTGAAACATTTTGCAGGAAAGTGACGCTTTTTCGATTCTTTCTGACGCTATCAACAATATAAAAATTACAAGCTGCAAATTATTCCAATGTTAAAATTTTTGCATAACCACCCACAGTGCGCAATAGTGCCGCTTATTGTGTCCTTAAAGCAGTAGGTAAAACTGTCTCCTAGCTGAGGCAGAGATGAATACGCGCAAAACGCGGCTGTTCGTAAGCCCCCAGCACGTAATCTATGAGAGTCGCGGCGGGGGCTCACTGACGGCACAGTCGATACCGCTAGGAAGGAATGCGATATCACGGGGGAGCGCGTCAGCAGGATGGCGGGGCCCAATCACAGTCATTGGTGAAACACGCTAACATGCATTAGGCAGCAATGGTCACCACAAAGCTTGCGCAGCTCTGGTCAGCGATTGGACGAGATCATGCCGCAAAAGCTATATATATATGAGGTATTCTTGCTTGGTTTTATCTTCTGCGAGAATGCCGCCGCCAGTTACCACCGAAGCAAGAAAACGCATTGTTGAGCTCTGCATACACGGTGTCTCGCAGCGAGAAATCTGCCAACGTACTAGCAGACCACTAAAAGCGGAAAATCGAATCATCCGTGCATATCGTGATAACGGGAGACTTACGGATGACCAGCGGATCGGAAGGCCAAGATCAACCGATGAAGAGGCTGATCGACTAATCATCACCTGCGTAGTCGCAGATCCTTTCGTCAGCGCGAAGGACATTCGCAGTGAACTGAACTTAAACATATCGTGTTCCACTATCCGGCGAAGGCTCAGAGAAGCTGGTCTGAAGAACTGCGTGGCAGCGCAAAAGCCGCACCTCACAGAGCGGCAGAGGCGCCCTCGGCTCGAATTTGCCCGGGCTGTGCAAGGATGGACGGTGGACGACAGGCGAGAAGTTATATTCAGCGACGAGTCGACCTTCTCAAGCCGGTGGGACCAGCAGCGGCGCGTCTGGCGGCCGTTTAACTGCAGGTAGTAATAATACATAATTTTGTTAAGTGATGGTAACTACAGAAATTTTATAGTAACGGAGCACGAGTGATACAATGGATGCAGAGTATACTATTTGTGATATGCTCGCCGACGACCACTATACAGATTTTTAATTGCATTTATCTAATGCACTACTGTCTATCCCAGCCATCGTAACTTTTTTTAAAGTAAATTTTTACCTCAACTGAAACTTGTCGTAGGAGTCGTGGCGGGTTCGCTGTTTCTACTTAGTGTTCAAACAATTGAAACATGCATTTTTATTTTTTTATTTTGTTTTGCTGAAGGAATATGTATTTCCCCAGGACGTTTAGTCCTCGTGTTTGTTCCAAATTTAAAGAGGATCCTTTTATTTATTAAGATGTATGATTAAAACAGCTCTATTTCTGCAGCAATTGATCACGGCGTCTTAGGTAGAATCTGGTTCACCCGTTTTTGCCCTTTTTTCTATTCTTATATTAGGTATATGGTCCAGTACACACACAGTGTCCTGTCAAGCGGCCGATGCGCAGTTGGCGTTTGGGGCGTCATGAGCAAAAACGGCCTTGGCCCTCTTGTGCGGATTGAGGGCAGCTTTAACGCACAGTGCTACTGCGAAATACTTGACAACCTCTTGGTTCCATATATTCTGGATGGACCCTTCGAAGACGGCTGCAGTCTGCTGCAGCACGACAGAAGCCCAGTTCACACAGCGCGTTCTGTCAGCGCCCTACTGGAGGACAGTGCAGTCCGCACGCTGCAGTGGCCACCGGTCGGGCCGGACCTGAACCGCATCGAGAGCGTGTGGGGGTGGATGAAAGGCCGCCTTGCAGCACAAAGCCTTGAAAGCGCTACGTCGGAGACGCTCTGGAGCGTTGTCAAAGAGGAATGGGAGGCGCTTCGTGCACAGACAGAGTTGGTAGCCTCACTTTATGATTCTATGCCACGCCGTGTGGCAGAAGTGAATCAGGCTAACGGAAACATGACAAGGTATTAGCCACCCAAACTGGACCAGCGCCTCTTTTTCCTTCCGTTTTGTTTCTTGTCTTTTCTTGGGAGGGGGGTTGAATAAATATTTCTTTCTTATTTGGCGTTTTCTTTTGGCTCGTCATTCACCACTTTACCGCGCGTGCATGATCACTCGGAAGGAAGCCCAAGGCTGCCTCGAGTACGCGAATACAAGTTCTACAATTCATTGCGGCTACATCAACATAAGCGACAGTTTTGAACGCGTCGCCGAGTCGCGGGAAAGATATGCGCGAACGGCACGTGCCGCGGAGCACGCGATCTCGTCCAGAGCTGTAAGCGAGGCTCTCGGAATCTTGGTTCCCGGGGCGGCACCTAGCGCCCATTTCATCGCTCAGGAGCGCATGGCGTTGAAGCGAGCGAAGTACGACTGGGGGGCCAGCAGAGAAGAAAGGACGCGCGTGCGCATTGCGTGGGTCTCGGCACCAGGCGCCCCGCCGTCAGGGAGTGCGGCGATGCAATTCGGTCGGCGCTCCCATGTTCTCCAGACTTTTGCTCACGACAGTACCTCTGTTGCCCCGCACGAGACGAGATGTTCGTAGATTTCTTACCTCATGTTGTCTAAGGTTACGGCAGGATCAATCGCGACATTGGTAGGACGAGGCAATTGCTGCTTACTTGATTTACCCCCGATTTATCACAACGACCAGACTCGGCTAGGGCGCCAGCTTCACGGATAAATAAATATCGCTTTGAAGGCGCCATATCAGTTGGCATCCTTCATATATTAAAGCAAGCAGGTAACAAGGCCCAGTCTGGGGGGGGGGGGGGGGGGGGGGGCAGCACGGCGGTGGCATCATTCGACTATTTCACGCAGCGTATCGCATCGCTTGTGGTGTGACCGCAGCATTGTCATACCGCCGCAAAGAAACGCGTACACTATGACGATCTTGCGACATTTCTTGTCACACGGACGAACACTAAACGAACGAAGGGAAGCCATCGACGTAGGGGAAGTCTCGACGGGACGCGATTTTCCAAGCGAAAGCGCAGAGCACAGAGAACACGATTGTACTCAAACGTGGGTCGCCATGTTTGAGGCTACGGAAAGATGTTAGCGCAACTTCCTAGAGATGGCGTGCGAACCTTAATAAGGTCTATATATCCTTTGACGCTAACGACCTACAAAGGGCGCATTGGATTTTTACTCCACGCAATAATGTTGGAAAAGGAAAGAACAGCGTTCACCCCTTCATCCCGCAGCCAATCGCTGCGATGACGAATACCCGGAACCTTAGCAGCGTGCGAAAGCTCCAACGCATGTCCTGTCCTCTGAAAACCCCAGGGCGTGGCTACGATAAACATTGGCCGTTTTTCCATGGATGCGACCCTAGCGCACCGAATTGGGGTTTGACTGATTTGATTGGTAGTAGATAGGTAGGACAGGAAGATGCAGGGAGGCAGGGTGCGTATGATTGGCACCTGCGCGATTCGATGCGCTACGGTGACATTCATGGAAGCCCAGTCATTGCGGCCTACAAGCGGCTCCAGATCGCGTGGCCACTTCAGGCAGCGAGTTGAAGGGTAGGGCACAACTCATTTTTCTCGATTTTTCGTCTGTGACTGTCATGCGTAGAAAAATAACTAACCCGTGTTTTACAGGCAATGCATGCAACGGAATAATTCCAAGTGGCTATTACTGAAAGTACAAATATTGGTGCTAAACCCCTTTAATGGATGTCGCCGAGAAGCGTCGAGCCAGAAAAACTCAGATGCCCCGCATCGCATCTGGGCCAAACGGAAGCCCGTACCTTTTTTCCAACCTAGCCACTCGGGCTCTCCCTTGACTTTATGCTATCTATCTATTTATCTTGTGTGTGTGCCTGTGTGTAGAAAAGACCCCTTTCGAAATTCGCGTGCCGATTATTAGAAGGTCGGAACCACTGCACAATGGCGGAAGAACTGACACTGCGGAACGTGCTAGTCATTCCATAGATAGCGAACGTCGAAGCGCTGCGAACTCTAGGACTCGACGAGCCCATCAAACAGCGTCGAAAGTGCAACGTCACTGCGCTCATCACCTTTCTTTGTGGGTGTGTTTTCTCTTCTACTCCAAATAACCGCATAAATTGTGCCATGACTTTGCGATTTTAGACCACCATTGTACAGGGATTGCACAGCTGCCAACAGATGGCAGTATTTCGAAAGGGTTCATTATTTCAAGTTGCGAGAGTTAAGTTGCGAGTGGGCTAAAGCCAAGACGATCCATGTTCTAATCCGGCGGGAATAGGAAAATGGCGGCTCAGAAGGCAGCAGCAGCGGCAGCAGCCTCCTCGCGACTGCGCTTTTCTGCGCAAGATGACACTTCGCTGTTACAAGAAGTTCACGCCCTCAACCCGTTTCAGGACCCATCGAGATAAGCCCAAATCGCAAAGAACCTTCTTTCAGCCACCGGCATAAGTTTTAGCGCGCGAGCGGTACGCGACCGCCTCGACCTGCTGCTCGCGCAGTTTGCTGCAGAGGATCGCGCCAACTTAAGAAGCTGAGTGTACTGCTTCATTCACTGCTAAAGATTCCTTAAAGCAATGCGGCGTAAAAATGTGTGCGTTCATCTGAGCACCAGGTCGAGCTCCGTTGGTACTCTGTCGCAGGTCAGGCACCGAGGAGCAGTATAGCGAAAAAGAACACCTCCTCCAGGAGATCGCCGATCTGACAAGAGAATGTCACTACAAGTACAAGGCGGCGGCCGTGAGGAAAGCGGCACCTTCACGCCAGAAGCTCACAGCCGCCTAACAAAGCGACGCGTTTGCGTTACGGGACACCGCCGCCGCAACCAACTTAGCATACTCCGCGGTACGTCATTTATCTTTTCTTTCTTTTTGCTTATTTTTTTTATTTACTAATGCTGGGCTCGTTCGATTTATCTGCACCAGCCTGCACCGGTGCAGAAAAGGTTCAATGCAGAAAAGTGCAAGGCAGTGTTCCCGGCTTGTAGTTTAAGACAGGCTGCACTCTTACCTAGCATCTAGGTGTTCACCGAGTGAAGCTGGTGCAGGAGATGTAGGTAAATCGAACGAGCCTACTGTTAATCTCTTTCAAGATGGTTACAGAAGAAGAATGTAAACCAAGTATCACACATGTTGCACTTGCTTCAAAAACTTCAAACAAAAGTTTTAAAAGAAAAAAGAATTTAGCAATATTTACAACATCTGGTGGCATTCGCAGAATGGCAACGCAACTGCGGACGCATGTCGTGCCTCCACTTCCACTGCTGCTGCAGCAGCCTATGGGTGGCAACCTCTTCGGTCGTCGAGGTACCGGAAACTGCTGGCAACATATGTAAGCGGGATCAGGGCATCTTAATGCATATGCGTTTGTCTTAAAGGGCAACTCCGGTCGAAAACGAAACCAAAATAGTGCTTGAAATATGATATCACAGCCGAAATTTTACGTTAAAGTGAAAATGCATATTCCACTAAGACCGATTTTAGTGATGTGACCAGCTGCTCTTTAGCGGGCGGCAATCGGGTTAGCTTTCAGTCAAGGAACACTGAGCAGCACCCTTGTGACATCGGATCGCGGTGGAGCTGCGGTTGATTGGTTGTACCGCTCACCGCAGCACCACGTTGACGTCACGTTGTGACCGTAGGCTGATGATCAGCGTTGCCATCCCGCTAGCAGATAGTTTCGGTTTTTCCGTAGACGCCCAAAACCAAACTTTGAGCCGTGATATTTATAAAACTACACACAATATCGAAAAAAAAAATTATACCTTGTGGCATTTTGTTTGTCTGCTTTGAGGTAAAAATGGCCGAAGTATAAAAGATTCCCTTTAGTTTGTATCATCTTAGTGATGCAGAAAGCTTTGTTGAGCTTGCTGACATGTAGCAATACCAATCCACATTTGTGAAGTAAATTACAGTATCATAACAAATGAGGCTGATTTTCGTGGGTTATTCGAAACATGTATAATCCGCCCTGCCTATCAATGTCCTGAAAATAAGGGTAGGTGTTCTTATCTTCATAACGAAAAGCAACTAGAAAAATATATCTTTTTTTTGTACTAATTTTTTCACATAATGTCGACCCTCATTATTTAAAACTCCAGAAAGCCACGAACCTGAGTTTGAAAAATGAGAAGTTTGAATTGTCAGACGTTCATCTTAATTTGATACGAGGCAACGTAGTTATTTGCTCTAGAAATAGCTGCACATACCAAGCAAATTGTTTCTACTGTGGCGGTGCGTTCCTGTAGGACCACCAGAGCCTACCAAGACACCATTCTCTGAAGTGTCTGCATGCTTCAAAAGGAAGAAAAGGACAATGACGGACCCGAGCTCGAGCTGGTGCTGCGCGAGGACATAGAAGAACGACCGGCCTAACGGAGGAGAGACCACACTGCGAGTTCCGGCTGATTGGCCCATGCCCAAGCTCTGGTTCTTTTCAGAATGAAATATTTTAGTTAGGGTTCCCGACTCTCTTGGTCCACACCCGACGCGCTCACGAGAGCGGTCGGGAACACCATAATACCTTACACTACACAGCGCCCATTTGTAAGCAGGCGCACACTGAAAACATTAGTAAAGTTCAAAGCGAATAGTGGTTTTGGCCGAATAATTTGAAATCGAATATCGAAGTGTTTTTCCAAGCCTTTTACTACTGTTGAACCACTCTTAAACGAGAATTTAGCTGATCTCAAGATTTTTATTCCAAACCTTCCACGTGTACCACTTTAAGGTGAGTTAGTTTTAATATAAATAGATCTATAAACCGTGGCCTCAGAAAGTCTAATGCCTACATTGGGGTGGCATGTAATTGGCACCTAAAGAGACGCCCAGTTACCCTAATGGAGGGAATTTATATATCTGCTTGCTATACGCAAATATTTCTTTAATCTCGAATTTAGCCCCCTTTGAAAAAAAAAAGATTAAAAAACAAGCATAAATAATGAAATGATAGGACAGTTCTGCTTGCATAATCGCAGTGGGTAAGTCCCTTCGAGTGCGCTTCTCACCTAGCACCCGCGTACAGCGGAAAAGCAATGACTGCGAGCTTGGTCGGTATTGCTTTTGCGCAGTATACAGGTGCTCGGCGAGAAGTGCACTCGACGGGGCTAACCCGCCGCGATGAACAAAAAGTATGAATTAAGCGAAAACTCTGTTTCAATTAACCAGCTTGAAATGCAGTCAAAAACATAATCGGAAAACCAAAAGATTTTAATTAGTTTGAAATAACTGGAAGTACGAAATGTCTGAGTTTGAATTATCACGAGTCCGCTGTACTTGAGACAATGTGATGAACTAGAGTCTTTCACAGGCCTCATGCACATTAGTGGGTAGGTATTTCGAGATGCGTCCTCATTTGGTTTCTTTTCCGCTATATGCTGGTGCCATAATAGGTTGTTCATGCAATAGGGAATATACTACTTTTTATTATTTAGCTATTCCTACCTATTGCTGCACGCATTGCTAACTCGACATCTATACTCATTTAGAATTACACAATGCTCAAAAAAGAACTGAACAGTGAAAACATTGTTAGTATCTCTAATCAATGCGCCGAGGAACTGAGGGAGAAGAGGAGAGGAAAGCGCTCGGGCGCTTCAGAACGCCGAGCTCTGGTTGAAAGGATTAGGGGGTAGACCTCAAGCTAGCTGCCTTTGTCTCCACTGTACTCGTCAAACGTGTTAAAATGTGAAAGCCAAATGCCAGACGCCGGGGTTCTGACGCATCTCAGGAGTGCAGTGGAGACAAAGACTGCTAGCTTCAGGTCTACCCCCTAATCCTTCCAACCAGAGCTCGGAATTCTGAAGCGCCCGAGCGCTCTCATCTCCTCTCCTCTATCAGTTTCTCGGCATATAGGGTCCTTTGACTATTGGTTATGGTTTTAAAAATCAGCAATAATTTGCTACAAGAGTGTACATATTAAGATAAAACATTTTTTATTTGTTTATCCTACTAAAATACCCAAGTGTTAAATGGTTTTTATTTAATATAGATATACTTTTAATTGCACAGTCAGTGGAAAAAATGGTTGTAAAAACGCAAAAAGTGGTGCACAAAAGCGCGTGTCTAAGCTGTGCGGCAGATATGTCCGCCTTTCTTTCGCTGTATGAGCATTTCCTGATAGCAGGTCGCAAGGAACGTGGAAGAACACTAACGTCGACTACAGTCGATATTAATATCAAGTTTTGAGCAGTGACGTACAAGAAAACGCAGAAACAAAGGTACGAATAGTCAATTCACCAGTGTTTTTTTTATGTTTTCACATTATCACAAAAATATTATTAGCCATGCAGTTTTATGTGCTTGTTGCGTTTGCTTAGATAAAGACGTTGCCTCATGGATATACTGATTTCTTTAGCATGGCATCTGTAGCCGGTTTGCCATTAGCCGCTCATTGTGCACCTCGTCCGTGCACTCCGGTCATGCGCTTCTCTGCAGCTTCACTTTGTCAGTAGGGGCACATGCCAACGCTGGCTTCATCACCAGGAGCATTTGTAGCCTACGCTGGACATCGCTGTGCTTTTAGTATCACAACTAACACTAGAAATCATAGTTTTCAGGCTCAGCGTGGAGAAAACAATAATTGTACTCAAAATAATGTTTTCACCCAATAACATATCACACTAAACTATGCCCTTTAATTGATCAACAAATGCTCGGCTTTTCATTTAACTGTTGGGAAACCGAAAGTAAATTGCTAAATATTTCGACAATAAAATTCCTTTGTCTCTCATATATTCTTCCATAAGAAGTGTTTAGTGCCGCTTGTCCATGCCGAGCGGCACTAGACACTACAATAATGCATCAATAACTTGTTTATTATTCCCGGTTTTATTTCCAGCTTCGGTTATTGCCGAGTCATTATAAAGATTATGCTGTACTTGTGGTTACCAAAAAAGTTTGTTCTTTAACGGTTTGGTTATGATTTGCGTTTCTGGTGAACATTGCAGATTGATGAAATGTGCATGCCAGGGGAACCTCCGTTAATGACCCCAGGATTTTATCATGGGTGAAGGTAATGTTTTTAAGCTGAACATTTCTTCTATTCCAGGTATCAGTACTCAAGCTTCTAGAGACAAAAGTGGTGCACCTGAAGCCTCAGGAGCGCAGATGCGTTCTCTTGCTTGATGAGATGGCCCTTGCTGAAAAGTTTGAGTACGACCCTAGTACCAGCTGCATCCGAGGTTATGTCACAATGTCCGTGCCTGGAGCATTACCCTCACAGGCACCAGAAAGTCGTTATCGTAAATAGGTGGTTTTCACGTTCTAGATTTTGTTGTAACATGTCAACGCAAAACAACTTATAGGCTTCGGTCATGAACTGGATGGTATCGAATGAATCCCGAGAATTGTCCCGTTTGGTACGCGCCAGACATATGATAATGTGAAAATTGTGAACGATGGAACGCAACCTACATCGTAAATTATGCCCCACTGCGCTAGGTCACCATACCCTATGCTAGACAGGTATAAAAAGGGGAGATAAATAGGAGCAAGAGCCCCTAACAAGCATCAGAATTTAGGTATTAACGCAGCAGGCTATTGATACCTTATATTTACATTGTTAGATCATTAGACGGTTCGTAGTCTCTTATTGTAGCCTCTGGAAATTTAGCTGGCAACGTTGACTCTTTATAATATCTTGAAACGTTTTCGACTGCGGATTACAACACATAACGTTTGTTTGTAACAAACGTTACCAAACGGTTACCACTTTTCTACTTATCTGCTTGAATGCATTCGTCTCTAACGCCGAAATGAAGACCATCCAAAACAGTACCTAAATTTCGTTCAGCGGATAGACTTTATTCTAAATGACAAGTCTACCAGCAGCCTTGTTTGTAGCCTTCGTTTCCTCAGCAGTAATTGCGAGCAGGGGATAAAGAAAAAAGGTTGGCTCATTTTTTCGAAGGACCCTCACTTTCTCCAGTCATCTCCTCCCAACAGACGCCATCTGGTTCAAAGCAAAGAACCAGACGAGAAAATCAAACGACGTAAAACAGAAATCAGCTCATCAGAACTGAGCTCTTATGCAACTCATCACGACGTGCCGTCAGAACTCTGAGCTTTAAACGTCAACAGCATCCCTGCGAAGAGTCTTCAGGATGAGCCTCTTGCGTGTTTTTTTAGTGTGCCTGCGACAGAAGAAATGTTGATTCTTAGCATAAGTTCAAAAGGGTCGTTCCCATTACTTTTACGTAAAAAGAAAGCGTATGTTTTGACTGCAACTAGTTTTGTTGCTCAAACTGCTGAAGACATTGTCCCACGTGGACCTTACGAGTTAAGGGAGCTTAAATGCATGAGGATGCAAGTATTCAAAATAAATTTAACGATCCAAATAAAAAAAAAAAAAGAAACAAGAGGATACAAAAAAATGGAGGCTTTCCAAAGCAGCACACTGCATTCCGCAGTAAAACAATTCACGCAGAAAAAATGCATGCATGCAGAAGAGGTCAGAGTCGAGGTACTTTTTCATTCGCGCACACATATGTTCAGCGCTATTACCCGTACAGTCGCAGCTACCGCACGTGTCGAAACTGCCGCACCGAAAACTCCTCCCGCCTCCTCTTTTTTTCGGAGAAGGTCTTCTTTGTTTTTCAGTTATTGTTTGGGCCGCTCAACGAAATCCTAATACTTGACGTCAAGTCTGCCGAGAACAAGGACTGCTATAAAAAAAAAGAATTTTTTCTTTTTTTGTAGCGCTGGAAGCAATTTTTTATTTCCTTTTAAAACCCGCTAATATTTTGTGGGTCACGCGACAAGCGGAGTCTGCAATCTCCGCTCCAACCACCTGGCGTTTCCCGCACATTCTGCATCCGCTTCAAAGTCAGATTTAAACCTGTGCTGGGATGACAAAGGCTGCAAGTAAGAACTCATTTTTGACTTCTTAAAGTTTCATTCTGAACATATATACTTAAAAAGAGGGGTTGTGTGCCTTGGCACGATATTCACCGAGCAAACGCGGCAATGTGGCACAAGGATTTGTCATGCAAAATTAATCAATAGGCAAAAACGCAAACAAAAAATAGCAGTATGAAGTGGTAGAGGAAGGCAACATAATATTTATTGATGGCTAAGGAAAGTTACTTTCCCTAAACCGAATAATGTATTAAAAGTTCGTGCTGCAGAAGTATGAGTAGGTGAAATTCAATGCCAAGCTATTGCCCGAATCTGGCCACGTCCAATCTTGTGTATTTTTAAGAAAAAAATATCTGAGCAATACAAAGTGTTCTTCGTAAAGATTTTTTTTTTTTTTGTGGGCATCGGTTACGTTGTCTCTACATTAAAAAAAGATGAGGCATGTACGTTCAAGGTAATAAAAAAATGCCTCAATGCACCCTTAAATCAGCTAAAAACATTTACCGTGATAGATTTTAAGCAGCCGCTTTAATCTGGAATATGTTATGTGGTTTAAACAGCGTAAAAACACAGATCGAGGGGGGAAGACGAGAATGAAGCAAAACAGTGTACGGGCTGACTCGCAACTGAAGGTCTATTAACAGCAACAATTAAAACGAAGACAAAAATATAAAATCACAATATAGACCCTTCCTTTCTTCGCGTTTTCTCATTCCAGAGCTTGCCACGCGGAGCAGGATGTTTTTGCCCTTCGCAAAATGTGCGAGATACCTATCATCTCGAGCAGTTCCTACCCTGGTGCCAGAGCTCTACATCGGCGTCAACGCAATGCAGCGAGCGGCAAACATCAAGGCTCTCGAAATGACCACCAAGTCGTCCTTCCTAAGGACTCCGAAAGAAGAGCAACAGATATTAGAGTTGGGCTGCGGGACCGGCGACTTCACCCGCCAAGACCTCCTGCCACGCAGCCAGCCCTGCCGTAGAATCGTGGCCACCGACGTCTCCGGGGAAATGGTGCGCTTTGCGAGGCAAAACTTTCCCCACCCGCAGATCGAGCACGACGTCCACGACCTCAGAGACGGCGCTTCGAGGCTCGTGAAGAAGTACGGCGAGTTCGATCGGGTCTATTCTTTCTTCGCGCTGCACTACGCACGGGACCAGTCTTCGGCTCTGAGAAACGTTTCCCATCTGATGTCCGAAGACGGGGAATGCCTGCTCGTTTTCGTGGCTCGTATTCCGGGTTACGACATCTGGAGAAGGGTCTTGCGGATGGATCGCTGGAAATCCTACGCGAAGGTGGGTCGCTTCCTTTGCCCGTTTGTTTCAACATGAGTGTAAAAAATGTCCATATTATATCAGGAAATATCCTCAAAATGTCGGTCAATATGAAGAAACGGTTCTGTTAGGTCAATATACAGACAAGATTAGCGGTTAAAAAATAGGGGTTATGTTATTTGTCACGTACACACTTTTGTTTTTGTAAATAAACACTCTACAGTGTATTTATAAATAAACACTCTACAGATAAGAGTGTTTATAAACACTCTTATCTGCAAAAAGGTTTTATTACTAAAAAGATTCGTTTTTCTTAAATAAACACTCTACAAAACGTTATGCTATGCGTAGGAAAACAGAGCTTATGTTTTTCCCACATTTCAAACATTTTTGGTGAATAAACAGGGTCAACAAATTTAGATGACATCTAAAGAAAGAGAACTTTCCCAATTCCTGCAAAACGGAACATTATTAAATCAGTAAACAAGGCCATAGTTAAAAGTTTTCTTTTCTTTTTTTTTTTTTGTGAAAGATTGTTTTTTTTTGTTTTTTTTTTTGCAATGCAAGGTGTTGAGCAGTTATGTGTGAATCGACAGCACAGTCAAAGCGACAGCTACGCAATGCCACCGCCACGTCGTTGGACATTGAGTCGCTCTCACGCACTCTGGGGTACGTGAACGTTCGGAACAAAATGAACCCATTTCGTTCTAAATGCTTCAGTTTTTTTTTTTGTGTTTTTATGGTTCCGGAGAGCGCGAAAGCGCGTATACCGGCGCAAGATTTTGGTGTGGACAATTGACGGCATTTTGTTATCGGCTATTTCTTTGTATTTTTTCCAGAGAACGAGGGCAGTCGGCAGATTTTGATAAAAAGATGGTATGGCGGTTACATAAATGCCGTCGTTTCCCTGAGTGTTTTGGGGCTCGGAGGCCGTTAGCTCGGAGAATAATCGCCGCGATAATTAAATAATAAACTCGGATCTAATATTTCGTATAGCCTCCAAAATGAATCAGCGTCAATACTGCCTTAATAACACGATTCGTCGAATCAATATTAAAGTTAATGAGTTAATGTTAGTTCATTAATCTGCTAAGGCGTTTCAGAATGCAAAGGATTAAGGAATATGAAACCTTCCCTCGTAAATTTTGAAAGACTATTAAGTGGGAGTATTATTTTCCAGCCTCTACTTGTTCGTGCGACAAATGTCGCAGCAATTTGCCAAGTCGAATGCAAAAATAAGATTGCCGTGTATAGTTCTCAGGTAAACGTGGCATTCGTAGAGGATGGTGTGTGATGAGTTTGACTGTTGTGTCGCTGTTATTTATGTGTTGTTCTGTTTGTATATGTCAGTGCATTGTAGAGTATTTCGTGCTTCAATGGCGAAGTAAATACCGGTGGCGAAGCTCGCTGGTATTTATAGCTGTAAAACGTTTCTTGCACCCTGGAAAAAACAAAAGCTTCTTTTCACAAACTTCGAGAACAGTGTAGATGGCTAAGCTTGTTGGTTTCTAATTTACGATACAGAAAGAGGGACATTGAAAAGAAACAGCGCACCCCACAGTTGTCTGTTTGTCTTCAATGTGCCACTTTCGTTATCGTAAATTCCAGAACAGAAACCCCCCTCTTTTTACAAAAATTACTCTGGCATTTCTAAGAGCAGAGACCGTTGCTCTGCTAGGCTGAGCAAAAGAAAGTTAGTCAGTTAAAAAAAAAAAAAAGAACCCAAAGGAGTATTGTTTAACGAAAAATGTGGAAACAGAAAACAGCCGAAAAAATATTTTGTGACAAAAAAGCTGCCAAGTTTTTTTGTTTTTTTTTACAGTTATTTTTATAGTGTAGAACTCCTTTATGGGCTGGATTTCACGCGAAAAGCTTTACGCTGCAGAGCGCAATAAAAACCCGTTACATGCAGGACAAAGTAACGTAATCCATAAAAAGCCCATAACAGTTTATTGTGTGATCGACGTGTCCTAAACAGGTACTTAAATGAACACTAGATTTGAAAAAAAGGCATAAATGGGACAGGTGTTGTTTTCGTTAATTTTCCCTGAAAAACAGACAGTTTGTGCAATATTTACGACCCTCTAGGCCTCGCCCATAGGATGGTGGTCCCACTCATTACTACTGGATTGGCTTGACTGCTCGGCTTAACATGCTCGCAAGCCGAATGTCTCCCTGTCGCTATGTTGCCTGGAACGCCTCTCCGACTGGTCTGTTTACCACGCCCAAAAAAAAAGTGGCCCCTCGAGTTCCGCCTGGGGGTGTCATCGAAGTGTCATGCTGTCGCCGGTCGCGATCCCGGCGGCGTCCCAATAGCTGTAGTGGGTGTGGCACACGCGACGCCCTTTTAGTTCGTCGTCAGAGAGCAGTCACGTGACCACAGGGATCACGTAACCACCTACGTGCCCCGTTCGCCATCCCTTCCCCCATCTTCCTGTTTTGTTTTTTTTTCTTTTTCACCGCGTTCTCCTCCCTCACTCCGTGGCATTTCTCTCTACGTTTTGTTTGTTTGTTATTTTTGTTTGTTTTTTTCGGTGGAAGCTGGAATCTTGGGGGAAAGGGTACATCGTCACAACCAACCCGACATAGAAAAACTGGTCACAGGTGAAGTGGTCAAAGAGTGCATCTCGTTCTAGGTGATCCCGTAGTAGGGAGGGTGGTCGAATTGACCTTCTCGTCATAGGAAATGTTTTCAGTTCGTTCGTCGCGTTTCTTACTTCTTTTGTTTTTTTTATCTTGTTCGCTAGACAGTCTTCCATCCCACAAGGGAGTATTGTGTTTCGCTGTGACTCCTCTTTTCCCATGTAAGCACTCTTCAGAGTTCCTTCTAGAGGGCGAACCTTTGTAAGGGGGAAGCTAAAGTTCAAAAGAAGAAATGTTTTTGCTGAACTGATTAAGGCGAGTCTATTTAAATGTCGAAACATAAAATTGAAAGAATTAAAACGCGAAGGACACGGACTAGACAACTACACTCCTTCATTTAGCAACGACGTCTGATTATGTAAGCAAAATTCGAGCTGTGCCCGAGATCATCCTGATGAGGAGGTGTTGGAAAGGTAGAGGGTGTGAACAAGGAGACAAGGGCGGAGGATCCATGGTAGTCCAATTTCTACGGGGAGTAGCACATTCTTTCCAGTTCGGTCTGAGAAATTTTACTTCGCGTCTAGATGCAGTTAAGGGTGCAGACGAGACTTCCTTTTTGCGTTCTTGATGAGGAATAACTCGATGATTTTGCGTCCGTAGCAGTCTCGTTGTCCACCTTTATCTTCGTAACAGCAAAGTCAGGTGCGCACCCTAAGCACTGTTTTCCGTGAACCTTCGTGTTTTTATTCTTTCAATTTTAACTTTGTTTTTCTTTATACCGGTTCAAATCCGGGAAACCGAGATGCGCAATCGGAAGGACGCCTATTCGGTTTTTCTACCGCCGGTGTATATACGGGTGCGGGCTTTGAACGCCCTCGGAGGCTCCTGTCGCCGGCTTTGAATACCTGTGGACGCACACGGGCTGCGGTGCCGTCCTTCGACCTGCCACGCCGTTCTTGACGAGCAATCGTCTTACCATGTCGCCGGGCCGTAAGTGCACGGTGTCGTCGCCCCTGTATGCACAACAAGAATGCGCATCAACGAAAAGGCTCTGTCGTTTTTCTCGCATCGCGCACACGTCCTTCGTGCACAGTTTAAGTGACCTGACCTGCTTGCAGCATGAAGAAGAGGGTTTTTGCGGGAATGATCACCCCGCGTGAAAGTGCTGAGAGGCTGCCGTCACCATGCTTCGATATATATGTATAACCGCTGCGGGAAATGCTCACGCATTTCTTCAAGAATCAGCGTGGCGGCAGCAGCGAATTCTTCCCATTAATTTTTTCTTTCTTTTTTGTAAAGGGGAAGGGTGGGAAGAGGGGACATGAAAACCGTACAAAGCACTTAGAAGCACGCTTAATCCCAATTACTCGTAATTAACGAAATTTACCACGCGGCGCACCGGGATTCGAACCCCGGACAGGGTGCTCGTAGCTGGCCTAAGTACGGCACGGGGGCGCCTGCGCAAGCAGACGACTGTCGTCGCGCGCAACTTGCATTGAAATGACGAAGCGTATTCTTCGCCATTCGTGATCTCACAACGTTACGGCTTCTGAAGGTGTTTAAACTTTCCTTGATCATTCGCATAAACCCGGGGAGTGCATGAGCCTGTCGCGCGTTCAACGCATCCGAAACTATGCAAATCATTTTAAAACCAAGCACTATAAATCATTACGCCCGCATAATACATGCGCGACATATTCGGTACTTCCTAGGTTTATCAGAATGAGCCAAGCAAGCTTAAGCTTCCATATTTTTACTACAGCATGTTCGCCGTTACTTTTGTGCAGGTTTGTGAGAGCTTAATTCCCAAGAGTCACGACATGAAAGATAAAGCGGCTCGCGCCTCTTATATGCTGCACATGCTCGAGAGCGCCAGTCTCAAGTCAAGGCTTTGCGAAGTGACAACCCAGATCCCGAGCACCACGAACTTGGACCAGCTCTTGAGTAAGTTCTCCCAGTCCGCTGAGTGCGACGTACAGCATGCATTAACTTCAGACCACCCATTCGCAGATTTCTACCTTTAAACATCTTAGTCCAGACATAAGAAAAACAAATAGCGAGACGCATGGCGTTGCGACTTGGAAAAAAAAGTATACAGGGTGCCCCCAGAAAATTTATAAGGTTTGTTTCAACGCAAAACTAAACACGTATCACCTAACTCTCATTCTCCGCCCAAGTGTAACGATATATAAAGGTACGAACCAGGCGCCAAAGTTTCAGCACTAACCGTTGTTTTGTTTAAAAGTTATAAGTAGTTTTCAGAAATTTTTAATGGTAAAATGGCGGCCGACACAACTCTCGAATACATCGAGCTTTATGGCGCCAGTTCGCGAAGACGAGCGAAATGGGCCCGATTGAACTTTGGCGTCTCGTTCGGGCCTTTATGGCTACATTTGCGTGTTCGGCGATGGAACTTTATATATGCAATTAAAAAAAAGTTTATTGGCGAGGGGCAGGGGGGGGGGGGGGGGGGGGGGGGGGCGCGAGAGCAAGAGGTCACACGCTGGACAGGGCGTTTTTTCTACGATTTCTAGATATATTTTTTTTAATAAACACGTGAAAGCTCCACTAATGTAGTGTGGGCAGAGGTTATACAGCCAAGGGGGCATATTATAGGGGGCTAAAATTCACGATATCTCCGGTAATTGACTGAAATGCGTGGATAAACATTTAAATTAGTAAAAATGAACATGGTTCCAATCAGAAAAGTTATTCAGCGTCATTGGAAACCACTAGATCAGTAAATTTAAGAAACATGTGGAGCGCGTGGGTTGCACGGTAGTGCGCTAAAATCACCACTCGTGAAATAACAGGCGCAAAGCTGGCGGTACGAAAATGCGGTTGATAGACGGAAAAACCGCGTGGCCGCCTTTTCGCACCCAGAGCCTTGCGCCGGTTGCACGAGGTGTAACTTTACTCTTTATTGAATTGACTTAGTTGTTTTCAATGACACTCAGCAAGGTTTAATCGGAATCATATGGTTACCTTCACTAATTCATGTTAACAAATTTCAATGAATCGACCTATCAAGACGGTCATCCCCCTATAATATGCCTCCCTGGCCGTATAACTCGCCCGCAAAGAACGTATTAGAATGGCTTTGACGACCTATTTTTTTTTAAACAGTCTACAAATCCTAAGTAAACACCCTGTATTGTCCCACCGCCTAAGCAGGGCTTCCTTGCGGTTATGTGACTTCCATTGGCTAGCTTAAAGGGGCCCACCAACAATTTTTGACTGGTTTGAAGTTCGCGCTGAAACGGAGCTCCATGAAAGCAGGAACACCGAGGAAAAAAAATATTACAGAAATTCGCAATATTTTGTGAGTTATTAGCAAATTAAATATTGCAGAAAACAACTTTAAATAAGCAAAACATTGCGCTCCATGACGTAAAATTAAACAGTTTAGCGATTGGAGCAAAGCGGTTGGCCAATTGGACGCGAGTTTGGTTGATAGCCCGTCGGCCCGGTCGGCCATTAGGCCTCGCTGCAACCATCGTAGCTTTGGAATCGGGTTGCCATCATCGATGAATTTACCGGGCTTATCGGATTTTGAGCGCCGAATTCTTAAAAAGGAGTGCGGAGCTGGGCGTCGCGCCGTACGAGGGCTCACCACGCAAGCGCCGCGACGAGTCCGCTTCGACAGCCGCGGAAGCCTCGTCCGCCTCGTCGGCCTCGTCTCCCGCAACTCCGCCACCGGAGCTGCCGGAGCCACCTCGGCGAGTAGGAGGTACTCCGCCGCTGGGAGGCGCGCATGAGCGACGAGGCGTTGTTTTCGCCCTTTTTGAACTTTAATTTGCAACTTTGTTAGCTCGATAAAAACGACTTTTTAGAGAAATAATGACGGTTAACGTGTGATATACTTTATTCCGCTTCAAAATTTCTAGGACGGCTCTCGCCAATCACGAAACCCAGTGCATGTGACGTATAGTGAAAGGGAGCGCCGTTATGCGCGCGCATTCGGCACCTCGCGGCGCCACCGTCGGAGGAGGTGTTTCCGAGTTGTCAAATTAAAATATGATGCGCGAATATTTTTAAACTCTTTCGTTGTCCACTGGGTTTCCGGGACCGCTAGCGTGGAGAAACCGCAAAAAAAAGTAGACGCTCAAATACTGTTGGAGGGCCCCTTTAAGCGGTCATGTGACCACAGTGACAGCCAATGGCGTTTTCATCGGAAGTCACTCTATAGGTCTTGGTAATCAATATTTGCACCGAGATTTATCAAGTGCCGTGTATGAAGATTTTGTCAGATATGAGTAGGGTGTGTATTTTCCGGTGTTTATTTGTGGGAAAAATCGGCGGATGTTTTTCGGTGTTTATTTATTTTCGAAACACCGGTGTATTTCGGTGGAACGTCTCACGAAGAGACTAAAATCGGTGATTAACGGTGGAAAAAAAATGCGATTGATCACAGACAGAGAGTTCCAATTTTATTCCCATATTTCGTACACTTATTCTTGAGGAAGCATCTATTTCTAGCACTTGGTTATTATAGTAGATGCAAGCATACTTCGAGAGGCTTGCGTCTGTCATGGCAGCACGTTCCTTGCGGTTCACAACCCGCAATTTTGAAAACGCACGCTCCACATTTGCGCTGGACACAGGAAATCCCAAAATGTCCAGCGAGGCTTGGGACGGTAGTGGCCAGTCAGGTAAATGAAGTTTCCAAAATAACACTGAATCAACGGTGCTAGTCACAACCTACTGGCGGTAACAAAAAACTCTGATTCTAGGTCACTCAGCTTCCGCTCGTCTCGGAAGACCAGCCGATAGATACTTTCATAAGGCACAAATCCCTCTGGCAGCTCCACTTTTATGCACGGATTAACAATTTGCACGCGGAACCAGAACGACGATTCGTCCATGACATTTAAGTCATCAGAGATGTTTCGGGAAACAGTCCTAAACCACTTGCTTTGAATCATCTGATAATTGGCAGAGAAGGAATCAACAAGCTTTAACGTCTCACGTTTAGGAAACCCGCAGACGCGGGACGAATTTTTTTTACAGAACGGTCCTTTTTTATACAGCGAAAAACCCCCACGCCAACAAAACCCTTTTTCCGTTTCCCCAAAAGCCCATGGAAACTAAACAAAGAACAATGAACGCATCTCGGTTCTCAAAGGTCAGTAGCCCTGTACGACACGGATGTTGGCAGTGTCAGCAAGGAACCAGAGCAACCTCTGAATGCATAGCTTGCACCGACATCACTTGGCCAGACACAATGGGGAAAGGGCACGTGAGAGCGTACCCTCCACTTCGTTAATTTTTGTTGAAAAGGGGACATTGGAAGACACAATGGGGGAAAGGCGTGAGAGAGCTTAGCTTCCACTGCTTTAATTAGACGCTTTTGACCCCCGGAAAGGAGGGCGGACTGACGCCACGTGCAAGCCACTGGAAGAATGCAGGATCCACGAGATAACACGTGTGACGAACCTCTACGGGGAAAGGGTTTCGCTAGGTCGGTTTTTTTCGACCGGTGTTTTTCGGTTTTAGCCAGGGCGAAAATATCTAACCACCGGTGTTTTTCGGTTTTAACCGATTTTGTATTTTCGTCACCGACAGATGTTTATCGGTGTTTTTCGGTTAAAACCGGAAAATACACACCCTAGATATGAGCAAAGTACCGCCTTAAATGTTTTTTCTTTTCTTTTTTTTTTGTAAGATGGCCTTCCAAACTAAGGCAAAGAGAGCGGCACCAACACTAGTGGCAACGTTTGCCGTTCACATGGTATTCTGTATGAGCGCACTACTGCAAAGCTCGTGATGTATTTTTCAACCAGGATGACTGAAAACGAAGCCAATCTCATGCACAATACAAATTTTGCGTAATAACTTCAGCCTACTAAAGCAAAGACGCATGATCCAAGAAATAAACAACTTAAAAAAAAGTTTGAATATTTTTAGTTTTAGATATATTTCGACAGCAATTCAGAGTTGCTCTGTGTGAGGTTTTCACTGTAAAAATCTAAATTAACTAGTCTCCTAAAAAAAAGTTCATGACTGAAATATGCTGTACCAGGAGTAATATACGAAACGCCTCGTCTGAGACATCCTTCATAATTATTCACAACGGTTACGAAATGGAACCACCCAATCCCAAACTCCTGGCCGGCCGTCCGGCTGTCCGTTCATATTCCGCAAAATTTAGCGGGGAAACTGATGTTTACGTCAGAGGACGTTAATTGAGGTCAGCGTGACCTCTAGACGAATTCAGTTTCCCCCTAAATTGAACCCGATTATTTAATGTTACCTGACCTAAACACCAATTTAGTTTGCCCGCTAAATGTAGCTGGAAAAGTAATGCCACCTGACCTGGCGTCATGTGACCCATACTATAATTGATGTCACGTGACCTGTACAAAAATTCACTTTCTCCGCTAATTCTAGCGGGAATTTTTAAGTCAGGTGACCTCACGTCACAAGACATATATACACCAATATAGTTTCTCCAGTCAATGCATCGGGGAATTTTATAAAGACAAAGCGTTCATCACTCGCCGAACATTTACCCTTTAAACGATCGCACCTTTGAAAACTGCACTTCGTGCGTTCCAGGACTTTAGACATGAAGGTCGCTGCCGATTTTTGATTTAGTTGCGTCTGATCTTATTACTAGACGTTTATTAATGTAAAGAAGAAATTAGTTGGTCTAAAGAGCTAGCGTTTTGTACCAATCTGTAAATACAGTCACTGCATGCGGTGTTTCCTTGGTCACGGGGTTCGCAGGAAAGACCACCACTTCTCGCGCGTAAATTCGGAAGGAGATGGTAGCATGAACGAATCACGACGATGAATTACCAAATTTGACCCCTTCGGGATAATGCGATACATTTAAAATCTACGGGCAAGTGTCCACACCACCTAGGACATAGTCGAGTCCTGCGAACATGCTCCTCTTCCTGGCATGAAACGACGTCACAGTCGGGTGGCACCAACTCACCGAATCAAGCCCGATACCGAGCGTTTTTCGACGCGTTGATTGGACACGAGGACCATCCGAATGCTGACGCACCACTCGTGTCCAATCCGTGTCTTTGTTCCATCTCACTGTGATGACGTCAGAATCCCAGAACGCAGGCTCGAACGATTCTATCTGATGCTGCCCCTGTCCAGTACTAAATGTCATTCTCTTTTTCTTTTCTTTTCGAAAACACACAGCTTAGTTTAAGCATGCCTCAAGGCCCGACATTTGGGCATATGTTAGCGCTGGTGGCTGTTTTATATGTCAGTAGTAGGGAATTAAGGTTTCTAGTCTTTCTAAACGTGACTGTTGCGGCAAGTTCACCCGACTGCGATAATTTGAGTGCACTAGTCACTTACATACGTGGCACATTTACCGAGCTTAGAAGCAATGCAACTAAACAAAACAAATGTCCTTTAGTTTTTTTTTTTGTTTTTTTTTTTGCGGTTAGGGTTTGGCAGGTTTCTTTAAAAAGCCGTAAAAGCTACACTAATGTGGTCTGTGGGGATTACCTCTACACCGCAAGGAGGGCATAATAGGGGAATATATCGTCACAATAGGTCAAATGAGACTTAAAATAATGAGATAACTTTTAAGTAGTTAAAATAAACTTGTGGTTTTTATTGCAACCTTGCTGAGCAATATCGAAAACCACTAAATTAGCACATATTAAAAAAGATTTGGAGCGCGTGGAAAGCGCGGTGGTGCGCTAAAGTTACCACTCAGACATGTACGTAACGCGTTACAAGTAACGAGTTACTTTTACCTAGTTACTATTTTCGGTAACGAGTAACGTATTTAGTTACTTTTTTAGAAAAGGAACGAGTAACGTATTTAGTTACTTTGAAGGCCAAGTAACGAGTAACGATATCTCGTTACTTTTTAGGAGTAACGTTACAACACCGCTTAAACGGCCTTGTTTTTATTCTAACCTGAGTATGCGTCTATTACGAGAACGGCAGGTAGGCAACCCGAAAAACAACTGTAATGTAGTGACAAGTTTCACTGTTTTCGCTATGTTTAGCGGACTTCGTGTTTTCGGTTGTCAACCTTGTTATCTGTTTGTTATCGGATCAGCAAAGTAAAACCTACCAGTCGTAACCAAGACAGCGATGTGTCCGGCTCAATTCATTACAATTGGCGACGAGAAACTAAGCCTAAACGGCGACGTCAGTTAGAGAACAAAGACCCACGGCGGCAGAAGCGGCCACAGCGGCAGCAGCGGCAGTATGACAACCAACGGCATCTGAGAATACCAGCTCGGAACAGGGAGCGCATGGGAAGAGTATGTCGAAAGGTTGGAGGTGTACTGCGTGTGCCACAAGCTGGCCAGCGAAGAACAAAAGCGCGCGGTTTTACTCAGTTGCTGCGGCGCCGAAACGTACTCGCTCATAGTTACGCTGGTAAATCCTAGTCGTTCGACGACAGCGAACTATGCAGACATTGTGGCAGCAGTGAAGTCGCACATGCACCCGCGGCCTTCCGAGCTCTACGCAAGATTCAAGTTTTACAAACGGAATCAAGTGGCGGGGGAAAGCATCGCCGACTACGTGACAGCTCTCCGCAAGCTAGCGGGCGACTGTGAGTTCGGGGACAAACAGTTGCCGCTCGATGTCATGCTCCGTGATCGTTTTGTGTGTGGAATTCGCAGCGAGACGATACAACAGAGGCTGCTCGCCAAACACAAGCTGACGTTCGACGCGGCGTATGACTTAGCGCTCACGGCGGAAGCCGCAGCCAGGCAGCTGAAGGACATCAACGAGGATCGAAAGACGGTCGCGGACGGCGACGCCAGCGTGCATGCAACCGCAGAGAAGAGCTCGCCTCACGGAAAGAAAGAGAGCTGCTGCCGTTGTAATGGTAAGCATCTTCCAACTTCATGCAAGTTCAAGACTTCGACATGTTATAAGTGTCAGAAGCTAGGGCACATTGCGGCAGCGTGCCGTTCAAAAAAACAGGCGGTGAAACCAGCGACGGGAAGCAAGCGTGGAAACGCAAAACAGGTGCACGAAGTGAACGAGTTATTCTCCATCTGCGAGCTAACCGAGGCACCAAAGAAGTACATGGTCGAGGTTTCCATTGCAAATGATCAGGCCACTATGGAAGTGGACTCTGGTGCATCCTGTTCGATAGTGAGTGAAGACATGTTCAGGAAAATTGAAGCAAGCTCAAGAAAAAAGATCCCTATCGTGGAATCAAGCACCAAGCTGGTCACATGGTCCAGTGAAACGCTGCCGACCCTCGGTAAAGCAATGGTAGACGTCGTGTTCAAAGATCACGTTGCAACATTGCCGTTGCTAGAGGTCGGAAGGCGAGGCAACAGTTTGCTGGGCAGGAACTGGTTTCCAGCGCTGGGGATTGGTGTGCAAGGCATCCAAAAGCTGAGCAGCTCCGAAGAGGATCTAACGGAAGCTTTTCAGGAGATTTTTGGCAGCGACTTGCCAGGATTCAAAGGAGCACCACTTCACATTGAACTGAAAGACGCCGCCGAGCCGAAGTTCCTCAAGTGTCGTCGATGAGTCTGCTGGACGATGAGTCTGCCGAGCTCCTCACGATCAACACCTTGAAAGGACTGTACAGAGTCCGACGACTGCCTTTCGGTGTTTCGGCAGCGCCGGGACTGTTTCAGCGTGTCGTCGACAGTCTGATCTCTGGAATTCCTGGTGTTGTAGCATATCTGGATGATATCATCATCTCAGGAAAGACGAAACAACAGCACAACGAGCGTGTGGAGGCTGTGTTGCGACGGTTACAAGACGCCAGACTGAGGGTCAACAAGGACAAGTGCCAGTTTGGCAAGACAAGTATAGCGTACCTTGGACACAAGATCGATGCCTCGGGGATTCACCCAAGTGCCAGCAAGGTTGCAGCAATCCACAGCGCTCCAGCTCCAACTAACAAAAAGGAACTACAGGCCTTCTTGGGCATGGTGAACTTCTACAGTCGATTCCTGGAAGGGAAGGCAGAGGTTGCAGAGATTTTGCATCGTCTGCTTGACGACGGACGTACGTGGACCTGGACAAGGGAACACCAGAACGCTTTTGAGAGCCTCAAGAAACTGCTGACTTCTGAGTCGCTTCTGGTGAAGTACGACACCAGCCGTCCTCTGGCGCTATGCTGTGACGCCTCACCAGTGGGGGTTGGAGCAGTGTTGGCACACCAAGACGACAGCGGGAATGAGTTTCCTATCGCATATGCCTCACGTACTCTTGGCAAGAGCGAGCGGAATTATGCACAAATCGACCAAGAAGGTCTTGCCGTTGTCTACGGGGTTAGACACTTTCACCAGTATCTGGCAGGAAGAAGTTTTACGATCATAACAGATCATAAGCCGCTACTGGGATTGTTCGGCACAGACAAGCGCATGCCTGAGGTCCTTTCGCCTCGAATGCTACGGTGGACACTCCTGTTGAGTGCCTAAGACTACCAGATCAAGTACCGGAAGGGTCAAGACAACTCTAACGCGGATGGTCTAAGCCGGCTTCCACTGCCTGGAGATGTTGACGAACCAGCACCACCCGGTGACATCCTGTTGCTTGAAGCCGTCCAGTACCCCCCACTTCTGGCTACTGACATTGCGGGCTTGACCGAAAAGGACGCCGTGCTCTCAAGGGTGAAGCAGTGGGTGCTCAGCGGATGGCCCGATGACAGTTCGGGTGGAGGCTTCGCACCATTCGAAGTGAGACAAACAGAACTGTCAGTGCATCGAGACTGTTTGTTATGGGGTAACCGTGTGGTGATCCCCAAGGCGGCAAGGAGCCAAGTTCTACAGCTCTTGCACGCAAATCATCCTGGGATGACGGCGATGAAGGCAATGGCTCGTAGCCTAATCTGGTGGCCGAAACTCGATCAAGAGATAGAGGAGTTTGTGCGCTACTGCGACAAGTGCCAAACCAACCGTCAGAGCGACCCCAAGGCACCAGTACACTTCTGGATGAAACCAGAGCAGCCCTGGAGCAGGTTGCACGTCGACTTCGCAGGTCCAGTCAAGGGCGAGGTTTTCTTGGTAATTGTCGATGCATATTCCAACTGGGTGGAAGTAGAGATCATGCCATCGATTACTTCTACTGCCGTATCAGGAGCCTGCGCAAGTGTTTTGCAACACATGGTTTGCCGGACGTCATTGTGTCTGATAATGGAACTGCACTCACCAGCCAAGAGATGAAAGACTTCCTCAGGCTCAATGCTGTCCGCTTTGTGTACACAGCTCCATACCACCCTGCAAGCAATGGCAGGGCAGAGCGGATGGTGAGGGAGGTGAAGGCGACACTCAAGAAGCAATCGCAAGGAGATACCCAGTGCAGAATCTCACGATTTCTGTTCAAACAGCACACCACCCCCCACTCAGTGACCGGCAAGACACCAGCTGAGCTCATGATGGGACGGAAGTTGCGTTCCCCACTGGACAGGCTCCATCCAGATCGGATTAGAGAACCGGAGAGACCAGACCCAAAGGTGAAGAAGTTCCAACTAGGGGATGCGGTCTACATGAGAAGTTTCATCCCTGGCCTGCGATGGAAAGCAGCAAAGGTGGTTGCCATAATGGGCCCAGTCTCGTACAGAGTGCAGCAGGAGAACGGCGAGATTCATCGACGCCACCGTGACCAGCTGCGCAAGGCTTCGCTGGACGTGAGCATCAACCCAACGAGCCGGGACAATGCTGTTCAACTGCCACCCATCACCTGTCGTCGAGAGCCAGCGGAACAAGTGCCTTCACCAAATGCAGAGGTCCAAGACCAGCCGACAAGTCCTCCTCCTCGGAGGTCATCAAGACGGCGTCGACCAGTCTCCAGATTGGGACCTTATGTGTATTAACTAACGAGACTGTGCACTTTACTAAGAGGGGAGGGATGTAATGTAGTGACAATTTTCACTGTTTTCGCTATGTTTAGCGGACTTCGTGCTTTCGGTTGTCAACCTTGTTATCTGTTTGTTATCGGATCAGCAAAGTAAAACCTACCAGTCGTAACCAAGACAGCGATGTGTCTGGCTCAATTCATTACAACAACTAAACAGTATGACAGTACAGCAACGTATATCGCTGAACACGTCAGTCGAACAGTTCGACTGACGTGTCCAGCGATATACATTGCTGTACTGAACTCTACAGCTGGGAATGTACTTCACACAGCGAACATAATAAGGTTCGTTGGTTGAACCTTCTACTTCTAGAACCGGGTACGGACCGAATGTAAACCCGGAGGTTGCGAACAGGGGAAGGCACATAACCCATTACCCGCTGTCCTCAATGAAGGCGCAGTTCCCGAAGATTCACCAACTCTTCCTGAGCTGTTCCTTCGAGGGCGTCGGTAGAACGACTCTTGGGCGTCGCCGGAGATGTATTTTCAAGGAAGCGGGGAAATCTAACCGATGAAAACTTCGAGAGGCAGCTACTGGTTCAGTGCAACGACTACTAAAATGAAAACAATAGACCATGAAACAAAAACAGTTGTGTATTTGGTCGTCACAGTAACGTGAAAAGTAACTCGTTACTTTTGAGGTAACTCACCCGTTCCTTTTGAGAATCGGTAACGAGTAACGTATTTAGTTACTTTTTGAGCGAGTAACGAGTAACGGTATTTAGTTACTTTTTTGGGGTAACGTGTACATGTCGGCCACACGTACAACGAGCGCGAGTCTGGCGGTGCGAAAAAGCGCCCGCCTGGTCTGTCCGTCTCTTTCGCACAACTAGCTTAGCGCCTTTTGCGGGGGTGGTACCTTTAGCACTATGGCGTGATTTCCACGCACTTCAGATCTTCATAACATTTACTGACTTTTTTTGTATGACGCTCGGCAAGTTTTCAAATTGGAACCCTGTCTTCATTTTCAATAATTGAAACGTTCATGAACAATTTTAGCTAACTATATGACTTATATTGATAATTAGCTCTATATACTGTGTCGCCCTGATCGTACAGCTCACCTGCAGACACCGCATCGGTGTAGCTTTTGCAGAGTTTCTAAAGCAAATCTGTAAATCATAAGGTAAAACAACCTGTATACTGTCGCTTACAAATGCCACCACGTTTTCATTGCATTTTTTCCCCATATATCTACAGTTTACGAAAACCTATATTTGTTGTCAGTTTTCTGGGACGAGGAAAATGAGCGCAGAGAAAAGCAACCCTATGGATACTCCACATAACGCCCGCATATCGTGGGTCATTTTGTTTTATTTTTTGCAGAATTGCACGTCGCCCACAATCAGATTATTCCGTTGATACCGGAGGATTCGAAAGCAGAATTCATGTCCGACCTGGAAGAAGTCGTCGTAAAGTTTTGGACCGAGAACGACACCAGGGACCCCCAGTATCACACCGAGACGTTTGTAATCCATGCCACTAAAATGTGACGCAGCGTCGTGTTGTCGTCATTAAAACTGAATCTCTTCAGATACGCTTAATGGGCTCGGCACTTTACGCTGCAGCCAATTAAAAAATGGTAGTGTTCAAGGTGTTGCTCTCAATGCCCATGGCGAGTCTACGAACGCTATATTGCCACGAGCGCGCTGCCTGCTTGGTCGTCGAACATGACGGAAATTAAGTGATTGGGCCTAAAATGTTATTGGATAAAAACGAGATATCGCACCTTTATTTCTTTGCTATAATGTTATTTATGTCAGGCCCCATTAAAGGTTGGAGGTGAAATGGACCCCAATATGTTTGTATGTAAGAACATTTTCAATAGACGTATTGAATATGGTGTAGTTGAACTGTTTTGATGTACGTTTGGTATTAAAGTTAAGAAATTTGTTTCCCACACATTTTCCCCCGTCACTCTTCACACTACGTTTCGAGACATGTCAGGTCGGTCTGCAAAAGCGCACAGTGATCCAGCCCTTCTCTTTTTCGATAGATCACGCAGCGGTCGGCGTATAATCTAAGTGTGGACCAAATACAAGTTGACGAGTCATTTACATATCAAGGAAACAGCAACGGACCGAGCACGGTTCCATGAGAAACACCCGATTTGACATTTTGTTGTGGTGAAGCTTTACAGATATAATGACCACTTTGTGTACGGTTAAAAATAAAAGTTGAAATCCCCTCATTTACAAAAGGGGCTATTCTCTATGAACGGATATTTAGCGTGAGACGGTGATGAGGCACTTTGCCGAATGCTTTTTGAAAATCGATAAAGATATCGTGAGTTTCCGCGCGGGACTGCAGGTTTTCATGTATGTCATTAGTAAACTCAAAAGGCTGTGTCTCGCAAGAATGGGGCTCTTCGGAAACCGTTCTGGTTTACAAAGAAGTAATTGGGCGTTGTTGAGACTGTTCGGTTGTCCGGGACTTGGTGTGCGGCAGGGAGCCGAGCCCGGGCAGGATCTCATCAGAAAGCCGGAATCGGGAAGGACTAGGGAACAGGAGGGGTGTCTCGTATGACTGTATATATTGACAGGTTCAACACCAACCGGAGGACGCTTGAGATCGCACTCTAGCAGCCGCCTGCTGCTCCTTTTATATCGTCGCAATGCCCCAAAAAGCGCTGTGGGGCCATTGTTCTCAACGTCCAGGCAGGCCTTTCTCTCTCCCTCACACACCACCACTCGCGTCACGCACACCGGTGTGCCAGGAGTCCTTAGTCACTGTGTCGATGGTCAATCTTGGCAGACAATGGCGCCATTGAAGTCCGGACGGAGCAAAATAGATCATTTTCCCTGATTGCCGGCGTCTTGGAATCCGTGCGGTAGGGGATAATCCCATAAACGCTCGGAGCTGGAGAGAGGACGCAAAGACACCTCCTTTGTCCAGCAGCGCTCCAAGGCTGTCGGGGCGACGAGAGGCAAGATGATAGTTACGTCCCGTGTTGACACTTCGTCAGGTCAACTGAACAATTCCTCGTTGGAGCCCACGTTGGCGACCCCCAGGCGCTCTCGCTTTGCTTCCGGGCCCAGCTGACCAAAGCCACCTGGCGACGACGCTCCAGGGCGTCACCTGTGGCGGTCGGACTGAAGGGCGGAGGTCGTGGATTTTGGAGCAGATATTCTTAGGAAAATAAAAATATTCGTTTTAAGTGCTGTAGAAACAAGGGCACTTTGTGTTGTGTTGTGTTCTGATGTGACGTGTTGTGACGGAACTCGCTGCTTCTGTTTTTACTGCTCAGATATCCTACAAGTGTACAGTGTTGTAGGCATTGCCAAGCAATTTTGGAAAACCGCACCGTTTTACTGATTCACGACGTGCCAGATTTTCGTCAAAAGTAAGCAAACGTAAAACAATGGATTGCAAGAGTCGCGGCTGGTGCCTCAGTCACGCAATCATGTTCGCATGCACGTGAGGCTAACTTCGCCGGGCTTGCTGTTGGGCATGGTTCGTCGCGCGAGCGCAGACAAGGGCTGTCCGATCGAAAACCGAAACCATGCCCCTCAGCTCCGTAGCTAACTTATCCCCAAAATTCTACACAAAATGTAACTTTCGAGCATGCGAAAAAAGCAGTCCAGTGGCGCGTGCTTGCAAGGCCGGCAAACAAGGTACGAGCTAAACACACAAAAAATAAAGAGCCTGAGTGCATCGATGCAAGACGTTGCGAGCCAGCCTCAAAAAGTTCTTGAAGCGCTTTGCGCAACGACTGAACTCGAGACAAACAAGCACGCTGTGCGGGTTCAGCGTGCAAACATTGCCTTCTTTGGTTTAACTCACTTCTCTTCACCAACTTTCTTTCACGGCAGATTTTTCACGTACCGAGGTCCCTCTCGAAAACAGGCCCACCGAGAGGAATCTAGATAATCAATACTTTGACAGAGCAGTCTTTGAATTAAAGATGGATTTTTGTAGTAACGTATAATTTAAATAAGAACAGGAATGTTGATGAACATGCGGCGGTACTTAGTTTCATTTTAGAAAGTACCATGTCTGCAGTGATATGGAGGCGGCAACATTCGACGTCGCAAGACCACGGTGACTGAAAGGCAGTGACCAAATATAGTTTTCCCACGGCCGTTGCTTTAGCTCACAAAGTAACTCCTGTCGCGCAAAAACGTGGTTTCGTTTCACAGCATGACGGCATGGCTGGTACCCGGCACGCTATAGCGTCGGAGCGTCTGCACACATCCGCGTCTATCGCCGAAAACATAAAAAAAAAAAAGAGACGAGAGACGAGACCCACAAGACGAGAGCGCGAAATGCGAGACGCCGGGAAAACCATGCAAGACCTGTCTGTCTATGCTAGATAGCAAACTCAACGATAAAGTTAACTCAATCGGTCGCTGATTGGCTGCCCTTTTGGTCACTTGATGTGACGTTGCGATTGAGTTTTTCCCTACGGATTCCGATGGAGTTCGAGCTATGCGAAATAATAAAGTTAGCGGTGACGTCAAAATGTCGTCACGATTCAGTTTGGCGATTGAGATAACTTTGTAGTTGTCAGGCAGCCGGAGTTGCCAAACACAATGAAGATAGCGACGTTCACGCTCGCGGACGGACGGAACGGGGCGAGCCAAAGCGATATTTCACGGACCATCGCTACGTTTTTGATGTGTTCGGTTCAAGGTTCGTCAGGGACGTAATCGGGGAATACTACCCGGCACTCGCTGGCTCTGACAGACGACAACCAAGAAGTTCAGCGATGCGAATTCAGCAGTGCGCTCGGTAAATACTCTTACGTATCAATACGCTGTGTTCTAATACAGTCTGAATTGAACATTCTCTCAACGTGCTTGCACTACAGCTCTCGGTAGAAAACGGGCGCCTCATTCAACGCGATGAGTGTCGTGCGAGATCGTTTTAAGCGCACATTCAAGTTTACTCTAGTGATTGCATGTGTATAATTCATCCAAAGGTCTAGGGCCCCAACATCGGGAAATTGTTCAGCTTAAGCACGCTGTGTCCGTTTTCCCTTCACACTTGCCAAATCTCTGTTTGTATGGACAGATCATGATACATAATTTTGATTGCCTCCTATTCACGCTGCGCCTCTTTGCTCTACAAGACATGATTTTTGGTATCGTTTAAGCCAAGTATAAATACCTCCACATTAGTTTTTGCAATTATTATTATTATCTTTATATTGCAGGCTTTTGGGGATGTTATAAAAACCTACATGCTACTAGTTCCAAGCACAGACTGCATTAGCATAGAAAGCATCTATCTAGTCTTGATGTGCTTTTGGACAACTAAAAAGGTTATGAAAAATTAATGTCAGAGGCCGTTGTGTGCAGGTGACAGTGACTAACCCCTGGAACCGTGGGTGCACACCGATTCCTCGCAATCCCAATGGATGCTGTGCTGTCCCAAGGCCAAGCTTAACAAAAAGCATTGCTTAAGATTCTGTTGTGGAGCAGTGAATAGGATGCTCAAAAGCAGGTCCAGTGGTTGCAAAGGTTCTGGGCACAGCAACATCATTTGCCTTTCTGCACAAGGTGGGCTCGTATAACAGTATCTTCCCGAGCCCCTTGCTCCTCAAGAGTTCGACCCCGAGGACGGTGTGATCTTTGACAGCAGGGGACAAGCTGTGCAGCATAGAAAATAATAAAGGTGGCCGCCTCTGCACCCCAAGTATGTGCTGCCTACCAGGGTCGCCCTCATCAAACTTGTAGCCTGACACTCGTCGAGCCTGTTACGAGCTTCGTCTTTCAAATCGTCACATCTGAAATATACTTGTGTGCATCTGCTTGCAATTTTGTGTCATACTTTGTAACTTGCCCAATCTAGTAGAAAGGCAAGTCCCTTTTGACTGCAGAGCGATCTACCTAGCAGACAGTACAATCGGCATTCAATTTTGTTGGGTTCTTTTATCGACTACCTATTATAGATAAAGGAGCAGTTTGATACAAGGACACTTTTCTTGATCTGAAGCAATTACATATGCATTAAAACGACTGACACCAAGCCCATGGCAGGCAAGTCTGGTATTTCAGAACATTTTGTTTCATGTTAGAAAAAGATAGACATAACAAGTATATTTCTTTTTATTACTCTGGTGCCTAGGCTGAAGAAACACCTCACCAAGCATGTGATGTGAGAGATTTTTTGGTATGGCACCTAAAATTAGAAATTTATACGTTTGTGATAAGTTGTTTTTTCTGAAAGAGCTTTGTAACACAATGCTTATGGCAAGCGCAGCCATCTTTCTTGGCTGGGGTGCGCTTGGGCGAGTTATAATCCAAATACAAAGCCTTGCTAAGACGTCGTGATCAGATTATGGCCGCGTCTAAGAGCGCTCTCCACTGAGGAAGATGATGGCGCCCTGAGACTGGACTTGCAAACGTATATAGACAGGAGATGTCGTGAATCAGGCAAGTAGCCAGGAGGAGGGGGAGGGGGCATCCGGCCCGGACCCCCCCCGCCCTTCCCCCCCCCCCCCCCCGAAAACTTTCATTTTGCCTGGGCCCCCTCTCCCCCCTCTCCCTCGTACAGCATTTTGTTTTGGGCAAGCCCACCCCCCCGAATCAAAATCCTGGCTACGTGCCTGTCGTGAATAGTCCCTGTACAAGATTATAGACGACTGACCCGTCACTCAAAATTTGTGCAAAATAAGCTTTGGGGTTAGTTGCGATGGCCCAATCGCTGGCGTGTTTCGACCGCTTCGGTGGCAGGAACGGCTAGGACGTCCTGTTAACATCATCCTCGCCGCAGAGTTTCTCGTCCCGAGGCAATCTACGTCACGACTGCGTGGGATGTCACGTGCTCTCCAAGCGCTCGCCTGAGTTGGCCATTTATTACGAAAAATACAGTCGACAGACTGCAAAATAAAGACGTGCGATTGTCATTTACTGATATTGTGGATCATGTTCAGCCTTTTTATGAGCACGACGGGAATATTTCAAACTTCGTTGGCCTGTTTAAAGGGCAGCTCCGCTCGGAGAAGGAAGGCCATGGCGCAACCACGCGAGAAAATATCTGGCATCGACGTGAAACAAATGTTTTTTTGTCGAGCGGCGCGGTGGTGTTCGTGCGCGTTTATCCGACATTAATATACGTTTTGGAAGCGCAGTCTTGTATAATTTATTATATATATATAATATAAACGGAATATACAACGCGTTACCAAGTTCGGAAGTACCAAATTTATGTTTATAATTATCCCCATAACCGCGGGACTATGTGCAGTCCCGCAGCTCCCCAGACTTTTTGAATGAACCGGCTTCGATTCGAGAAACAATTTATTTACATGCTTTCTTGGTCATGTAAGACGCAAATAAAGTGACGCAGCCGGTTTTTTTTTTTTTTTCGTGTTTTATATTGTGATAAGATGGAATTTTGTTTTTTGTCATTATACGTGTGCAGTTGCGTCGACATTTGTAAATATGCGTGGTAATATTCTAGTTTTCACTGGAAGTTTAATAACAAGTTTGCGTGAATACTGAAAGTGCGTTGTTTGTGCTTATGTGTTTGTTTATATTAATGTTATTGTATTGCCTTTACCGCGTGTATACTAGAATTTTCACTGTAGTAAGGTAATAGTAATATTATATAACAAATAAGATATATTTTGTTCTAAGGCAGCTCAAGCCCATAGGGAGAAGTAAATTAGTTGACTACGTAGTAAGTTTAGTACCCCTGCCACGCGGAAAGGTTAATATATTTTCATTAAACGATATGATTTAATCAACTCGCGGTCTTCAGTGATTATACGAGCCTCGCAAGCTGATTTGTCGACCCTATATACTCATTAAATTGAAATTACATTAATTTTGCCATGTGGCCGGGGTATAATGCAAGCATTCAGAGACCGCACGCGATAACATCGCTTACATGATCGTAAGCGACACTTGTCGTATCCGCGTTGACTACGTTTACTTGATTTTTAACTGTGATCTGTTCTTCTGTGAGCAATCACTGCGTGTCTCGCCATTTTATCGACGTACTTCTGTATAAAATATGCATTCCTGCAGCAACAATTGCGTGACTCAATGTTTTCGACTTAAAACAATCACATTTTTCTATGGACATTTATACGCATACCTCGTGCCATTTCGTACCGATTATTTAGCGCTGTAATATTGGGCCCATGTAATCAAATGTTTTCTCGACCCGTTGCTATGTGCAGCTTTCATTTTAGCTAATAAGACACGCCTATGTAACCAAACAAATGCGTTACGACGGTCGATCCACGCGCGTTTTCTTCGCTTCGACGCGCGCCCGCGATGGCCTTCCTTTGCGACGTCACGAGAAGAGCGCTACGGCCTTCGTCTCTAGGAGGTGTTGGTTGGCGGGCCACCATTGGGGGGGGGGGGGGGGGGGGGGGGGGGGGGGGGCGTGTGCCAGGCGCAAGTGTCGTCAATTCCGCCCTTCTCACCATGTTTTTGTGACTACGACTTTCGACGACGTCTGCGCAACCGCGGCATCAGTCTGCGCATGCGTAGTGTGAACGAAACTTCGAGAAACAATGATCAGAGACGGTGAGACAACGACACCGGTTGTGAAAACTTATTGGTAGATATCTTTTTTTTAAATATTTGAACATATAGCTACACGCGGTAGCCAAAATTATAGACCAATATCATATTTGTTCGCGAAGCTTTTTGTTTTGTTTTTAATTTTGGCCTTACCATAGTTTTTGATCGAAAGACCACTTCTGGCAACATTCCAAACGTGACGATAGACTCTACAATTTGGGGTTAGTACCGCCTGTTCCTGGCAGCATACGAGGGAGAATAGCTCACTCCAGCAGAACAAAAAAAAAATGAGTGACATACTGCGTTTTGTACACCTGCAAGTAGTTCTACAACACATCACGGCAGCCCACGAGAGAGCGCGGGTAAATTTTAATCTTGGTTTAGGCATCACCTTCGTTTGTTGTTCGTTTAATAGCTATTTCGAAGTTACAGATGATATACAGCATACCAGAAAGAGTAACTCAAGTGGCGAAGCGGACGAGTTGGTTTATGACTTATAAAATTAAAAGCGCTAACAAAGACAAGGACAAAAACGGCAGGCGAAGAGAACGGGCGCTTACTCTCAACTGAATATTTACTTCAAAACAGCAAAAGCTCAAACAACCTCCGATAACAAGCACAGTGAATCACCCAGTGTCGTCACTCATCACCACGTGTGTCAATCAAACCACACAGAGAAAGTGATTTTATTGACACGTAGTGATGAGTGACGTCACTGGGTGATTCAGTGTATTTTTTTTTTATCGGAGGTTGTTCGCTTTAGCTGTTTTGAAATAAATATTCAGTTGAGAGTAAGCTCTCGTCCTGCTCGCCTTCCTTTTTGTCCTTGTCTTTGTTAGCGCTCTTAATATTATAAGAATAACTACCGGGCATTCCGGAAATGTACTTAGTTCGGGAAGCCTAAAAAGACCGCCGAAGCTCCCGCAAAAATCCTTAGTAAGAAGTCGTGATCCCATAAAACACTCTAAAAAAAAGGCGGTGTAAACGTTACACCCCTTGTCACATATACGACACCCCAAAACTTCAGTTGAATGTACAGCGCACTGAGGTTGTACCGACGCTACCAAATTTCACGAGCAGCTTGATAGCCGAGTTGTACAACTCATTAAAATAGTTAATGTAAGTGTGACTGACTGCAAAAAAAAGTTATCGAGGTTTCCTAGGCTCCACTGCAAAACCTGTGTGTGTTTTTTCTCATGTAGACTTTGAAAGGTACTTTAGCTGTTTAATATGTTATATCGCACCGTCATCAACCCTCTCGCGAAAGTTGGGGCAGTCAGTTTGACGTCAGCGCGCTGTACGTCGGACTGAAGTTTCGGGGTGTTGTATATGGGACAAAGAGTGTAACGTCTACACCCCCCCCCCCCTTTTTTTTTTTTTTTAGAGTGAACGGTCCTCCGCGGCTCGGCGCACATGGCTAATACGGCACCTGCCCAGGATATACATTCGTTTTCGCTTCTCTTAATATTTCTCCCATCACATCCGCTTGCCGCGCAACCACAGATGCAGTAACAGCACCGCAGAGCTATATTATTTTACGCACACTCCATGTTGTTTGTTTGTTTTTTTTTTCTTGCCAAAGTGCGAATTTTGGTATTAAAAATAGGGTCGACACAAAAACATATCGCGACGGGCATCCGCATGACTAGTGCTATGTTTTTTTTTTTTTGTTTTTTTTTTACTCTAAACCGATAAAGCTAGGCCCAGATTATTTAACAGAATTCGGCATTAACCGAAAAAGGTTCGTATTTTCATTAGTATATATAACTAATAGATTTTTTTCCTCTATTTGGTTCTGTATATGCGCGTGTGTTGCAGGCGTGTGTGGGGTTGTCATTGTATGGCCTTGTGAGGCGCTTTTGGCCCCATTACATAGATCCCGGATTGTGACCTTTGACGTGGCACTCTTCGTGACAGCGCAGTGCTAAAGACATCCATGTCTACAAATTCGCCCAACGCAGAGAAAAAGAGAAGCATACCCCACATATCACCAAAAAAGCGGAAAATTTACACCTGTAAAAATATTCGCCGAAACGAACTTAAAGGAGCGGTGCAACGATATTCAATTGGAATGTTTTTCACTTTACACGAGCGTACTGGCACAAGTGGGACTCGAGGATACTCGCACGCAATACCACTGGCCAAGAAACTCCTTTGTTGCGGTGTAATTTCAAGGACAAAAGCGATCATTTTCATTCAATCTCTCCTTTGCAAAATTTGATGACGTAACGTGGGGATCGCAGTACACCCATATGACGATATTTTAATGCAGTTCATAGATTGGACCCGAGCATTGCGTGGGCACTCGATTTGGGCTCGTGATAATTACTAGCCCGAGAAGCATTCGGGTAGTGGCCCGTGTCCAATCGCTGCAACGACGACAATAGCCGAGCCATAACAATGTCTGGAACTCGGCGCGTGTCCTGTGCTTTGCCAACCGCAGCGCGTGACTGTTTACAAGCAATCCCACATTTGCCCACACAATGTGTGGGCACTGCGCGTGCGCAGAAACCGAACTAGCGTGAAGTTAAACGTCTGCGCGTGCGCCGTGCCGTCGACAGCGCCACCGCAGCTGCGTGACGTCAGGGCCGCGTGATCACGTGGCCGCTTGTTCTGGCTGCGAGTTGAGGGGGTGAACGCTGCTCGTTTTTCTTTAATTTTTTACTGGGACTTCTATTGCGTGGGGTGAAAAACGAACGCGTGTTTCATAGGTCATTAACGTCAGGGATCCGTTCTAAGCGGTATTTGCACAAAGTAAAAAAAATTGTTGCATAGCCCCTTTAATAGCAAGTTTTAGAATAGGGGGCCCCACAGCTTTGGGTACCCTAGAGTTCCTGTATAGGCTCCCTACGGGAGCCAGAGTTGCGCGTTTGATTCCACATGCCGCGTGCCGCCCTCGCCGCTATTCGCCGAGATCCGATCACGTGAGGAGCCGTATCAAGTGTCGTGCAGCAAAGTAGACGTGGCACGCGCCCCGGCGTACGTTCCCAGGCTTTTGAGCCCGCCGCGCGCCTCGAACGCGCGGCGCTGCTATTCGCCGAATTCAGTCACGTGAGGAGCTGGATCCACATGCCATGCGTGAACGCGCAACTCTGGCTCCTGTAGGGAGCCTATACAGGAACTCTAGGGTACCCCAACGAGATTGGAGCATCGCAATGGGCATGCGCAGAAGTTCTGCGCGTGCGCAATGGGACGCCCCAAGCTGTTTGGGGCACCCAAAGCTGTGGGGCACCCTATTCTAAAACTCACTGATATGTACTAATGAGCAGAACGCAAAGGGCGCAAGTGAGCTGGTGTATATTAAACATTTTAGTGAAAAACCCGGGACTGAGGTATTGACAGGCGACGACAAGGAAGAGAAGGATAAAGTCTCAATTGAGACGTTCTCCTTTCCTTCCTTGTCGTCGTCTGTCAATACCTCAGTCTCGGGTTTTTTATTAAAATGTTTCAAATGTACTTTTTAGACGAAATCCTTGTTAGCGCCGAACTGGCAGAGGGGCGTCCTCTTGACAACAACATTTTGACAGACAGACACAAAACAAAAAATATGCCGAATCGAAAAGAAGAAACGCAACATCTCGTAGCCATTTAGCGTTTCCAGCACGTTTCATCGCGTCAGTCAGTGTATGCTCTACATTAATGATCTATGTTCACGCCACCTGCGACACTCCTGCGTCAGCGCGCGTGTGTTGGGGAAAGTGAACAATGCACTAATAACCTCACATGTGGGACATCGAAAAAAAAAAAGGCACATTCACGCTGCGGTTATGTTCGGTTTCACTCCAGGTCCGACCGCCGCCGACGCTCTACTACGATGGAGCGAATCCAGCAGGGCCAAAAGTGCATCGTTGCGACGTCGGATATCCGTTGCTAAACTAATTATGCACAGTGAATGCCCCGTGATCTTGTGCTTTTTGACGTAGCCCTACGTCATTCTTCGCTCTTAAAAGAGGGTGCTGTGTTGAAGGGTCGATGTCCCCAAAACTTGGCCAAAAGTGACATCACACATATAACACCGGAGGCGCACCGCCTGCTGCCGAGAACCGTGCAGTGCGCAAGCGCGTTCTTTCTCATCTGCTAGCTTGCTCGCTCGCTCGTTTCAACGTGCGCTCTTTAAAACAAAAGGTGACAGTTGTTACTCCTGTTAGGGTGTAACTTGCTTTTCCCTGGAGTTCACCTCAAAAGGTTAGCAGAGTTACCCCTTCCACTTGGGAGCAACTTCTTACACCCTATAATGGGTTGCACATGCAGCGATTTCGGCCCTAGAGCGGCGCGATTTTTCGGCCGTCGCGGCGCTCTGGCCAGCCGCAGCGGCTGAGCGGCACGGTTCCATCAGGTTGGAAATTTTTCGCCGCGGCAGAGCGGCAGCTTCAAGGGGCCCTGCAGTCGTATTTAAGCGTCTACCTTTTTTTGCGGTTTCCACGCCTCTTGGGGTTCGGGCAAGCCAGCGGGCACGGAGAGAGTAACTAGATATCAGTGCGTCATATTTTAACCGGACAACGCGGAAACCACGTCCACCGACGGGGGCGACCCGCGGTACCAAAAGCGCGCGATATGTGACGTCTTAGGTCCTGGGCTTACTACTGGTCAGAGCCGCTAAAAGCTTTTTTTTTAGTCGAAATAGAAAACATAAGTGGCGCGAACCGTTTCAATTATATATTAAACTAGTTTCTGTTCAGTATTTTAGATCAGAAAAGAAACAAATGCCGTTTTTAAAGTACGGAAACAAGAAATGACTCGTCGACATACCCGCCACCAAGCGGTGGAAAAGGCGGCGCATACTAGAAAGGAGTAGTGGGATCAGGCGCCGACACGGAAAGGTTCCGGATGTATGCGGCGACGCTGCGGCCGTACGGGCAGCATTATCCGACCGGCTCCGAGCGTTCCGAAGGCCTTCGGCGAGCAGCTTTGTTTTGCGGTTTGGCCGTTTCGCGGTCTGGCAGCGCGAAGTGGCTCCCATTCTGAACTGATCTTTATCCCGTGTTTGCTGTCGTTTGTAGCCAATGAAGTGTCATGCCGAATTATTATCTAATCGCACAGCAAATGCAATGAGAGCTGCTCTGGCAGCCCGCTGCATACAGCCTATCCAGATTATGCCTTAGTGGCGCCCTCTCGCGCCTTCGACACGAAATGGGGCAGCCGTGAGCGCTCGCTTAGCTCACTACCCCTCCTCTAGTTCACGGCCACTCAAGCAACCAAGGACGTCATGAAGGAGGTTATTTTTTGCTTGTTTTTGTAATTTTAATTTGCCTATAACTTTTAAACTAAAGCGAAATTCTAGGAACGAAAAGTTTCATTAAATTACTACGTTCAGTGCGCTCAGATTCGGTGCAAATTAAAAACCAATAAAAAAAGTCATTGCAGGGCCCCTTTCAGGTGACCAGAGGAGAAACATTTCGGGAAAGCTGGCGCATTTTAAGGCGGCGTTTTCACGTTCTTGAAGCAGATGACAAGCAGAGAAAGTACGCAAGCAACTGGTTTGCGGTTTCTTTTTTCCGGCGGGTCGAGCTTCTTTGCTTCAGCAGTCGCGTCGGAACTGTTCAGGAGATTATGGAGGAGGGGGATTGCTGTCCCCTTCCTCGTAATTTGTTCTCTCAACGAATTACTCGGCTCTTTACTTTTCTCGCCTGAGTACCAACTGTAGCGAGCGCAAGAGACGCTAATCGGAAGCGGCTTGTGCGAGCGCTAGTGAGAAAAACAAAAGAAGGACTGAGTGACATTGACGTGTCTTTTCCAACACAGATCGTCACACCAAGTAAGACAAAATGTATCGCACCCAGTTCAAAGAACTGCTTATCAGTGAAGTGTCGAAGCGCCGGGTTCTTTGGGACGCGCAGCTCAAAGAATGTAGAAACAATGGGAACAAAGAGAAACTCTGGGAAGAGGTGACTGAGGCCGTGTAGGTGATCAACAATACCGGTATGAAACCACTGCAGAACTACGGGTTTTAACGTTTTTACACTGATTAACCATTTGAATTATTCAGCAAACGCTAAGGGCAGTTGTGTCGGAGGGAGGCGATCGCCCCCCCCCCCCCCCCCCCCCCGCGCCCAGCTAGATAATTCTAAATTTTAATGTAAACATACGGACCCGGAGGGGGCGAAAAGTAACTCTGCTTGCCCCCCCCCCCCCCCCCTTTTCCCCCTATATTCTAGTAACTTCGGCGTCCCTGGTCAGGGGTCCTGATTTTAAAAAAAAAATTGCAAAGCGACCTATATTGATATTTGAACAATTGCAGAGGGTGTTCCCTGCAGTTGCAGTGAGCCAGGAACAGTAGTGCCCATGGTCCGTGAGCAAGCGCTTGACATTACATAAGAAATGTTACATAACCAGCTCGCCTTCGTACTTTCGCTCCTTGCAACTCGATGTCTGTCTGCTGTCCTATACTTGGGGACAAGCTTTCGACGCTATGAAATCAAATGTATGGGCGCGCGTGGATCTCGGAACATTGAGCACCGGCGAAAGCTATGGAAACCCGCTCTTTGAAATCATACAGGAAGTTGACCACAAATTTAGAAGCGTTCGATGCTGCGCTTCGCGCCCCCGCTCGTTGCCTGTCGCAGGACTCTAGTTGCGCGTTTAGCAGATCGTAAACGATAGCCCGGTACAGCGGAACTCGAGCTACCACTTTGTAGCATGCCTTTAAGCGCGCGCCCGGACCGTACCGGTATCGTGTTGGGTGTTCGATAAAACTCTCTGCTGTTATTAAAGCCAAAAAGCTTGTGTTCGACGCGGATGACCGACTATAGGACAATAATTTACCCCTTCTGGGTCGACAGCATTACGAGCGCTCTCGTAGACGGCAAATGCGCAACGCGCGCGCTGCGATGATTTAAGTGTCCAGCATTATCAGTCTTCTAATCAACATCACGCTGTATGCGACTTTACAATTCACTGACAGTGGATGAGGCCCAACGCCGGTGGAAGAACCTGAGGGACACTTTTTTGGGAACAAAATGAATGACGAGAAAGAGACCAAAAAGAGAGGGGCTGCAGCTTCCTCAAAAATCTAAGGCTTGGCCCTACATCAACCAACTGCAGTTCCTGAGGGACCCGTTAGGTTTGCGCAAGTGTTCGAAAATAGCAATATTAATTGATAGGTGGGAGCGCAAGTGCTTAATAATTTACATCGTTTTAAGAGCTTCAGCAACATGGAGGCCGCAGATGTAACGGTGGCACACATGAGTCAACCGGCAACAGAGAGTCCGACACGTCAAGGGAGCCCAAGGGGGCCGGACGCCCCGAGCAGTTTGAAGCTTATTTTTGCATCACCGGGTTACGCCGAGACATCTGCTGCTGGTCCTTCCCAAGCAGCCGATGCGAGAAGCTACTCAAGAGAAAGTGTAGTGACTAAGCCACGTGCAAAGAGCCCAAAACGGAAGCAGGACTTGGAGGCAGTGAAAGGCGAGCTCAACGTTGTGAACGGGGCCCTAGCAACACACAAGCCTATGGATGCTACTGGCCATTTCCTGCTCTCCCTGGATCCATACTTAAAGGGGACACCCGAGTCCATGCAGACTAACCTCAAGATGGAACTGCTACAGATCACATCTCAGTATGCTCAAGGCCGATACCCTGATGCACTTTTTGTAAAGAGCGAGTAAAGACAAGCGAGTCACACTTTTTGCTTGTTTATTTGTCTGGATGGTGTCTAGCATGCAATAGTAGTAGTAGTAGATTGGGGTTTTGTGGCGGAAAAGCAACTAAGGCTATGATGCGCCAAGAAGTGATACTATTGCAGAAGAGGATTTTGGAGAAGAAAGAGCTTTAGTAGCTAGTAATTTGAAAAATATATAAAATAAGAGTAGCACCTTACATTATGAATAATGCTACAATTTGTGTAAAAGATCAATACTTTTTAAAACTTAAAAACCTGGGTGGGTGAGAGTAGTGACTCATTTCCAAGTAACGCACACAGGTGTAGAGGGACATGCTCTTTGTAGAGCTGGGAGAAGTAATGGCGGCGTTTATCATCATACGCAGGGCATTCGAGAAGGATATGCAAGACACTCAAAGGTTCCTGGCAATGTTCACATTCAGGAGGGTCCTCCCCACGCAAAAGGTGTCCATGCGTCAGCCGCAATGTCCAAAATGCTTTCTTGCTTCAAAAAACACACCAGACGCTGACGAGCCTTTCATACGTCTTCCCAAGACAAATAGTAAGCGCAATAGGACGGTAACTCGCTGGAACGGAGGGGTCTTTGCTAGGCTTCAGAAGAGGGACAATGTGGGCACTTTTCCAGCAACGAGGGAAGGCAGCTTCTTTCCATAGATAATTAAAAAACATCAGCAAATGACTTAGTGATGCCGGGGACAAGTGCCTCGGTATTTCGTAATGAATCCTGTCTGGACCTGGTGCAGACTGCTTTTTTACACCAAGCGCCACTTCCAGTTTCGCACATACTGAACGGTCTACTGTAAGCTGCCAGGCCAGACCCTGACATCGAGATTAATTGCTGTTCAGCCGTAGACTGAAACTTTCTAAACTTTACACTAAAGTTGGAAGAACTAGCTAAAACATGTTGGAAGTGCATACCAAGAAAATTTGCCTGATCTTTGAGAGATACGGCGGGTGAAGTGACTCGTACACCGTCTCGAACAGACTGAACGTTTATTCAAGGGCTGTGCTTCTTTTTATCAGCTAGTGGGTTGGTGAGCAAAAGAAAGAACAGAACAACACAAGGAGGGCAAGTAGATTAGGATAAGATAATAGCAGCGTCGTCTGTCACAGCACTAGATAATAGCAGCGTCACTATCTGTCACAGCACTCCTTCACCTTTAAGGTAAGTAACGGTCCGGTGGCTTCCGTCTTCTAGTGGAACGCCTCAGCGGGCTCGTTGGCTGAGTGGTGATGGTGGCGGGGGTGTCATCCCCGGGGGTCCTTGAAGGCTCCGTGACCAGCTCCTCTTCGCGGGGGTCGCCAGTAGTAGGGGCCGTTGATTCCTCCACGACCGAGGGTAGGGCTTCCACTGTAGTCGCATGCTCCGTGGGGACAATTCGGTTTTTCAATTGGTCGTGGTGTCTTCGTTGTTGGCCCTCCTGCGAGCCGCGCACACGAACCATTCTCGCACCCATGGTCGCTTCTATTGTAGCTGGTTCCCATTTGTTCCCCTTTCCGTAATTACGGCTCCACACCGACTGCCCTTTCTGAAAAGTTCGTTGTGGTACCTCCTGCGCCGATCCTGGGCCGAGGTACAACGTTGTCGAGGCACGAGCGGTTTCGTATCCGAGTAACAAATTGGCCGGTGTTTTTCCACATCCTAGGGGAGTTCGACGATACCGATGGAGAAACCGGGCAAGACGAGTCTGAAGGGATCCCATGCAGTTTTTTACCAGCCCTTGCTTGATGGTACGAACGGCCCGCTCGGCCAGCCCGTTCGAATGGGGATGGTAGGGCGCCGTTGTCAGGTGGATGATCTTGTTCTGCTCCATGAACCTGCGAAATTCGTCACTTGTTAATTGCGGTCCGTTGTCTGACACAACGGTAGTTGGCAACCCAAACCGTCCAAAAATGGTACGCAAGGCTTCAATAGTCGTAAGGGAACTGGCCGACTTCATTGGGATAACCTCGAGCCATTTGCTGTGCGAGTCAATGACGATCAGCAGCATGTGATTATCGACCGGCCCCGCAAAATCGACATGCAATCTTGACCACCTTTCTCCCGTGTCCGGCCAGCTAACGGGGGGCTTTGCTGGTGGCATACAGGAGGCTTGTACGCAAACCTGGCAGAGTTTGGCCGAACGTGCAATGTCGCTGTCAAATCGGGGGTACCAAAAAAGCGAGCGAGCGAGCGTCTTCATCGCCGCAATACCTTGGTGCGTGGCATGTAACATCTCTAGCATTGTTTCTCTCACCTTTGTTGGGATTACCGCACGGTGCCCCCAGTAGATAAGCCCATGACTCAGCGTCAGTTCGTCCCTACGGTCAAAATACGGGCGCAACGCCAGCTGTGGCTCCGGCAACTGCTGCGGCCGACCGTTCTGTATCCAACTACGAATTTGCTGTAATTGCAAATCGTTATCTGTGAGCACCGCTAGTCGCTGGGCCGATATCACGCCGTCATTGAACTGTTCGGTCAGCAGTACGTACTCTTGCGCATCTTTGTCAGCTAGACGTGTGCTTTGGTCCTCCATTCCGGGTACCGGTAAGCGACTCAAGGCATCTGCCGTGATGTTGCTTTTTCCGGGCTTATACTCGATGTTGTATGAGTAGGCACTCAGCAGTAGCGCCAAGCGCTGTATTCTTGCGGCCGCCATCGCGGGAATCGGTCTTTCCGGGTGAAAGAGCCCCACGAGGGGTTTATGGTCAGTAACTAGCATGAACGTATGCCCAAGCAAGTATTGACGAAATTTGGTAACACCAAACACAAGAGCAAGCGCCCCACGTTCCAGCTGCGAGTAGTTTCACTCTGCCGCCGAAAGCGTCCGAGAACGAAATCCGATCGGGCGTTCCTTGCCATCTTCTCGGTGCGACAGGACTGCCCCAATCCCTGTGGGTGACGCATCACATACTAACCATAATGGCTTCTTGGGGTAAAGAACTTGCTACGCACGGTAAAGAACTTGCTACGCAAGGCGCACGATCCGTGCCTGGCTTTGCTCAACTACCGAGATACCCCCGGACCCTCGGGTTTCAGTCCGGCACAGTTGCTGATGGGGCGCCGACTCCGCACTCGACTTCCCAAGGAGGGGAGATTGCTGGTGCCAAGTAGCAAGCCGCAGGAGGAGGTGGCCACTAAGGCCGCGAAGCTCAAACGTCGGCAAGTCACCGACTTCGATCGCCGCCATCGGGCTAGAAGCCTCTCGCCACTGGAAGATGGTACCCGCGTCTGGGTTCGTCCAGAACGAGTAAAGGCCACTGTCCTCAGTCCAGCGCAACGTCCCAGGTCGTACGTGGTGGAAACCGATGAGGGAGCAATCTGGCAGCGCAACCGGAGAAATATGGTGCCTTTCAGGACAGGCAGTGAAGACCCAACCGCGAGAGAAGAGGCCCAAGGACTGGCTCCTTCTCAAGAAACGGCGGCACCTGCAGCGCAGGACCGGGCTTCACCTCGACAACCACCTTCAGCTGAAGGACAGGCGCCTTCTCAAAAGCCAGCGGCACCTGCAGCGCAGGAACGGGCTTCACCTCGGCGCAACGAACCAGACTTGGATACCTCACCTGTACAAAGAACTAGGTGTGGCAGACGGGTGGTGTGTCCCAGGAAGTTGAACCTTTAGTGTGATTCTGAGGGGGGAGATGTAGAGGGCGCAACCCTCGCGTACGTGATTGCCGCAGGCAACCCTGTGCCACCGCGGCGCAGCCTCGTATTTTATTTTCGAAAGAATAAGGTCACTTCTGGTTCTGGCACGAACCTGTTCACACGAACCTTCTTCTGGCCCTGCATGGTCTCCACATAGTCATGGGAGTTTTCGTAGACCGCGTTTCCCGCCCCGCTTAGCCCTTCGCGACGAAAAAGCCACTACCTCGCTTGCGCGGCGATAGCCTCGACTGTAGAGTTCCGGGTATCGTAGCGGGTTGACGAGAGCGTTGCGGGACGGCGAACACGATCTACGAAAACTCCCTAATTTTAATTCGGGACCATGTTCAAAAACGAGACAAGTTTGACTGAGGCTGCTCGACTTTGGGCCTTGGCGATGGATTTTCCGTCCCCAACGCTACGCGGTCGAGAACGAAAAGGAAGATTTCGTTGCTGGCGACACTCTTCACAAGGTCGCAGTCTTTCCCGCGCCTTCCGCTACAAAGAGCGTTTCCTGAAAGCATGATCTACTAAAACTCTATTGTGTGAAGTACTGGGAGGAGAGGAAAAGCAAAAATCACTACGTCAGTGGATGTTGGGTGCACTTGTTGCGCTTCGCCCATCGTCGACCCACTAATGTCGCCCTTTCGTGCCCCTTTGTGGTGTTGAACGGGTGTCGGGCTCTGCGGGGTCCTTTCTCCCTGTTGGTCTTTCCTGGGTTGTTCTTGGTGTAGCCCAGTTTTTTCCAAGTACTGTTCCCAATTTGGTTTTTGGTGAAATTCCCACTTGATCCAAGGATGTAATTCATTTATATCGAATTGGCGTTAAATTGGGTGTGTCTACAAAGGCTGTATAGATTAAGGATGATATATTTTTCATTCTTTTAATGTAATCACCCTAACAAATGTGTGAAGTGCTTAGCAAATGTGGAGCAAGCGTTGCATTCTTCAAACGCAGCTTATGGGTTCTATTGCAGGCCAAATAATTTTGCAAGGATTGGGTTCTGTTCGATAAAAAGTTGATAAATCTTACGTTTTTGAATCTAATACATTTATGACATAATATCGGTCAAGACGGACTTATTAAACATTGAATAATCCCGGTGACCCTGAAAGTCAATCATGAAATTGCCTTACAGGCCGGGTATCCTCCGAAGTATGGACAAATTCTGCGTGAAAAGACCACGATTGTCCGATGCTCATGGCACGTGCAACACGCCTGCCTGTACAACAGTTCTTCCTGAAACATCCGCCCCCGCTGCCGGTACGTTCAAGTAATATACTACTAAGCGCTCGTGTGGTTACCATGCCCCTGTGTTAGCCACGTATATTCGACTTAATTTCGTTTCCGTCCCTTTCAAGATGATCCTGCGAATCACACGAGTGATTCTCCGCTGAAGACATCACGTTCCCGAACAAGTCCGACTATCCCTGTGATTCAACAGTATCGACCATCAAGGGCAACAAAGTTTCCACAGAACAATGAACGAAGCTGCAACTACGACTGGTTTATTCGTTTTAGCTGGCTGCACTACGACGAAGAACGTGACTGCGTACTCTGCTTTGAGTGCGTCAGGGCATTTCACATGGAAAGAATACGTCCCTCGAGAGTCAAGAATCGGCTTTCTTGAGTTCAGGGTTTCGGAACTGGAAAAAAGGAATCGAAAAATTTTGAACTCATGAAAACAGTGCCTTTCGCAAGAAGTCCGTAAAAATGGTTATTCAGCGGCAGCAAGGCACTCCAGTCATCTCCCAAGTGGTTCAGCACAGCCTGTCCGAACAGAAAAAGCTCGAGCTGCTCTTTTGGTGATCGTAAGCTCCTTAAGGTACTTAGGACGTACTGGA
>JABSTQ010010598.1:0-181204 GCA_013358835.2 Ixodes persulcatus | reverse complement strand
TTTTGCGCAGGTCTCCAGCTCTGACAATTATACAGAAAAATTCTTACGCTTTAAAACCAAAGCTGAGAAGGTCCCAATCCGCCGATCTGATAGCTGTGCCGAAGAATATTACCGGCCTTTTACTCTCACTGAGCTGCGTCGAGTCATTGCCACAGCAAAAGCTACATCTCCCGGGGATGATGACATTCATTACACTATGATTTCCCATCTACCTGAAGCATCCTCGTCATTCTCCTCCAGTTTTTCAATAGAGTGTGGGCAGAATGGAAGCTGCCGAGTGTGTGGAAAAGTGCTATTGTCATCCCTATCTTCAAACCGGAAAGGACAGAAGTAAAGCTTCCAGCTACAGGCTATAGCCCTGACTAGCTGCCTGGGTAAGACATTCGAGCGGCTGGTTAACAATAGGCTCATCTTCATTCTGGAACGAAACTCCCTTTAAGCAATTTACAGTGTGGCTTTCGTGCTGCCAGGTCCACTGCCGACCACCTCATACGATTGGAAACGGCCATCCGAGAGGCCTTTGTAAACAAGCAGTTTTGCCTTTCGGTGTTTTTTGACCTTGAGAAGGCCTACGATACCACTTCGCGGTATGGTATCCTCCAAGACCTTATCAAGATGAATATAGGTGGGAATATGTTTAATTGTATTGCAGATGTTCTGCAGGATCGCACGGTGCGATCGGGAAGAACCCTTTCGTCATCTTTCATTCAGGAGAATGATGTCCCACAAGGATGTGTCCTGAGCGTTACCCTTTTTCTTATAAAAATCAACTCCCTGTCCGAGCAATACCACCTTCGGTTTCCTACTCGTTGTATGTTGATGACGTCCAGGTTTGCTTTTCGTCATGTAATTTAGCTATTGTGAACGCCAGATTCAAGTGACCATTAACAAGATGAGTAAATGGGCTGATGAGAATGGTTTCAAGTTCTCTGCTGAGAAGACCGAGGCTGTTTGCTTCTCCCGGAGAAGGGGAATGTTTCCCGAACCATCGCTTCATATAAATGGCACACTCCTCCCTGTCCGACCGGAACACAGATTCCTTGGTGTGACGTTTGACAGCAAGCTGACTTTCGGCCCCATATTATGGCACTGAAGCTGAAATGCCAGCAGAAACTAAACATTCTAAAAGTTCTTTCACATCGCACCTGGGGCTCGGACAGGGTATGTCTTTTACGTATTACAAGGCTGTAGTGCTCTCTACCCTGGATTATGGAAGCCTGTTTACAGGTCTGCGAAACCATCCACCCTCAAAATGCTTGATCCCATTCACCACCAGGGATCCGCTTGGCAACGGGGGCATTCCGTACGTCACGGTACTCAGCCTGTATGCTGAATCGCATGAGTGCTCACTCGAGAGGCGTAGAATTTTTCTCGCTGCACAGTACTTTCTAAGGCTCCGTTCGTTTCCGCAAAATCCTGCTTTCCAAATAATTAAAAACATAAACTGTGAGCGCTTATTTCAGCACAAACCATCTGTAACCCCTCCCTTCGCTCTATGTGTCACAATTGCCACAGAACAATACAATTTTGACGCTCTTCCCCTGTCCTTGAAATTCAACAAAGAACTGCACCCTGGAAGCTTGCCGATACCCATTGTAATTTTTCTTTGACGAAGCACAGGAAGGGTACAGTACACCCTAGTGTTCTCAGGCAAGAATTCTTAGAGCTCTATACCTCCTACAATGGCTCTAAGCACTTCTATACCGATGGATCAAAAACCACAGACTTCGTTGGCTGTGCTGCGATCGGTGAGGGCTACAAATCTCTAAAAAGGCTAAACGAAAATGCCTCAATTTTTACTGCCGAGCTGTATGGTCTGATAACTGCAGTTGACCACATTGTCAAACATCGATATAGAAAATCTGTTATTTTCTCTGACTCTCTGAGCTCACTTAAAGCACCCAACTCTCCAACTTCTTGGAAGCACCCTCTGCTTGTGCAACTTTGTAACACACTGACACAAGCGCTGGTAAAGAAAATACAGATAGAATTCTGCTGGGTCCCTGGCCATATTGGCATTGAAGGCAACGAGCTAGCTGACCGTGCAGCTTTTGCATGTGTAGATAGGACAATTGACTATGACAGCATCCCTGCTACTGATTACCGAGTACCACTAAAAAGGCAAATAAAATATGCCTGGCAGAGGGAATGGGATTCCATCTACAAAATAAACTCCATTTAATTAAGCCAATCCTGAGTGAGTGGCGCAGTGCCAGACACCGAGAGCGTTTTTATGAGATAGTTCTGTGCCGGTTGAGAATAGGACATACCCACCTTACTCATAGCTACCTTTTGCGTAAAGAAAGTGAACCGACTTGCGACTTTTGCTCTGAACCATTAAGTATTCTTCACATTTTGATAGTTTGTCCACACTTTGAAGAGAACCGTCGAACTTGGTTTTCTATATTCTATCGGGAACATGTACCATTTCACTTAGCTCTTTTACTGGGTGATGAACCCCTCGTCCCATTCTCACAAGTGTTTAACTTTTTGGAAGAAATTAATTTTCTGCGGAAATTATAAGTCTAGTTTCTAGTAGGGTTCGCTTTGAGGCTTTAGTCAGTCTTGAAAAAATGTAGGTGTCCTTTTTACAATGTTTCTGGCGCACTATAGCCCCGATCTATTCAAATGTTGCTTACCTTTGCCCCTGGAGCACCTTCCTTGCTCTTCTAAAGCACAGCTGGCTCTTCATCGTCGGCAAGAAGTGTCTGTATTCATTTCGTCCGTGAGATGAAATATTTCTTTCCCGTCCATCTCATTATCTGATGCCAAGCCAAGTGTTTTCAGATGTAAGATAGTTAAAAAACATGCTTTCCTTTCCTCTCGTGGTTTCCATGTGGCATTCGTCCCTCTATTATGTAACATAAATAAAGTATATTTTGTTTGGACGTTGTAGACAAGCAGAAAGTTTGTCGGCCTTAAAAATGTCTATAGCCGCCCGCCCGGCAGACAGGCATTTGTCCAGTACAGTAACGACTGCTAACAACGGTCCTTTTAAGGGGCATTAACGCTGTACGATTTTCAAAAGCGCGCGCACCGATAACAACAACACCCGTAACAATAAACCAACATTGCAGTTATTAGTGGGGAGCAATCTGTGATCTGTCGAACTGCTGTTTCTTGTGTTTCATGGAACACGCACAGCAGCGTTTTATAGCGTGAGCTCTTAGCTCAAGTTAGTGCTTTGCTGTTATTTTGACATGCACTGTTGCTTATATTTTTATGAGCGCGTGCTGGCTCCACCTACACCACTTAGGTAGTGACAAGGCCTACTTAATCTCTTTCATGACGTCGCAGTAACAGTCCGATAAAGAGCAGAGCAGATGCTGATAATGTTAATCCCCCACATCTGTTATCATGTTCGCGTGACCTTGTCGCGGCCGGTACCCCGAGGTGCCCGGACAAATATTATGATGTTTGGTGCTGTACACTCTTAAAGAAGCGCGTGCGTGTACTTTACCGCAAAGAACTTGGAGAGCCAAACACCGCAACTTGCAGCGGCAGCTAGCGAATGACGATGCCGAAAGATATGTTTAGACATAAAACGCAGTCTGCGTTGTGACTTCAGGCAATGCAAGCATGACGTTTTGCATGGCTTAATGTCATTGCGCAGATTGCGTTTTTTAGTCTAACACATGTTTCGGCATCGTCATTCGCTGAGCTGCCTCCGTAAGTTGCGGTGATTGGCTCTCCAAGTGCTTTGTGGGAAAGTAGACTTATGGGCTTTTTTTAAATTGTATAGAGAGGAAAATGTGAGCAGGGCCTAGTGCTATTTAGGTGATGCTGGCTGCACCCCATGCTACAAAGAGCGACGTCACCCTAAAACCAAAGACAATTGAGATACCTTAGCCTTACATAAATTCGTTCACACCATAAACTCCAGTGTGCTAACTAGCAGCAATGCAAATGACTTTCTTCTCATCCACCCAAGGCAGTGTGCCGATCTACGTATGAGCAGCTGGCGGGTTCGAGTCTAGGCTGTTTTAATACTGCAGATTGGGTAAGTATGTAATGCATGATCCACATACCAGCGCACATATATTAAAAAAAAAACAAGCACACGAAAAAGGACACTCACACAGCACTGACTATCAACTTTTCATGTGTATTCCGTCAAACTTCTTTTCCTTCGACCCTAAGAAACAGGATGCCAGCGAAAACACAATGAATTACAGAATTATTCACAAAAATATTCTCGAAATTCCTTACAAAGGAAATATAATCAAAAGGAAATATATAATATACTGGCCTACTGTGGACCACTCCTTTGGTCTAAATAGTCAAGTTACTTAGCCGATAAGGTTAAAGTGCTAACGCAGCGGTTAGTTTTGTAAGCCATTGTGTTTTGGGGTGGAAGAAGTTTGACCCAATACGTGTGAAAAGTTGATAGCCAGCGCTGTGCAAGTGTCCTTTTTCGTGTGCTTGGATTCTTTGAGTATATGTGCGCTGGTACGTGGATCTAGGCTGAGGTGCCCGAAATCTGATGGAGAGGCTTATTGTGGTGATGGCGCCAGGTAACTGAGATATCTGTTGCACAAGATCTTTATATCGTCTAAATGAATCTTTAGTCCTTCGCTGAGGCATGCCAGACGCCGTGCGACGGCCTATCACGTAACTCCCAGAAGTTAAAAATATAAATGTGTTCCATCGCGCACATTTCTAAGATCTTGTGTGATCCAATGAACGCCAAGAAAAGCCCCAACGAATACGAGAGGCTAACTTCGTCTGCGACAACAAGAAAAATAGTAAAAGAAACGGCTGTGTAATGACTATTAGCCCCGTGCACGACCGAAAGCGTCGCTGTGGTCGGCCTTCCACGATTGGCCGAACGCTGACTATGACGTCGGAAAGGGGATTTATCATCGGCGGAAATAAGAGGAATGAAAGAACTTTAATTTTGACAGTGTTGTCAGTATTCCTTTGAGAGCGCAATGATTTCAAGCTTCCACCATGCTAATAACAAACACCATCGAACTTGTTTGCAAGGTAATGACGTCACAAGGGGGAACCACAGGAGGGCGCCACCAAAATATCTCGCCGCTAATACACTCTCAGAATTATCATTGCGTGTGATTTCGACCCAGTGAAAGGCCCAATTATGTGTTCGGCTCAAAAGACGCATTCTAGTTTGTTACTGCTGTGACACTGACCAGGACGTCTGAAATGCTCGTCATTGGCTGGTCTCCTTACATAGCTCCCAATAAATGCCGGTTGGCGTGCTACACATGTCATTGCACGCCCAAAGGTTTAGGAATGTACACATCAATGAAAAATGGATTACAATAATGGGGAGCTTCGTATGGAACGAGCCAAGTGTGCCTGATTTTTGTTTCCGGGAATGTGCTACTTGAAGAAAACGGTATTGTCTCCCTTCGATTTTGTGTATTTGTTTACAGTTGTTTGATCCATTTCCGACCCCGGTTGGCATGTGAGCCAGTTGTTCCTTTCGTCAACAGCAATCGAGTGTTTCGTGATTTAAGAAACGCGTCGGCGTGTGGAGCTTGCAATACAGTTTGCAAAGGTTCCTGGTTTATGTCTTTACCTGAGCAGTGCCTTCGGTATCATCGATTTCTTTATCAAAATAAGATTTGATGATTTGATTTTGCGAAGTGATGGCGGGAGAGCCACGAAAGCTTTTGTCTTAGTGGCCGTCAGAAGCGAATAGCCCTGGTCAATGCTGCTTTGAGCATCGTAGCACTGGTGCATTTGGTGTCTCTTTGGCAATGTCTGCGTGATGTTAACAAAATTCTGTGTTATTCTGGCGATGCTTTTAAATACTGATGCATTCCTTCAAAGCGCTTGCACCAGACGTTCCTCAGCGGTTTATACAGGAGAATTAACTGCGAATAATGCAGCGGGTAGTGCATGTTAGGTTGGAAGTGGTCCGGGAATAGCTCAAGAAGGCTGTTCAGAAAATCCTTGATCAGATGCGCTAGGTACGGAATCTATGACCAGTCGATGGAAGGGGCAAACACAATATCGCTTACACAACGAAAGCGAAGAAATATTTCCAGGGTTTGGTGGTTTCTGGGTGCCTTGTTGCCGACCAAGAGCGGCAAGAATGTCAGCGACATTTTCTGCTTCTTTGAATACCAGCTGAATGTAGAGGAAAAGCGAAGGAGAGGAGAAAACAAAGACACACACCGTAGAGGAAGAGCGAAGGAGAGGGAAAACAAAGACACATTTTCTGCACTGCCTTTTCAGGATTAGACCTCTTCCTTGCCAAGCACTGTTTTCGTATTAAAACGGGTTTGTCGGTACGTTCAGCGAGGCCATACTTGAAAGAAGTGATTCGAGTGGTCAAGAACTGGAATGTAAAATGCCGTTCTTGAATAAGCTTCTATAGTACAAGCTTGATTACACGTGGCGCGATCCCTTCTAAAAGGTCGTGCTTGACATCTGGTGGGCAACCATTGGTAACATCTAAGAAGTCAAGCTCGGAGAATGGGCATTTTCCCGCGACACCGTACACTTTCCCTAACTGTGCGTCACCTTGAGCAGCCTGAACGTGCTTTTTATGAGCATTAGATGGTTGCAGTTTGAAATTTTAGATGTCTGTGTTTGTCATGTTTCCATTAGTTGCCATGCAAATCCGACAAATTCTTCCTAGCTAAAGCTTTTTGAAAAACCTCCAAACTGGCGTGCTGAAAGATTATCCATGCTGACACCCGCAACTGCCGCCCTCACGTGCACAGTACCTACAGCTGTGTAGATTCGAATACTGCTTTCGAGCTCCTTGAAGTCGTACAGCAGTGGCTGGAGGATTTCCTCGTATGTGTCTTCAGGTAGCTGTCCTTGAACAGCACAGCCATATGAATGTGTTCTCATTTGGGACCGATACTGCATAGGGAGGTTTTCCGAAACAAAGTACCGTATTTTCTACGCTACAATGAACGCACTCGCTTAATGAACGCACCCCCCAAGTCAGCTCTCAAAATTTGGACTTTTTTTTCACTCGCATATTAAACGCACCCCCAACTCGGACGTCAAAATTTTGACCCCCTGCCCCCACACACGCAAAACGAACGCACTTTTCTATCCAGGTGCAGCGAGGTCGCGAATGCATGGGCAGCAATGGGCGAACAAAATGTCTTGCAAAAGGCGTTAAAAAAATAAAAAAGATCCAACGGAAGCAAAAAAAAAACAGAAGCTTTTTTTTTTTGCACAGCGCAGTCTGGATTTTGGGCCGCGCACAAGGAGATAAGAAAGAGAAGTGGAGAAGCCCTCGCCTAAGTAAAGCGAAACGAAACAGCTTGCGAAAGACAGCAAAAAAAAAAAACAATCCACGGAACCAAGAAAAAAAAAACATAAGCTTCTTTTTTTTTGCGCAGCCCAGTTTGGTCTTGGGGTCGCCCGTCAAAGAAAGATGGCAAAAAAAAAAAAACAATCCAGTGAACCAAGAAAGAAAAAAAACAAAAGCTTCTTTTTTTTTGCGCAGTGCAGTTTGGTTTTGGGGTCGCGCGTCAAGGAAAGATGGCAAAAAAAAAAACAATCCACGGAACCAAGAGAAAAAAAACAACATAAGCTTCTTTTTTTTTTGCGCAGCGCAGTTTGGTCTTGGGGTCGCGCGTCAAGGAAAGATGGCAAAAAAAAACATAAGCTTTTTTTTGCGCAGCGCAGTTTAGTCTTGGGGGTCGCGCGTCAAGGGAAAGATGGCAAAAAAAAAAAACAATCCACGGAACCAAGAGAAGAAAAAAACATAAGCTTCTTTTTTTTGCGCAGCGCAGTTTGGTCTTGGGGTCGCGCGTCAAGGAAAGATGGCAAAAAAAAAACAATCCACGGAACCAAGAGAAAAAAAACAACAACATAAGCTTCTTTTTTTTTTTGCGCAGCGCAGTTTGGTCTTGGGGTCGCGCGTCAAGGAAAGATGGCAAAAAAAAAAGCAATCCACAGAACCAAGAGAAAAAAAAAACAAGCATTTTTTTTGCGCAGCGCAGTTTGGTCTTGGGGTCGCGCGTCAAGGAAAGATGGCAAAAAAAAAATCCAGGAACCAAGAGAAAAAAAACATAGCTTCTTTTTTTTGGCGCAGCGCAGTTTTGGTCTTGGGGTCGCGCGTCAAGGAAAGATGCAAAAAAAAAAAACAAATCCAGGAAACCAAGAGAAAAAAAAACATAAGCTTCTTTTTTTTTGCGCAGCGCAGTTTGGTCTTGGGGTCGCGCGTCAAGGAAAGATGGCAAAAAAAAAAACAATCCAGGAACCAAGAGAAAAAAAAACAAAGCTTCTTTTTTTTGCGCAGCGCAGTTTGGTCTTGGGGTCGCGCGTCAAGGAAAGATGGCAAAAAAAACAATCCACGGAACCAAGAGAAAAAAAAACATAAGCTTCTTTTTTTTGCGCAGCGCAGTTTGGCCTTGGGGTCGCGCGTCAAGGAAAGATGGCAAAAAAAAAAACAATCCATGGAACCAAGATAAAAAAAAACATAGCTTCTTTTTTTTTGCGCAGCGCAGTTTGGTTTGGGGTCGCGCGTCAAGGAAAGATGGCAAAAAAAAACAATCCAGGGAACCAAGAGAAAAAAAAAACATAAGCTTCTTTTTTTTTTGCGCAGCGCAGTTTGGTCTTGGGGTCGCGCGTCAAGGAAAGATGGCAAAAAAAAACAATCCAGGGAACCAAGAGAAAAAAAAACATAAGCTTCTTTTTTTTTTGCGCAGCGCAGTTTGGTTTTGGGGTCGCGCGTCAAGGAAAGATGGCAAAAAAAAACAATCCAGGGAACCAAGAGAAAAAAAAACATAAGCTTCTTTTTTTTTTTGCGCAGCGCAGTTTGGTTTTGGGGTCGCGCGTCAAGGAAAGATGGCAAAAAAAAACATCCAGGGAACCAAGAGAAAAAAAAAACATAAGCTTTTTTTTTTTTTGCGCAGCGCAGTTTGGTTTTGGGGTCGCGCGTCAAGGAAAGATGGCAAAAAAAAACAATCCAGGGAACCAAGAGAAAAAAAAAACATAAGCTTCTTTTTTTTTGCGCAGCGCAGTTTGGTTTTGGGGTCGCGCGTCAAGGAAAGATGGCAAAAAAAAACAATCCACGGAACCAAGAGAAAAAAAACAACATAAGCTTCTTTTTTTTTTGCGCAGCGCAGTTTGGTCTTGGGGTCGCGCGTCAAGGAAAGATGGCAAAAAAAACAATCCACTGAACCAAGAGAAAAAAAAAACATAAGCTTTTTTTTTTTGCGCAGCGCAGTTTGGTCTTGGGGTCGCGCGTCAAGGAAAGATGGCAAAAAAAAAAATCCACGGAACCAAGAGAAAAAAAAACATAAGCTTTTTTTTTTTTGCGCAGCGCAGTTTGGTTCTTGGGGTCGCGCGTCAAGGAAAGATGGCAAAAAAAACAAAAACAATCCACTGAACCAAGAAAAAAAAACATAAGCTTCTTTTTTTTTTCCGCAGCGCAGTTTGGTCTTGGGGTTGCGCGTCAAGGAAAGATGGCAAAAAAAGCAATCCACGGAACCAAGAGAAAAAAAAAACATAAGCTTCTTGTTTTTTTTTTTTGCGCAGCGCAGTTTGGTCTTGGGGTCGCGCGTCAAGGAAAGATGGCAAAAAAAAACAACAATCCACGGAACCAAGAGAAAAAAAACAACATAAGCTTCTTTTTTTTTTTGCGCAGCGCAGTTTTGTCTTGGGGTCGCGCGTCGAGGAAAGATGGCAAAAAAAAACAATCCAGGGAACCAAGAGAAAAAAAAATATCAGCTTTTTTTTTTCTGCGCAGCACAGTTTGGTCTTGGGGTCGCGTTCAAGGAAAGATGTCAAAAAAAAAAAAAAAACAATCCACGGAACCAAGAAAAAACAAAAACCATAAGCTTTTTTTTTTTGCATAGCCCAATTTGGTTTTGTGGTCGCGCGTCGCGTGCCGCCCGCAAGGAGATAAGAAAGAAAAGCGGAGAAGCCCTCGCCTAAGCAAAGCGCACAAAATGAAGGCATCCTGCCCTCGCCTCCTCCTTGCACTTTGGAAAGAGAAGTGAGAAGCCCTCAGGCACTTTTCTATCCTGGTGCAGGGAGGTCGCGAATGCATGTGCAGCGTGGGCAAACAAAACAACTTGGGAAAGGCGAAAAAAAAACAAAAAACAAACACGGTAGCAAAAAAAAAAAAAAACATGGAGAGGAGCATTTGTTTGCGCATCGCAGTTTGGTTTTGGAGTCCTGCGCCGCGCGTAAAAAGATAAGAAGTTAGGTTGATTTTTCGGGATAAAAGGTCCGTTCATTATGCGAGCAAATAGGGACGCAAAAATTTTACTTCGCGTAATGAACGCACCCTCCCCCCCCAACATTGCATCGATTTTTCGGAAAAAAAGTGTGTTCATTCTGTGAGTAAATACGGTAGAAAGAAGCAATCTTGTACTCGCTTTTTCGTGGCGCAAGAGAATTTTCTAGCGTGAACTCGTCAATGTAGAAGTGGAGACGCAAAAAAAAAATTCTTATGGGCGAAGAGTTTGTGTCTTCGAAAGAGATCTCCATCAGAGTAATCTGACAGGCACTCCATGTTTGCTTGGCGCATGCTATTTGCAAGAATGCAAGACATGACGTCACTTTGGTTTAGTTCAGACTTAATCACCTTTAAAATGGAAACGTAATCGTAAACCATCTTTGCACTGCTGTTGCTGCTCCAATGGCACTCCGTAGGCTGAACTAAGTCGTGCTGCTTACAATAACCTAGCAGCTTATACTCACTGCTGAGTGCTTCGAAAGCATGGTCGATGCACTCATCTAACTCATTTAGGTTAGATGAGTGCATCGACGTCATGACGTCACGCGACTGGCTTCCCAAGACAAAGGAGCGAAGGCTTGAAAAGGGGAAGCCGGACAAATAAAGGCTCTCTCTCGCAAGGCAGCGCTTGGACGGCGGACAGCGGGCAGCGGCGACAGGAGACGAGGACGCTGGCGCGGGATTTGACGGGACACGGACGCTGCCACGGGGAAGTGCGGGCGCTACGTCGAGTGGCGGACTCGACGAACGGACCGGACGGCGAACCTGGACGACGACGTCCCCATGACGTGGTGGGGACGACCACCGCTGGGACTTGGAGCAGCTGCTTGGGCAGCAGACTTCCCCCCGGCCCCGTTGATGACCGTTCCCCGATCCCGAAACCCCCCAAGGCAATGAGTGAGTGAATAAACCCTTTTGCCGAGAGCGAAGTATTGTAGTGTCACGTTCATCCGGGAACAGGGTCTGAGGGAATCGGAGCTAGATGCCCGCATAAACTGGCGCCGCAACGTGGGGGCCTGATTTTCGATCAGGCAGGCATTCCGATTCTTAACCTGCTTCCGGTTGAATTTGGACACTGTTTCGCGCTCTTTTTGGGGGTGATCTTCGTCGCAGGAACGCCGCACGAAGTTTCGTTGCGGGCGCGCCGCACGAATGTCCTGACAATATCGCCTGCCCGACGAGGAGGCGCGGACCTTGACCGTTGTCGTTAGGGGTTAACCCTTTTTCCCAGCCTGTCAGGAATTTGCGTATCCCCCGTTACGAGAAGCGCCTTGATGTTTTGCTGTTCAGCGCGCCGATGAATGCTGGCAGGTTGATCTTGCTGCGCAAGAGCGCTGTGTGCGTCGAAATTACCGCACTTTTCGAGGCCCGTAGCGTCGGGCGTCACCCCACCTACGCCTCCGGCCGTCCACGTCCGCTGGGAAGGATGCCAGCTCACGGTTTGGGGGATGTGACGCGCCTAACCGCCCTTGCTCGCGTATCGATGTAATGTTTTGGAACGCTTTTTACCGATCGGACGCGTTAGAGAGGCATCGCTCTGGGTGGAGAACGCTCCCATTGCGGATGGCAGTTGCATGCATGGACTGTGTTTGGAAATTATTCCCGCATTGCATTTTGTCCGGGAGGAGATTAGCGTCCCAGTGTTACCGTATGCTAGCTCCCAGTTGGCCTTGCTTGAGCTGTCAGCGCGGTTTTGAGCTTCGTTAGTTGACAGCGTTTTAAGGTACGGTATGCGCTCTTGTGGTTCCGACCAAGATCGCTTTCAACGAGTACCTTGTGGCCAGAGGCTACATTTAGGGGCTAAGCCCACTAAATCGTGACGGATACACGATGTCTGGAGCGCAGAAAGAGAGAGAGAGAGAGAAAACTTTATTGACTGAGGAAATGGGTCAAGGAGAGTAGGAGAGATCGGAGTCCAGACAACCACAGAGCTTCCGTTTTCACTTTATCAGTGGCTGTGCGTGTGTAATGCTCCGTGGAGGCCAGTTTGACGCGATGGGCATGACCCGTGCGTATCTGGTTGTAGAGTCGTGAGGTTGATTCCGTTTAATTGTGCGCACAGTTGGTTCCGGATCCTCACACCGCCATATCGATGGTTGAGCCTCGCGGCGGGAGTTATTCTTTCATTTCGTTTTCTCCGTCTCCGGAGGAGGGGCGGCTAGCACGCGCTTTGCGCTGCCGCCGGAAACAGTACCGGTTCTCAGCCGTGTTTGGGTTCGCGTTGGGACGCGAGGGCGTAGAGCAGAGACCTGGATTGGAGTGAAATTATAGATTTAGGGGAGGAGCGGCAGCTAGTGGGGGGAAAGAGCTGTGCTTGTGCAGTGGAAAGCTGCACGAGGGAAGTGGCGGTCTTGCGAGGATGTGACGAGTTGTTCATAGTTTTATCCTGTACAGATGCGCGGTTGGCCCGGGAAAACGTACGGTTCACGTCGGCGGGTACGTGCCCGGGAAGCCTAGAAATTATGGCAGCGGCATGGCCGTCGGCGGCCTATAACTGTTGTGCGTTGGGTCAGTCCGTCGCTGTACAAACTGCAGCCTTTGCATGAATGGGTAGCGGGTGTTGGAATCCAGCGGTAAATGCGGTAGACACTTCGACGCTGCGGAAACTGTTCATGCAGAGCAAATATAGTTTATTAGCTCGTCCATTTCCAAGACCGGCCGGTTAGATTATTCGGCATTTCAGTGTCGCGCTTGTTGCGCGGAAGATGAAAGGTGAGCGTGTGGGATATTTACATTGTTTGAACCCTACCTGTCCTCACAGTCGCAAGAAGACTTTTCAGTCGTGCGGCGTGTTGACTTGGTCGGGGGCGAGCTTTGTGCGTACCCTACTGCGTTTGTATGTGGACACGTTGCTCGGGTCGAGAACGTCGAACAGTCGCGAGACGCATTGATGACGTACTTTAATTGCTCGATCCCGGCCGGCCTTGACATCAGCTGGAAGACTTTTTAGTTATGCGGTGTCGGGGTTTGGCCGGGGGAGAACTCTAACGTGCGTCGATGTGCTTGTCGCGGTTATCGAGCCCGTGCGGGGTTCGGTGCGGACCGCCGTTACGCGCTCGTCGCTCGTGTTGGGAGGTCACCTCCGAGCAGTGAAGCGGTAACATCTGGTACATGCCCAGACGTTACGGACATAGCCGTGTAAATAGGCTGTCGAATGAGATCTGCTGTTCGCACGATCTAGATACTGTTCTCTTTGTACTGGTATTTGTGGCCGGTATCACGGAACACCAGCCTTTCACTAAGGCGATTCTCCCTTCTGATGAAGGCGTGCTGCGTAGCTTGGCTGTAGCGTGTTTGTAGCTCGGGTGTCGCGAACGCCGAGTGCATGAGTGCCCGTCTTGAGTAATTGCTACTGTTGGCAGCGTGTTTATTTTCCATAGATGATTTAGTCGCACCTCGCGAACGGGGCAGGAATTGTTGCCTTTTCTGTTTTACGGGAGGTTATTGTAAGGTTTTGAGGTTTTGTGCGTTCTTCGCGAATGTGCTGGAGATTAATATTGTTGTCAGAGGTGTGCGGATCTGACGCTCTGGTAGATTGTTTTCTGTTTTAAAACAATGCGGTTGAGTTTTGTAGGAGCAAACGTTGTATAGTGGGCATATGTACGAATTGAGTATACAGTGAGTGCTTATGCTTTTTAGTTGAGGAATACTTTTTCCTTTTAGGTACCTCTTGAACGTGCAGCGTGATGTTCTTGATGATTGCCTGCCCGTTAGTATTGAAATGAAGAGTTTTGTTTTTATTTCGTGGCATGTCCAACGATCGAAAGATTTTGGTTTCGTCGCGCCGTTTGATATAGCGTGTCGGTATTCGTTTTTGCGCGATTCGCTGTCTGGGATATTAGGGACGGAAGCGAACTCTAAGAGCCGGCGTGTGTTGTATGTGCCTGAGTGCCCGTGCGTGTCGTGAGCTGTGGTGCTCCGGACTGGTTGCGGGGCCGTGCTCCGTCGGTCGCGGGCTTCCCAGTGAATGAACGTCCACCGCCCGCTGGCCTGCCTGGTTTGATGCCACCACCACCATCATCGTGGGTCCTCGTCATCATCGGTGACACTCAGCTGAACGAGTTTCCTGCCTGAGGTCCTGTGACCACGCAACCTTGGGCCCCCCCGAGTCCGAGCCTTGAGGGGAGGGAGGTGTGGAGATCTGGCTGCCCTCCCCCGCGCCGACCCTCTGGGCCCCAATTTCCGGCCTCCGAGATACATCATGCCTCGGGGGAGCGGCGGTGACCTCGCGCAGCCCAAGGTCCGGCTGGACCGCTCCCCTAAGCCAACTGACGTCACGCGACTGGCTTCCCAAGACAAAGGAGCGAAGGCTTGAAAAGGGGAAGCCGGACAAAGAAAGGCTCTCTCTCGCAAGGCAGCGCTTGGACGGCGGACAGCGGGCAGCGGCGACAGGAGACGAGGACGCTGGCGCGGGATTTGACGGGACACGGACGCTGGCACGGGGAAGTGCGGGCGCTACGTCGAGTGGCGGACTCGACGAACGGACCGGACGGCGAACCTGGACGACGACGTCCCCATGACGCGGTGGGGACGACCACCGCTGGGACTTGGAGCAGCTGCTTGGGCAGCGGACTTCCCTCCGGCCCCGTTGATGACTGTTCCCCGATCCCGAAACCCCCCAAGGTAATGAGTGAGTGAATAAACCCTTTTGCCGAGAGCGAAGTATTGTAGTGTCACGTTCATCCGGGAACAGGGTCTGAGGGAATCGGAGCTAGATGCCCGCAACTTTTATGTCCATATTGACGATCCAGACTAATTGTTAATAATTCTATCAAGGCAGTAGCCATCCCCACCCTAGTAGAAACAAGCAGTTCATGCTAGCACATGAAAGCCGCCCTCGTGGGCTTGCCTGCTATGGCTATAATGTTTGCTATTAATGCGAAAGCTTTAACTGTTCCATGGAGCGAGCAGACGTCATCAGCCGCGCCAAATGGCAGATAAATTCCCGATGCCGCGGTCTCAGGCATACCAGCTTTGAAATTATGCAGAAAGCCACGCAAAAGGGCAGTGATATGAAGCCGACGCGCATCAGTTTCAATTAGCGCCACTCCATGGTGCTGCATGTCCGCGAGGCAGCGGCTCTATCGCTCCACGCACAAGGTCAGTGACCATCGATGCAAGTACGCTGCAGACGAAATAAGGGAGCGGTGGAACGGCATGCGTGCGTTCGCATTCACAACTCATAAGAAGTGCTTAGGTGTACATCGAGCCTTTTTCGATATTTATCACGTTCTTCTCTACAATGAATCGTATTTTGAGTTCTAGTGTTTAAGTAAACACTATAACAATCTTCTGTTTTGAGTTGATTGCAATATCTTCATCAATATTATTTAATTTATTGTAATGGCAAACTATGCAACAATCTTGGACCGCTCTGCAGCTTTGTAGCAGCGAAGTCTATCTTGATGATGATGATTGGGGTTTTATGGCGCACAAGCAACTTAGGCTATATTGCGCCAGACAACATTACTTAAGACGGCTATACTAAGAAAGAGATATTAAAGAATTCTCATGGTAAAAGTTACAGCTGATGTATATAACCAGTCTTTTTAAGAAAGTCAAAAACACGATCAAGTGACACTAAAGGATGATCACCAAGCAAAAACATAGGATGAAATGGAAGGTTACCTCTAAAAAGTTCAGGAAAACTTTGTCGGCGATGTTGGTGATAAAATCTACACTGCCATAAAATGTGCAAAACTGTCAGTACTTCCCCACAATGGGCACAGAGCTTTTCGTCTTCGCCACAACGCAGATGTAGATGAGTCAGATGTGAATGACCAATCCTCAGGCGGCATAGCAGAACCTCCAGTCGACGTTCCTTAAGGAACGAGCTCTCCCATAGAGCCAAGACGGGTTTAATGACATGAAGCTTATTGTTACATTCCACACCCCACTCCGACTGCCGTGTCTTCAAAAGTGCTTTCTTCCAAAGTGGCCTAAGGTCCTGATAGGGTAACCCAAGAGATGCAGCCAAGTCCTTTGCACTTGCAGCCAGTTTGTCTGCTTGCTCATTCCCAGGAATTCCTACATGACTGGGCACCCAGCAGAATCTTATGGTGCGTCCGAGTTGGAGAGCCCGATTTATTTTAGACCGTACATGCAGTACAAGAAGGTTCTTTGTGGGCAGTCTAGAAGAAAGAGCCTGTATCAAGCTTTGCGAACCGACAAAGAGGATAGCTTTTAATATGTTGTTACTCATGATATGTTCAATGGCTAGAGAGACACCATATATCTCTGCAGAGAAAATGCTTGCCATACTATCCACGCGCAAAGCTTTCGCGAAGGCACCAGAATATACGGCACAACCAACAAAAGATGAAGATTTCGACCCATCAGTATAGAATTCATTATAATCTCTATATGTCTCCTGCAATGACTGAAACGCCTGCTGCAGGGCTTGAGGGGAAATAGCCCGTTTATTATACTTTGTGAGCGACCAGTCGCAGAAGATCGGAACTTCGTCCCACGGAGCAACTTTTTCTTTGTGCTTTAGTATGACAGCATCATTGAGTTGAAACTGGAGGGAGGCACAAAGGCTTTGAATGCGGAAGTTAATAGGACGTACAATACTTGTTTTTTTTTTTCAAAAAGTTGGGAGAATCGACAGGTACGGATGGTACTGTAGGATGGATGTTCTGGGTTAGAATAGACCCTGCAAGCGTAAGAAAGGCTAAGGTACTGTCTACGCTTCTCAAGTGACATCTGAAAGTTGTCTGCATTCAAACTCAACACAGGTGATGTGCGAAAAGCACCCGTAGCCAGTCGGAGCCCCAGGTGGTGAACCGGATCAAGCATCTTTAGTGTAGATGGACGTGCAGATCCATACACAATTGCACCATAGTCGAGGCGAGACCGAACTAAGGAATTGTAGAGTCGCAGGAGGCAGTGCCTGTCAGACCCCCACGAGTCGAGGGACAAATTGAGAATGTTCGATGACTTTAAGCATTTGCGCTTCAGTTCCTTCAAATGAGGTACAAAAGTGAGTTTCTTGTCGAGAATTATGCCTAGAAATTTGTGTTCCTGGTGAACAGGTATGTTAATGTTGTTTAAATGCAAGGAAGGATCAAGGGACAATCCCCGGCGGAGCGAAAAGGGAACGCAGACAGTTTTTTCGGGAGAAAAGTTGAAGCCGTTTTCATCTGCGCATTTGCTCATCCTATTGACTGTAAGTTGTAGTTGTCGTTCACAGTTGGAGAGGTTGCAGGAAGAAACAGAGATCTGCACATCATCCACATACAATGAGTAAAACACAGACGGGGGTATCACACTCGCAAGACTGTTAATTTTTATAGCAAACAAAGTAACACTTAAAACTCCTTCCTGAGGGACTCCATTTTCCAGAGGGAACACATCAGACAGTGTAGAACCCAAGCGGACCTGAAAAGTTTGGTCACTTAAAAAATTCTGTACACACTGGAGCATGCGCCCTCGTACTCCATAGTTGTGCAGATCCCGAAGAATTCCATACCTCCATGTGGTATCATAGGCCTTTTGCAGATCGAAGAATACCGAGACACAATGCTGCCGATGTACAAATGCCTCACGGATAAAAGTCTCCAAACGAACCAAGTGGTCTGTGGCTGATCGTCCCTCCCAAAATCCACACTGATTAATGTCCAAAATATTTTCTTCCTCCAGAAAATACACCAGACGCCGGTTGATGAGCCTTTCATAAGTCTTCCCAAGACAACTAGTGAGCGCAATAGGACGGAAACTCGCAGGAAGAGAGGGGTCTTTACCAGGCTTTAGAAGAGGAATAATGCGGGCGCTTTTCCAGCATCGAGCATCGAGGGAAAGCAGCTGCTTTCCATAGATGATTAAAAACATAAGCAAATGACTTAATGATGCTGGGGACAAGAGCCTCAGCATTTCGTAATGCATCCTGTCTGGACCTGGTGCAGACTGCTTTTTTACACCAAGCGCCACTTCCAGTTCGCACATACTGAACGGTCTATTGTAGGCTGCCTGGTCATATCCTGACATCGAGATTGATTGCCTTTCTGCAGTAGACTGAAACTTCTTAAACTTTACACTAAAGTTGGAAGAACTAGATACATGCTGGAAGTGCATATCAAGAACATTTGCCTGATCTTTGAGAGATACGGCAGGCAAGGGAAAAAGATGAATTCGGAAGGGTTGGTAGTCTCCTCGGACTTTTCGCAGGCGGTCCCACACTTCCTTTGCTGGAACAAGGCTATTTATAGAAGAGGCATATTTGGTCCATGAAACCCTTTTAGCCCCCTTTTCGTGTCCACTTAGCCTTAGCCCTACTTTTCTTGAATGCAATTAGGTTTCGATTGGTAGGGTACCGACAGAAAACTCCCCAGGCTTTATTCTGGTCCTTGCGAGTGGTTGTGCACTCCTTAGTCCACCACGGTTTGCACCTCTTAGGAAGATGTCCAGATGTTTGAGGAATAGAATTCGAAGCTGCACTAATTATACATTCAGTGACAAACTGTCGCATTGTCGGGGCTCATAGTATGAAGCAAAGATGGATCAATCACAGCCTCTAATTCAAAAATAGACCAGTCGGCATTCTCTAGCTTCCACCTAGGAAGGCGAGTCGGAATCGATGGAATCAGTTTAACGCTTTCTAAAATAATGGCAAAATGATCGCTGCTAAAATGGTTGTTTAAAACTTGCCATGAAATACATGGGAGTAATGATGGTGATGATAAGGACAAATCGATAGCTGTAAAAGTGTTATGGGCGGCACTAAAAAATGTTGCCTCATTTTGGTTAGAAAGACATAGCCCGGATGATAATAAAAGTCGTTCAATGACTCCACCACGAGAGTCCTGTCGAGGACTACCCCACAAGGGGTGGTGGGAATTGAAATCGCCAAGAATTAAAAAGGGCTCGGGCAATTGGCCGACGAGTCCCTGAAGTTCTTGCAAATGTAGCGGAGTGTTGGGTGGCAAGTAGAGGGATACAAGGGTAATGAGACGGTCAAGAAGAATTCGAACTGCAACTGCCTCAAGTGGAGTCTGTAGAGGGACTGGAGCACAGGCAACTCCACTCTGTACTACCACTGCTACACCACCCGAGAGGTTTGATGAAATGCGGTCCTTTCGGAAAACCTGATGACGATGTAGCACTTTTGTGTGGGTGTCACTCAGATAAGTCTTCTGTAGGCACAAGGCCACAGGACGGAGCTCATCAAGAAACAAATGTATGTCATCAATGTTACTAAAAAGGCCGCGACAATTCCACTGCATAATGCTAAAATTGTGGACCATTGTAAAGTTTATAATAAAAAATAAAAACAACTGTCAAAAGTAAGCAAATTGTCTACGACTTAAAATCTATCTTTACACGCGGAGCATTTTTCTTTTTAGAGGTGTCATTCGGCCTGCCCGTGGTGCCACCGGAGGCCGGAAGTAGAGATTCGGTACTCGAGTGGGGTGTGTCCTCGTTTGACCTTGGCCCACTCTCGTCCATTGGCTCAACTAGAGCCAAAAGGGGCTCCTCCTTGGAGGCCTGTAACATCAACGGCTCCCCCGGTTTCCGAGATCCACCAGGGGCAGAGGGACCAAATCCCCGACCTCGTGATGGCTGGGACGGAGGAGCAGGGGGGGCAGAACCCTGTGCAGAGAACGCAGACCCCTGTGCTCGGGTGGATCCCGACGGACCAGCATCCACCCTGTCATTTCGGGGTGGAGCAGTGTGCACTCCTCCAGAGGTACCTTTCTTCTGCGACGGGGTGGCCTCCGTCTGCTCGGTTGATGGACCCGAGCCTTTCGCACGTTTGGGGAGGGCACCTGCCTGGGCAGCTGAGATAGCACGCCCTGGAAGTTGCACCTTTAGGTTGGGACCAGAGGACTTTAGTGGTTGTGAAAGGTCCCCATAAGACACTTACGTTCCCACAGATGCCATAGGCGGTGCAGGTCCCCGACGCACCACCTCGGCAAAAGAGCCTCTCTGGAAACCCAAGAGGCGACGCTTTGATTCGGCATAAGAGATGTTTTCCTTCACTTTCAGGTTCAGAATTTCCTTTTCTCTTTTAAAGTGTTCACATGACCTAGAATATGCAGGGTGCTTGCCTTTACAATTTACAAATTTCATGTCTTCATGACAGTCGTCGGCATTGTGCTCACAGCTACCGCACCTGGCACATGTCTCTTGGCCACGGCAGGACCGCCAGCCGTGCCCAAAGCGCTGACAGCGGAAACAACGGACAGGGTTAGGTATGTAAGGCCGTACCCTACAATTCAAGTACCCCACTTTCACGGAAGAAGGCAGGCTGTTGAGCTCAAAGGTAAGGACCAGGTGTCGCGTAGGAAGTTCTTTGTCATCTCTACGGATGGTGATGCGCTTTACAGCAACAACACCCTGGCTGCGTATGCCTTCAAGAATCTCTTCCTCCTGACTCTCCATCAGGTCGTCCTCAGATATAACACCACGAATGGTATTGAGTGTACGGTGTGCAGAGGCGCTTACTTTCGTGTCAAGGATATGGTTGAGGCAGAGCAACGCTGCTGTCTGATTTTTCTCAAATACTTCTACCAAAAGGTCTCCGGAAAAAGTATTTTTTGCATTAACCTTTTCCCCTACCAAGTCTTTTAAGACCTTAGCCACAAGAAAAGGGGAGAGTTTCGACATTGGTTTCGTCTCAACTTCAGAATGTATGATGAAAAACTTAGTAACATACTCGGTGTTGCTCTTGTCCAAAGGTGGTAGATAGGCATCGGTGCGGACCCTTTTGGGGGCCCGATCGGAAGGTTTAAGCTTGGAACCCATAAGAGGGGAATGGTGTTCGGAGACTGTGGAGCACCGCCCACCACCGAGCCCAACAAGGGAATAGGTAGCGCTTCATAACAAGAATGGCTTGGCTGAAGACGTTACTCTATTAGTGCTCCCAAGTCTCTATAACCGAGTGTGGTTCTTGACGAGGGCTGTCACCACCCAAGGTTAGCCCTTGCCGCCAAAAAAAGTTGAAAAAGGAAAGAAGAGAAATGAGAAGAGTAAAAAGATGGAGAAGACAAAGGTGAAAGAAGGAAGGGGATAGTAGGAGTGGTGACTAGACTGAATCATCCTGGCCGGGCCTTACCAGGACTCCCGTCTATGAGAAGCGGGGGCCGAAGTGGTGTATTGCCTCACCCGGGGGGCCCCGAAAGGTCCAAACCTACCCCGGGCTCGGCTCAACCACCAGGATGCCCTTTTCTCCAGACACGGGAAAGCCACGCACAGCCATACGTGGGTGGGCCTTACCCACTTTTTACTCAGGGTCCGTAATGTAGCCGATGTGGCTGGGGTCCGTGGTGGCGCTACTCACCAAGCACCTAGCACCTAAGGTGCAGGCGCCCCCTGCGGGGCTCGGGGTCCGTGGAGACGCCACTCTCCAAACACCTGCATTCACAGGTGCCCCCTGCGGCGAACTCTATCTTGTGTAGCGCTTCCTGAAACAGATATCGGCTCAATGTTCGGCAAACCTTTATGTTCTCACTGTAGTACCTTAAGAGAGGGGTGTGTTCGCGGATCGACTGCACACCTCACACTGTAGAGCAGGCCGTTTATTCCGCTGATGTGGTCACTCAGGTAATGCTCTACCGAAACCGGGGACGCTCGCGATGGGGATAGGTGAACTTAAGCTACGCAACGTATTCCTTGCCCTATCAGGAATTATATATGTATAATGTTGTTGAGCTGTCGCGACGCCTGTACAAATATCTGTCATCAAGTTATACCCTTGCTCAGATCTTGGAAGTCTAGGACGACATTCTTTTCCTTAAGGAATGTATTGGAATGATGTCATTCAGCTTCTCATGGCCCCGAGGATATATATGCCAAGCTCGATTTGGGCATCTTGGAGTATCTGTCAAATTTACACGAAGGTAGTAGAGTGAGCCGCTGGTAAAGAAATGTGAATAGCAATTATCACTTACTGTTACGATGGGACTTCGTTGTCTTCATTTAGCAATTGCCAAGACGCGCGGCCTCAGCTCGGGCCACGCCCCACGCACTGTTCCTGGTTGAGCGAGCGACATGTTCGCAGGGCTCGTAGCTCACCGTCAATCTCTTGCAGTCTTCTCTTGTAAATAATATGTAAATAGACCATCACTTAACACTGGCGACGAGGATGGGATCAGCACTTAGAGCGACTCGAAGAAGTTCTACGACTATAACCTGGTTTACCGACCCGGTGCACTCCATCAAAATGCGGATGCCCTGAGCCGTCTTCCACTGCCCAGCAACGTGGACGAACCACACGGTCCAGCAGACATCCTCATGATTGAGGCGCTCGAGACACCATCCCTCTCAGCAAAGGACATAGCCCGTCTTACGGCAAAGGACCCCCTCCTGGCTAAGGTCTACCAAGCCGTCCAGTCCGGAGCCTCCAAATGCTTGACCGGAAAACAGTTCGCAAGCTATATGAGTCAATTCAACGAGCTATCGACCCACAAGGGATGCGTCTTATGGGGATCACGTGTGGTTATTCCGAAGGAGGCACAGCCAGCAGCCATGAAACTCCTGCACGCAAACCATCCAGGGGTAACAGCCATGAAACGCTGTGCACGAAGTCATCTTTGGTGGCCTGACCTCGACAAAGAAATCGACAGGTGCGTCCAACTCTGCTCAAAGTGTCAGCAACAAGTACGCGCTCCTGTTGCAGCACCAAGTCCAACTTGGGAACGCCCTCAGGAGCCATGGAGTCTACTTCACATGGACTTCGCCGGTCCTTTTGAAGGAAAAATGCTTCTGATAGTTGTTGACGCACATTCCAAATGGTTGGAAGTCCACATCTGCTCGTCAGCAACTGCTGCCACCGTCATTGACGCCCTCCGATCCATGTTTGCCACATTCGGCATCCCGAAAGTCGTCTGCAGCGACAATGGCACGCCATTTTTAGCCAAGGACACCAATCAATTCCTGCAAGCCAATAACATCCGGCACATCACAAGCGCCCCCTATCACCCGGCCACCAACGGCCAAGCTGAAGGCATGGTTCGGGAAACAAAGGAGTCGCTCCGCAAACTTTCAGAAGGAAGTCTGAACTGCCGATTGGCACGGTTCTTGTTTAAGCACCATACAACAGTAAGCTCAACAACTGGGAAAACACCAGCAGAGTTGATGTTCGGACGACAACTACTTTGCCCATTGGACAATATTCATCCGCGGGGTAAGGAAGGTGAAGAAGGCTTCAAAGACGCTAAGTTTAGCAATTCACAAGCCGTCTTTATTAAGGGATTTGCGGGACAACCCAAATGGATAGAAGCTAAGGTGCTCCGCCAGGTTGGTTCCCGATCATTTGAGGTAACGACTTCAGATGGAAGAATACAACGAAGACACATCGACGACATGCGAAGTCGGTTAACCCAACATTCGGAACCAGGCAGTTCAACATCGTCTCGAATTTCAAGTTATCCAGCTTTCGACTCGGATCCTGATGAACAAAAAGATGTATGTGCCTCAGGCCAGGCATCTTTAGAGACAGAATCCTCAACGGCGAACACCTCTGGTGCGTTTTCACTTCCAGAGCCTACACCGATCATCAGGGGACAGGGCTCTGACATGCCAACTACTGAACAGACATCAGAAAGTTCTCCTGAACCATCCTCCTCGTCTGTTCCGGTTCCTCTACCCAGAACACGCCCCAAGCGCGTTACAAACAAACCAGTGCGTTTTCGAGAAACTGATTAGTTTTATCGAGAAGGGGGAAGTGTTACGATGGGACTTCGTTGTCTTCATTTAGCAATTGCCAAGATGCGCGGCCTCAGCTCGGGCCACGCCCCACGCACTGTTCCTGGTTGAGCGAGCGACATGTTCGCAGGGCTCGTAGCTCACCGTCAATCTCTTGCAGTCTTCTCTTGTAAATAATATGTAAATAGACCATCACTTAACACTTACCATTCCTGGAATCGCTGGAAATTCCTCGAGAACAGCTCCCACGACTTCTTAAGGTCCAGCTCCTTTATAAGGTCCAGATCAAGGGTCACTTTCGCAGCCTCCTCCTTCATCGCCGCCATATGGTGATGAATGCTGTCATTGTCTTCGCAAGCCTCAGCGTTGAAGTTCTGAAACCTAAACATGTTGGGCGCGGCCCTCGCTCGGACCTCTCAGTTATCAACATGTGCCTCTAGGCAAGATAGTCACATGATAAGTCAAAGTGTTATCAAAATAATGAACTTTACTTACACGTCGCTTTGTTTTGCATGTAGACCAATACTGTCGGTAGGCGCCACTCTTGCGTCCGCGTCCAGTGACACCAAATTTTTCCTTGTAGTCAGCAACTTCCGCGTGTAACAGAAGTGGTTGCCTTTCTTTCTTTAGTTTCTTCTGCACAGACTGCCTGATGGTGTTCTGAAATAACAAAAAAGGTTAGAAGGAAACACGATTTCAAGTTTAAAAGTTATTATGCATTACTTCTGTAACATTGTGGACACTGTATAACAGATATATAACGAACAACACAAGAATGAGCGACACACATTTGAACATGGGCAGAGACACCGACGTAGTCCCAAGTTTGAGACATCTCCCAGTCTGTCATGATTGCAAGTGTCAGGCTGTTCATTATTTACCGTTGGTTATTGACTGTTTTCTTCAAATCATCCCGTATTAAATGCTCGTACAAGCAAAATACGTAATTTAAAACATTACCTCTGTTTTGAAAAGTGTCCTAGAATTCAGAAGAGGGCCTTTCCTGAAAAGACTGATTGTTTGCTCTGGTGCTTATTCGTGCTGACATTATAGCGCTGAGAGGGCAGTAACATTTTCGAATAAAGCTGTGAAATTTAGGTTTTAAAGTTAAGTATGCCTTGTCATTACCTAGGTGGTGATGGTGAAACCAGCACGCGCTTATGAAAAATATATGGCAGCAGTGTATGTCGAAATAACAGCGAAGCACTCACTTGAGTTAAGAGCTCCCTCTCTGAAATGCTGCTGCCTGGGTCCGTGAACACAAGAAACAGCGTTCGACAAAAACCCCAGATTGCATCCCACTAAATCCCCGGCACGGCCGGTTTATTGATGGACGGGGTTTGTATCGGAGTGCGCTCTTGTAATCACTATTGCGTAATGCACGTTAATGAGTCCATGTCAGCTGTCGTACTGTACTGGACAAATTGTCTGTCTTCCTTGCGATATCAGCCATTTTAAGGCACAAACTTTCTGCTGTGTAAACTTCTACACAACATTGTCTTACTTCTTTTAGAGCGCAGCTCTTAGGCGCCCGTTTCCGGCTTAAGCGGCGTCGCCGTCGGCGTTACCGCACGGTGCATTATGGGACGCATGACGTCACTCATGATGTCATCGGCATCCACATCGTCATTGTCATCGTCACTGATGATGTCATCGGTATCCGCATCGTCATCGTCACTGATGACGTCGCTGATGACGTCACTAGTGATGATGACGTCATCAGTGACGATGACGTCCCATGTGACGTTATTGTGATGACGTCATCGTCATCGTCACGTGACCTCAAAGGGGTCACGTGACCCCGATGATGTCACACGACCCCCGTGAGGTTACGTGACCCTCGTGAGGCGATGGCGACGTCGCTTGGAAGGAGGATTAGCAGGACAGGATGGGGAGGTGAGGAGGAGGGAGAAGGGGTATACCTTCCCCTCAGTACCCTTCCCTCCTCCTCCTTCTCAAGAGCTGCGCTCTAATTCGACGTTACAGGGAGTTGTAAACGGCTTTCATTTTTTTCGACACACTAACACCTAAATTTGAATGTCAACGCAATAACCAATTGTTTGAGCCTACATTAAATCTGAAAACATGCTTGGCTTTGCATCAGATAACGAGCTGAACGGGGAAGAATGTGTTAATCTCAAGGACGAAGTGATAAAGACACTCATCCTAACGATCAAGAACCAGCAGTGCTTTATAAGAGCAAGGAAGGTACTCCGGGGGCGAAGGTAAGCAACATTTGAATAGAGCATTTGACCATATAAAAATCAGTTGATACGATGTTCGTACATGTCATAAAATCTTCCAAAGCTTACAGAGTGCTTCTGCGCCGGAAGTGCAATCGCTCGTCGTGGAACCAGAGCAAACCGAGAGTGCTGGACAAAGGAGGTCGTGGCCCAAAGTGGCCTTCGTTTCCTGCGACGATGCAAAAAGCGTTGACAGAAAAAGACAAGAGTCTCCACAAACCCGGAAAATTTAAATTCCGATCCATGCTCATCCCTGCTCTCCCAGATGATATAACAATATACCCGCTGTGAGTTGGAAAATTGCACACACATTCATATTCTCACTAATTATTTGTACCCCGTGATGTTGGAACCTGTTTTCTGAGGCTTGGCAAATTTCTTAGAAAATGGTGTGTCAAATTAAGGTGAATTTTCATTGTCCTACGTGCGCAGCAATATTCCCCAAATAAGCCCCTTCACCCTCTTTCCATTGTAACAGGTATCCCGACAGAGCACAGCACAGCGATGTCCTCGGTGCACTTGGGGCAAGGTACACCTTTCTGAAGGATAGTGACACTGACAAATATGTAAGCGCATAGTTTCTCTCTTAGATATCAATATAGGTTAGATCAAGAACGCGAAAGTGATAGCTGTGAAGTATTCTTGCCAGCTTATGTTTGTTATGCGAAGCCTTGTACATGATGAAGAATAAATTAAATTTAAGTTTAGTGCCAAGCTATGAAACGGTTAATGGTTATGCATGAGCTATGTTATACTCATCCCCGCAGGGGCTGTGAAAGCATGTGTTTGGAGAAGATGTCTTCACGGACCCCGAGCCATGCGGGTTCGCCCGCCCACGCCTGGCTGTGCGTGGCGCTCCCGTGTCTGGGGAAAAGGGCATTCTGGTGGTTGAGCCGAGCCCGGGGTAGGTTTAGACCCTTTGGGGCCCCCCGGGTGAGGCACCACACCACTTCGGCCCCCGCTTCTCATAGACGGGAGTCCTGGTAAGCCCGGCCAGGATGATTCACTCTAGTCGCCACTTCTACTATCCCCTCCTTTCTTTCACCCTTGTCTTCTTCTTCTTTTCACTCTGCTCATTTCTCTTCTTTCCTTTTTCAACTCCTTTGGCAGCAAGGGCTAAGCTTGGGTGGCAACAAACTCCTTGTCCAGAACCACAGTTGGGTATAGTACCTGGGCAGTGCTAATAGCGTAACGTCTCCAGCAAAGCCCTTTTTGTTATGGTGCATTACCTATCCCCGCGTTGGGCTCTGTGGTGGGCGGCACACCACAGGTTCTGAAGACTTTCCGCCTCTTATGGCTGCCCCCTCCTCCAAACCAAACACGGTGCGTGCCCCTAAAAGGGGTTGCTCCGTACTTAATTTTGAAAAAGCATCTGAACCACCAAAGTTTCCAAAAATTTTTGTCATTCAAACCATAGATGAAGAAAAGCCACTGGCTAACCTCTCGCCTTTCCTGGTGTCAAAATGCCTTGATGCCATCATTGGAAAAGCTCTCAAGGCGAAAAAGCTTTCTGGTAACCTTCTTGTCGAGGTTGAAAAAACAGTTCAAAGCAGAACGCTTCTAAAACAGACATGTCTAGGCGAACACCAGATAAAAGTCAGCACACATCGGACACTGAATAGAGTTCGAGGTGTTATCTCTGGGGCTGATCTGATAAATTGCACTGAGGACAAAATTCTGGCTGGACTCCAGAAACAGGCAGTGGTGGCCGTCAAGCGGATCACCATCCGTAAAGACGGGCAGGAGCAGCCAACCAGGCATTTGATCCTGACCTTTTAACTGCATACGCTTCCTACTACCGTGCTGGTTACCTACACTGCAAAGCCCGGCCTTTTATTCTCAATCCACAAATATGTTTCCGATGTCAGCGCTTCGGGCATGGCTTGCGATACTGTCGGGGCCGTGAAGCTTGCGCAAAGTGTGGCAGCAATGACCGTGTTGCTGACATCTGTGAGAATACTCTCAAATGTGTCAACTGCCAAGGCAACCATGCTGCTTATGCCAGAACATGCCCACAATGGAAACAGGAAAAAGGAATCCTAACCCTTAAAGCACAAAAGAACATTACCTACCAGGAGGCAAAACAACAGTATTCCTTTTCTGCAAAAGGAACTTTTGCCCAGGCGGTGCAAAGGGGACCAGCACCGCGAAGAGAATCGAAGGCCAGCCAGGTCTCGCCTGAGGTCCTGGCAGTGGCTCTTCAGTCCCCAACCTTCCCCAGCGGCAGCAGCTTCCTCTGGTTTCTGAAAGGAGTGCACCAGCTGCCTCTCGACAACGGGACAGGCAGGGAGCCCCGCTGTCTGTCTTCACTCCGAGGTCTCCCTCCAGGGAGAAGAGCAAGAGTCTCGCCCCAACTCATGGGAGAGGGCCTCGTCCAAGGAGCGGCATCGCGCCGCTTCTTCAGCAGCTGAGGGGCAGGGACGGATGGAGCTGGGCGACGCTCAGCCCAGCACCTCCACTACTGCCCTTTTGAGTGAGAGCGGTCGCGGCCGGGGAGTTCGGCCCCGTGCCTCGACTCTGCCCAGACCTACACAACAAGCCTCGTCTCAAGAGGTGGAGGCGAGGGACGAGGCCACCGAGCCTTCCGCTCTTTCGTCCGATCAGGACGATATGGAGTGGGAGATTTCTAGAACTAAGAAAAAAACGAAAAAAACAGTAATACCACCAAAGTAGCTTCCTGTGGGAACTTCCTTTCAGGACCAGAGTAGTTGATTGTGTTTCTTATACTTGCATCTTTATTACATAATAATGCCTACACTTCTGTAATGGAACTGTCGAGGTCTTCTTGCAAACTATGATGATATTACTGAATTACTAGAGGAACACAGTTCCATTGCCCTCTGTTTGCAAGAGACTCACCTAAAAGAGAGACACACAAACGTCCTCAAGCAATTCCAAGTGTTTCGGAAAGATCAGCAGCATTCAAGCCATCCATCTGGAGGTTCTGCTGTCGTTTTGCAACGCTCTGTACCATGTTTGGAAGTACCCTTAAACACAGAACTAGAGGCTGTTGCTACCCGTAAACTGACTAACCGATTGATTACTATTTGTTCAGTATATATACCTCCAAACTACCAGCTTAAGTATGAGGAACTTGAATTACTTTGCGAGGAGCACTTACTGAGTGTTTTTTACTGCCATCAGGATTATGTTTGCTCAACTCAAAAAACCTACACATTTTTCATCAGGAACACGTACATTCACATCAATTGATCTTTCAATTGTGCATCCAACACTATTTCCCTTTCTAACATGGAAAGTCCTTCCTAATCTATATGGCAGTGATCCTGTTTCCATTATTTTAGACTTTCATAATCACCCTGTCACACTCCCAACTCGGACACCTAGGTGGAAGATTGACAAAGCCAATTAGACTCTTTTCAAGCAATCCTCTATTTTAGCTATTACATCTCTCCATCAACTCTCTGTTGAAGAGGCAGTAGACCACATCACAAAGCACATATTGGAAGCTGCTATGCTCGCAATACCCATGACATCCCCTCTCCTTCCCAAACGACCAAAGCCATGGTGGAATGAAGATTGCCGAGAGGCTAAAAGAAACAAAACAAAGCATGGGGCATTTTTAGGCGGTACCCTACACCAAGCAACCTTATTACATTCAAGAAAATGAAGGCTTCTGCGCAATCTGTTCGCAGGCTGTTTAAAAGACATTGTTGGTAGAAGTATTCATCATCTTTAAATAGTCAGGCAACACCAAAGGAGATATAGGATCGAGTCCACAAAATAAATGGATCTTACCATGCTTTTTCCATTCCTCTCTTGACGAAAAATGGAATATATGCCCTGAAAGCCTCGAAGAACAGGCAGACATTCTTGGCGAACATTTCGAGTTTGTCTCCAGCTCGAGGAACTACACGCCTACTTTTCTTCGACACAAAGCACAGGTAAAAAAAAGGTCTGTCAATAGTTTGAGTGGCTATCAAGACCCATATAATGCTCCACTCACATTGCATGAACTTGAAATGGTTCTTCATTCCCCTAAGCAGACTGCACCTGGCCCAAATGGAATTCATTACATTATGCTTCAACATCTTCATCCCACAACTGTTCAACTCATTTTATGTCTTTTCAATAGAATTTGGTCTGAAAGCCACTTTCCAACTTCTTGGAAGGTGGCCTTTGTAGTACCCTTGCTTAAACCGGGAAAGGACCCTTCTCGTGCCTCTAGTTATAGGCCTATTGCATTGACTAGCTGTCTATCAAAAACTCTGGAACGAATTATTAATAGAAGACTTATACATTATTTTGAAACTCACAAAATTCTAGACAGGTATCAGGGTGGCTTTCGGTCGGCACGATCCACAGTGGACCACCTGGTTCGCTTCGAGACAGCCGTGAGAGAGGCATTTGTGAACAAGCAGCACTGCCTTTCGGTATTTTTTTTTATCTGGAGAAGGCTTATGATACTGTCTGGTGAACTGGAATATTGCAAGATCTGATCAACCTCGGTATTTGCGGGAGCATGTTCGGCGTCATTGAAAGCTATTTAGAGTGCCGCTCGTTCCTTTTGAAACTTGGAACAACTTTCTCTCGAGATTTTTTACAGAAAAATGGTGTTCCCCAGGGTGGTGTACTTAGTGTCACTCGTTTCATTATAAAAATAAACTCCATTGCCCGAGTAATACCTCCTTCAGTTCAATACTCTATCTATGTTGATGACATCCAAGTTTCAGTATCATCATGTAACCGCTCCATATGTGAAAGGAGAGTTCAACTGGCAGTCAACAAATTGACGAACTGGGCTGATACTAATGGTTTCAGGTTTGCCACAGAAAAAACAGTGTGTGTATGCTTTTCTCGCCGGCGAGGAATTTTTCAAGATCCTTCATTAAACATGTAGCTATGTCCCTGAAGAAATCATCTTACGTGCCCCTTTAAGTCAATTGCAAAAACTGCTGACTCCTGGCCTGAGCACCAATGTTTATGAGTAGCTACAGTCGCAATTCATTTCAGAGGTCATCAAGCCTTTTCTTACTAAATGGAGGATGGTCACGCAACGAACAAATTATGACTATCAAATGTTAAATTTCACACTCCCACATTTTCTAAATAGTCTTTGCATTGACAATATTGATTTTGATAGTCTAACTTTCAAGGACCTGCGCTTATATTTTTGTACGTGATTTTTAGTTTTCATTCTATGCTTTCCACTTTGTGAGAGCATTGGTTTGTACAAATGCCGTTCGTAGATGTGCAACGGTTTAACTGTATACTTTGTATTTTTTGTATTTTTCTGCGTGTCTGCTGCAGCCCAGTGTTAGGGGCTTGAGGACCAGTCAAGCTGCCTACTGCAGCTTTTTTCCATTGGGCCCCCCATGATTAGATAGAAATTAAAGTTGTTATTACTATTATTATTAATAATACGTTTCTGGAAATAGGAAAAGGTCAACTGGCAACACCAGTGCATAAAAAAGTAACTCAAAGTAAAAAACAATAGGTTGGAAGAGTCTTGGTTCAAGCTTAATCTCTTCCATGACGTCGCACTAACAGCCCGATAAAGAGCAGCGCAGATGCTGATGATCTATATCTCCCACATTTGTTATATCATATTTGTGTTACCCTTGTCGTCGTGGCCAACAACCCGAGGTGCCCGGACAAATATTATGATGTTTGTTGGTGTACATTCTTAAAAAAAAAACAACGTGTGTCTACTTTACCTCAAATCACTCGGAGAGCCAATCACCGCAACTTAAGGCGGCAGCTTAGTGAATTGCGATGCCGAAATTTGTGTTTAGGCACAGAAACGCAGTCTGCGTTGTGACAACAAGCAGTGCAAGAGTGACGTTTTGCTCGGCTTAATGTCACTGCTGTTACGTTTCCGGGCAGCTCACCGAGGCGGAGACTAAAGTGTGTCTGACTGAGTTTATTTCATTTCGCCAACAGGACGAAGAAGAACCTCGAGCAGCTAGGCGCAGACGCTTTTATCGGTTCAATCATCGCAGTACGCGCCGCTGACGCAGCAAGTTGACGGCGACACCCTCGCTAGCGTCGATAAGCGAGGCCAGCAAAACAACAACATAACAACTCCTCCCCCTCCTAGAGTACAATAGAAAACCAAAGGTTGTCACAACTCGGGCATCAGAACTTCGCCAAAGCGGAGACAAACGGACGTACCAGTCTTGGCACATTGACCAACTTTCGGACCCGGACAACACACTTGTGTAATGAAGACAGTCCGGCTTGATCCTTAGTTTAGCTTGAACAAGTTCTGCTACGACAGGTCGGACACCACGTGTCTGTCACTGCCGCGAAAAGAGCATTCTTGACGATGCTCCGTCTGGACAGCAGTGCTTCAAATCGAAGGCGACGCTTGGGGTTTTCCGCCAGTCACCGGTAGACGAGGCATGGCAGCGACACTTCTTCGACCGACCGTCGGGGAAGTTTTCCAGGTTCACAACGAGTCGAGGGTCACTGGAACACTTGTCAGACAGGCCGTTAGGAATTTGCGTCAACAGTACAGGCGAGCCCAAGGTGTCTGCAAAACAGGGAAGCCGACAACAACCAGAAGACCACAGAACGGCACTGGTGCCCGAAACATTCTCCTCATTCTCCGAGAACTGTGTTCTTCAATAAATTGCTTAATATGTTCCTTATGCAACCATACCTTTTTTAGGAAACATTAGAATAAGAGGATGAAAATATTTACAGTTCGTTAAAAATGGAAGTATGTACAAGTGTGCAAACGAGATAAAGAATGAAAATCGAACTGGGCACTTTGGAATGCGCTCTAGTCAAGGAATCTGCGTTTGCGTGTAATTTTCCTTTTTTTTTATGCCTGACCGAAAACGAATATTCCTCGATTGTCAAGCTCCATCGCAAAACAAGTGACCGTTTTTCGGGACAGGTGTTGCAGCCACGTGAGCGGTTAATTATCAGTAATCAAAAGGAATTCGCAACCAGCAGGTAACAGCGAAGCGTCTCTACCGTCCACACAAGGCAAGCGCATTCTTTTTCAATCGTGCGGCAGGCTTGTTCCCTTGGAGGCAGCTTCCCGCTGGCAAACATAACTGGATGCTCTTCCCCTTAATCAGTCTTGGCTAAGTACAACCCCAAGCCCTTTGTCGCATGTGTCACATTGCACTAAGAAGGCTTTGTGTAATTTGGGCTGGCCTGCACAGGTCGGGTGACTAACGCATACTTTAAATCCTCAAACGCCTTTCGCTTCTGCTTATCCCATTTGATCAAGTTCGGCTCTGTTTTCATAAGGGCATCCTTCAGCGGGCTCGCCTTTTCCGAGTGCTGGGGTACGTACTGGTGGTAATAACTCACTAACCCGACGAGATTTTCATTTCTTCTTTGTTTGCGGCAAAGGGAATTCTTCAATAGCCTGCACTTTAAGCTCCGGAGGGTGTCTTTGTCCCTTGCCAACTATATGCCCCAAGTACAGCACTTCGCTTCGCCCGAACATGCATTTCTTGGCTTTGACCGTAAGGCCTGCGTCCTGTAGGCGAGAAAAGACCTGCTGCAAATGCTAAAGGTGATCCTCCCACGTATAAGAAAAAAACACGTCGTCGAGCTACGGCAGAGCGAAGGATTTTGTTCCCGCCAGAATCTTGTTCATCGGCCTTGAAAATGCATAGGGAGCATTTTTCAACCCAAAGCTCAAAACGAGCGGCCTGAAAACACCGAATGGTGTCATAAACGCCGCAAGGCTGCTGGCACGTTCGGTAAACGGTACTTGCCAGTAACCTCTCACAAGGTAAATGGTTGGAATTAATTTTGCCTTGCTTAATTTTTCGATGCACGTTTCAATGTTGGGAATCGGGTAGACTTTTGTTACGGTCACTGAGTTCAGCTTCCTGCAGTTCACGCAAGGCAGACGACATTTGCCAGGGCTCTCGATCAAAATCATAGGAGAGACAATCGCTCTCGCACCGGTCTATTAACTGCAGTTCGATCATTCGGTCCACAGATTTCTTTAACAGTTTTTCCCGACGTGATGAAAAACGATAGGCCTTGCACTGAATCGTAGCCGGACTTGAGAGTCCTCCCGAGGGCGGCAGAAAACAGATTTTGGTACGTGCCAAGCAAGGCAGTAAGTTCTGAAAGCTGGCCTTTACTCATCTGTTTCTTATCGATTGTAGCCTCTACAACCTGAACGACAGTCAAACTCTCATCAATTTTCCCCAGCTCAGGAATAGGAGCTTGTACTTCCTTCGGCGGGTTCAGTGTGTGGGATTTCACAATTAACCCCTGGTCCTCATTGAGGCACTCCGTAGTCGGCTTTTTGCGCGGCTACGGCCGGGTACGTCCATTGACTGCCTCTTTGGGCACCGGTGGACAAGAGAGAAGACCACAGTGAGTCCGTTTTCGAGATTTTTATTGACTCAAATGCCAACACGCTTCGCTCTTAGACAGGAAACGTCTGGGCGCTGGCTCGATTGCCAGTATCACCCGGTCGGTTTCCCGCGCTGTCGCAATAGACAGATTCACGGCAAGTCAGAGGCCCACAAAGAAAAACCGAGCTCCGCAGAGCCAGGGCCTCCGCCGACGAGAGCCTCCGGCCCTCCTTCGGGGCCGGCTTATGTAGCCTCGGAGATATGGACGCACCCTGGGAGGCCGCTAGCAGTCGCGTCCATTAACACTCTCAAGGGTGCGCTCGGCGGCACATTCACCCTATCTGGGCGAGGAAGAGCCGTCCCCTTCGGGGTATACACTCTAAGAAAAAATGGAGGAAAAAGGTAGCAACGGCACGTCTTCCTCCCTTCTATTGACGCGCCCCCAAGCGGGCACGAGATGACGGGAGGAACGAGGCGTTTTTCTCCTTCTCCAAGCAGACGGGAGAAAGCTTCCGCCCTCTCGACTCATCTTCTTTCAGTTTCGTTTTTCGAGCACGTCGCGCACGTTGTGTAATAAATGTTCTTGAGTTGATTGAGCTTCAGCGGCAGCGAAGGCCGCCTGTAATTCCGTCTTCTAGTCCAAACGTGCAGAACATTTCGGTTGCATGGACGTTTTTATCACTAATTTTATCAAACGAGCAAACGAAGCCGCTAGAAACAGCGAAGTTCCGGAGCAGTGCCAGCAGCGCTACGTAGACTTGGTAAGATAGCCGTCTCCGGAATGCGGGACCCACGCTGAACTACAGTAGCGGAACCACGCGGAACTGCGTCGACGTTTTCGACGTTATGGAAATCGCAGGAACTGCCTCCAAGACAGGCAGTTTTTGCTGCCGGCTGCCTGGGTGCCTTCCGTGCTGAGTTTGGTTCTGTTTTCCGATGCCGAGTGCCAACCGGCGTTCAACGTGGCTCTGTATTTCTGCGTGTCAGCAACATAGCAGCAACATCCTGATGGCAGTGTTGTGGGTTGTGAACAGAAGACTGGAATTATCGCCGATGTGATCGTGTGTTCGCGTATCAGTGGTGTATCAACTAGATGAGATGACGTAAACTGTCGGCCATTGATGCCGCTAGTCGGGCCGTGATCGGAGGGAGCGGGGTGTCGCAGGTTGACATTCCTCTTTACATTAAAAAGTTTAATACCACTTGAGGGATTAGGCACGTGGAATTGATCGACTTGCGGATAGTCATGTTGGAACGCTGGTCTGAATAGTAAGCTCCTATCGTACAGTGGCCAATGTGACTGTCAGTTGTCTCCTAGCCGAGAGTGATTGCGCTCTGGGAAAAGGACTGAACAGTACAATATTATGACGGAAAGTACGTATATTTACTGTGTGAAATTTTAGCGCTAAAAGAGAATAGAAGGTAAAATCGAAAAAAGAAAAGCTACCCTTTATTTTGCTGTTTAAATATACTACGGTTCCTCGAGAAACTGCCCTTTAAGTGGCTCGCTGGGATGAGCGCTAGAAGTTTTCGAGCTCTCCACGGCGAAGCTCTGTACACTTAACTCCTGCCGCAAGTCATGGCTTTGACTGCATTCAGGTTGATCGAAAAGCGATTTTTCTGCCCGTGAAGCATCATTTCCAGCTGAGTGAATATCCGCTTTACAGAGATTAATTCAAGACGGCAATTGCAGCCAAATATAAAAACAAACACTACAATATAAATACAATAGAAATACTAAACCTGCTCGACAGCAATGATCCCTACCAGATTAGGAGCTCAGATGAGGTCTGGCAATTCCTCCATGATGTCAAAGACAGGAGCCTCAACGCTTTTTCCATCGACGTCAAAGATCTTTATTATGCCCTACCTCAAGACCGTCCTCTTAGGTGCATAGAGGAAAGCATTGACTCCTTTGGTGTCATAGCCTTTCAAAACGCATCAGTTGTCTCAGTCAAGGGTTTCCTAGATTTAATAACCACCTACCTGAATTCTACTTTTGCCACCTGGGAAGGCTTACATACCTGCAAAAAACGGGAGTATGTATCGGATCTTGTATAGCTCCCGTCCTCAGTGACCTGTATCTGGCGTTTTATAACAGAATATTGCAGCATAACCTTGACCAGTCCAAAGTAGTGCGTATGTTTCGGTACGTGGATGATTACTTGATTTTACTTGACTGTAACAATGGGACCTTCCCCGCCTTAGTGGCCAGTGTTCTGTCCACATTCCAGGACTGCCTTCACCCGTTAAAACTCACCCATGAACTTCCGGTTGCGCGATCTATAAGATTGTTAGACCTTCGACTCTTTTTCGAAAGCAGTCACACCTGCTGGTCCTACGAACCTCGAGCAAAGAAGCCACTCCTCAACCATAGTTCTGCACATTCTAAGCTTGTTAAAAGAGCCATTGTAAAGCTCTGCCTAAAAAACTCTCTTGAAAAATCTTGCAAGCACACTGTCCATATGAGTTTCAACACGCAAATATCTCGGTTGATTTCAGCGGGATACCCCACGTCTTTATTAAATTCAGTGGCCGAAGTCCTACTCAGGGAGGTGAAGCAGGAAGGAGCTTTTACACGCAGAACAAGAGACCGCACCACAAGGCCAGTCATAGTTCCCTACTTCCACAACCTGTCCCACAAGCTCAAGAAACTGGCCAATAGAGTCAACGTTGACGTTGTATTCTCAGCGCCGAATAAACTTGCTAGCTTGTGCAAGAAGGTGAATGGGACATCTAGTCGACCAGTTGGATGCCTATTCCACAAAATTTATCATCATAACCCGCTTCTTCGAGACCAATTATATCTTCGTGCATTCTACATATCCTCTCGCACTGACCATCAGTTTAAGGTGGGGACTCCATCATGTCGAACAAACTTATACTTTGACTCCTTCATTCCAAGAACTTCTAACGATTGGAACCACCTCCCTGCCTCCATTGCTGCCATCACTGAAGCCACAGACTTCAAGAAAGTAGCCAACGATTTTATACTGTATAGAACCACTCCTCTCTGTAATGCCTCCGGGCCTTGAGAGTATGCTAATAAATAAATAAATAAATACAAAACCACCAGACCAAGTTCGTGTCCTGCAATGAAGGAGTCATCTACTCCTTCCCCCTCACATGTGGCAAGCGTTACATCGGACAGACGGGTCGCTGTCTAAATGACTGACTTCGAGAGCATAACCATACCGCCAAAAATGCCAACTCGGGTCATTTAGGCATTCACTGCAGAGAGTGTGGATGTTCTCCCCTCCTGGCCAAATGCACCATTCTGGGACGGAGCAGGAACAAACTGACGCGAGAAATAGTAGAAACCGCTAACATTGTAAGGCTAGATAGAATATGTGTGAGCACTCCATCGCTAGCCTTAACGGAAAAAGAGTTGAACTATTTAGAATAAGCACAGTAGCAACGTCCGCTGTACTGAGAATTCATTATTTTTTCCTTATATTTTTGTTTTTATTCCATTCTTCTTTTCTTTCTTTTTTTCTTTTTTCATACGTTCCTCGGTTTTTTGGAGTTCACCTCCATTTGCATCGAAGTGAAGGAAGATGAAGATGATGCATAATATATTCGAGTTGTCAGTCAGCGCTGTGTGAGAGGTCTTCCTTTGTGTGCGTGAAATTACTTTTAAGAGTGTCTGATCTTGTGCGCTGTGAAGCAGTATCAGAAATACAGGCTATGGCGTGCCGTACGGGGAAGCAAAGTCATGGCTTCGAACCGCATTATAGCGGCTTGATTTATTGGCTTTCAAATAATTACGGCATGATCGGGCGTTTACTTTTTAATAAGAGATTCTTCCCCTGAGCCATTCCAAATACTCTCGAGCGTTTACTTTTTAATAATAGATTCTTCCCCTGAGCCATTCAAAATACTCTCAGAGGTATGACATTGCTGGAAAAAACGAGCATGCTGGGAATATTTTTTATTGCTTGGGGAGTCACCGAGAAATTCCGTACGTTCAAAACAACCAGTATAAAAGACGGAAACGCAGAGTCCGGGTGTAGTGTTAGGGTTAGTGTGCCGTTGTATTGATGTATGTATGTGCCATGTATGCGTTGAATGTATGTTCACCTGATGCTTGTAGTATGCGTAATATGTCTACATGTGTGTATAGCAGAGGTTCCCGATGCGTAATGGTGGCCTCAGAAAATAAAAACATTTTTTGTAGAACATGAATTGGGCGGTACCTAGAGCCACCTAGCCTAGCTACTCGCAATTACTCTGCTTGACCCTGTCATCTGGTGGCAAGCGATTTTACCTGCTTTCACGCTACGCGATAAACAGCGGATTCAAGTTTGTTTCTTTTGAGAGCGGCTTTTGGTTTCGCGGATTGGTTTTCCAGTCCTCCGTGATGTGCGGTTGACGAAGGAATTGTGACTCGAGAAACAGTAAAGGTAAGACGTAAAGGGCGGGAAGTAACTGGGTATCGGTTGTCTCCGTATAACATCGCAGTGCTGACGACGAGAACACTGAGTAACTGCATTCGAAACGGAAGGTTCTGTTCCTGCGGGGGGAATCTGGCTTCGGCAATAAACACAGCTCGCGGAAAGCTCGAGTTACGCTTTTATTTGCTGCTCCTCTCGTCCCGTACAAGAGACGTAGCGTCCTCGTTAAGCTTCACTGAGTTCGATTTCCTCGGTTCAGGGCCGCCATAATGAGATGCAAGCGATGGAGGAACTATTTGCTCCCCTGCTTCAGGGACTTAAGTTCCGCCCTTTCTAAAGGAACATAGGTTACAAGACCGTTCCTCCCCTTAGGGAGGACTATTGATACACTTTTTGTAAAAGTGTACAGCCTCGGTTCCTCGTATTTGGGTGGCCACCGCCATTGGTGACGACGACTTCCACGGCCTGCTTGAAGCTAGGTCTGGATAGGGATATAGGGAACCCCACGGTTCCCACAAGTGCGATGCTGACAAGTTGCACTTTTTTATGTACGGCTTCATCAGGTTACACTAGAGTATGCGAACCTCTTTTCTTCTATCTGGTAATTTAACGGCATAGTTTGTCTCTCAAATTTTCTGCTGGACTGTTGCTGGTCCCTCCCATAGGACTTCTAGCTTATTTGCTTTGGCCGACCGCAGAAGCAGCACCTTGTCACCTTCCTTGAATGTGCGAATTCGGCTGTTCTTGTAATACAGTTTACCACGCGCTTGAGCTCTCTCCATGTTTGCCTCAACCAGCTCTTGCGTCCTGTGTAGGCGATTTAGTAATAAAAGAACACTTTTCACCGCTGTTGGGTTCTCGGCTTCGCCCTCCCAGCCTTCTCGCAGCAATCTCAATGGTGAAGGCTAATTTCATCCATAGACTAACTCAGCTGGCGTGAAACCAGTCGACTTATGAGCGATGGTTCATGGCGCGACCGCAGGCAAAGCCAAGCCCCAATCTTTTCCTTGCTTGTGGCACAGGGCCCTGAAATCATGTTTAATTACCAAATGTACCCTCTCCTCGCTGTTGCGTTGAGGGTGGATTCCTGAGCTGGGGACAAGCTTAATGTCACATCTCTCATAAAGCTGGTAGCGAACGAAACCAGCTTTCCAGAAAGCATTTTAGCCTGCAGGCGAACTTTGAGTAGCTTTTCTTTGTCTTTTTTTGTCGCAATCTTATCCTGAAGGCTGCAGGCGACGACCTGAACTTTCTCAACAGGCTCGACTTCACGACAGAGTGATTCTGATTCTTCGGGGTCCAAGCTAGCCATAACATCGTGCCCTTTCGCTGGTAGCAAACTCCAATGCCGTTGTGGCAAGCTCCACCTCTCAAAACAAACCTTCGTGCATGTGCGTTCGAAGTTGATCCGATAGAGACTAAAATCCCCTTCAACACGAAAAGGCTGTAGCAAGCTTCGCATATGTAAATTTGAAGAACTACCATCAATCGCACTGGCCTCACCAGCGACCCTTACTTTTTGTTAAAGCATTTCTAACTCGAAATCCTCTTTCTTTCGTCTTCTCTACACCTCGCTCCAACATTTGGAAATTTCGTCGCCGTCCGTACCACAAGTTTCAATGGCCTTGATAATCTCGGGCTTTCTCATGAACTTTGTGACCTTTAACCCCAACTCTCCCGCCAAGAGCATTAATTCAGGCTTCCCTATCGCCGCGAGATTTATAGTGACACGCTTTTGAAATACCTTGCCTTCGTCCCGTTCCCTTGTCACCGGCATGGTGACAACTTACATATAAAACCTTTAGGATGCTCAAGAACAACAACGCCTTACGCACTCACTAACCGAGTCCGCAGGTCCCCCGGCGCCGTCGATCCCGCCGCTGCCACCAGCTGTTACGTTTCGAGGGAGCCTAGCGAGACGGAGACCGAAGTTGGTCTGACTGCGTTTATTTTATCTCGGCAACAGCACAAAGAAGATGCTTGAGGTGCTCGACGCAGCCGATTTATCGGTTAAACCATGGCAGTACGCGCCACTGACGCAGCAGGTTGATGGCGATGCCCTCGCTAGCGTCGATAAGCGAGGTCAACAAAAAAAAAAAAAACATAACACTGCGCAGACTTCGTTTTTTAGTTTTAACATATGTTTCGGCATTGTCATTCGCTGAGCTGCCGCTGTAAGTTGCGGTGATTAGCCGTGCAAATGCTTTGCGGGAAAGTAGACGCACGGGCTTTTTTAAAATTGTATAGAGAGGAAAAAGTGAGCAGGGGCCTTACGCTATTTAGGTGATGCTGGCTGCACCCCGTACTACAAAGAGCGACGTCACCCTAAAACCAAAGACAAATGAGATATCTTAGCCTTACGTAAATTCATTGACACCATAAAATCTAAAGCGGTTAGTAGCAGCAGTGGAAATGACTATTCTTATCTACCCAAGGAAGTGTGCCGTTGTACGTATCAACAACTGGCGGGTTCAAGTCTAGGTTGAGTTAATATTGCAAATTGGGGGAGTTGCTAATGAATGAAATCCTTACCAGCCCACATTAATTCAAAATAATTCAAGCACACGAAAAAGGACGCTCACAGAGCGCTGACTATCAACTTTTCATATGTATTCCGTCAAGCAACTTTTTCGTCCACCCTAAGAAACAGGATGCCAGCTAAAACACAATGCATCATAATATTATTCACAAAATATTCTCAAAATAACTTGCAAAGAGACTATAAACATTAAAAGAAACAAAATAAAAATTAAGAAATAAAAATATATAACACACTGGCCTACGGTCGACCACTCCTTTGGTACAAATACTAAAGTTTCTTAGCCGATAAGGTTAAGATGGAGCGCTAACGCACCGATTCCTTTTGTAATTCATTGTGTTTTGGGTGGCATCATCATTCTTGGGGTGGAAGAAGTTTGGCCCAATACGTGTGAAAAGCTGATAGTCAGCGCTGTGTGAGTGTCCTTTTTTGTGCGTTTGGATTCTTTGGGCATACGTGCGCTGGTACGTGGATCCAGGCTGAGGGTCCCGAAACCTGACCGAGAGGCTTATTGTGGTGAAGGCGCCAGGTAACTGGGATTTAGGTTTCACGCTAAGATCTCTATATGGTCTAAATGAATATTCAGTCCTTCGCTGAGGCATGCCAGACGCTGTGCGTCGGCCTGTCACGTAACTCCCAGAAGTTAAAAATATAAATGTTTCGTATCATCCATGGCGCGCAACTCAAAGACCTTGTGTGATCCAATGAACGTCAAGGAAAGCTCCAGCAAATGGAAGAGTCTGACCTCATCTCCAAGAACATAACAAATAGTGAAAGAAACGGCTGTGTGATAACAATACTCTCTCAGAATTACCAACGCGTGTGATTTCCTGCTCAGCACGCGGACTGCCATCTATTGTGAGCTATGTAAACATACCAACTAATGAAAAGCCCAATTATGTCTTCGGCTCAAAAGATGTGTTCAAGGCTGTAACTGCTGTGACACTGAGCATGACGTATTAAATGCTAAAAGATGTCAAATATGGGCTTCGTCATTGGCTGGTCTCCTTCTACAGGTCACAATAAATGACGGTTGTCGTGCTATGCAGGAGATCACACACGCGAAGGTTTAGCAGTGTACATATGACTGAAAAAAGAATTACAATAAAGGGGAACTTCGTATGGAAAGAGTCTAGTGTGCCTGATTTTTGTTTTCGGAAATTCGGTACTTGAGGAAAACAATATTGTCTCCATTTGAATATGTGTATTTGCTTACAGGCGTTTGATCAATTTCCAACTCTTGTAGGTATGTGATCCAGTCGTTCATTTCGTCAACAGCAATCAATTGTTTGTGATTTAAGAAGCGCATCGGCCTGTGGAACTTGCCACATAGTGTCCAAAGGTTTCTAAGACCCAGAATCAAATACATTTCTAAGAAAAGTGGTATCTCTTTCCCATGCAAGAGAGCGACTGCGTACAGCATTTCGACCCTGTACAGGACCGGAAGTTTCTTTAATGTCTTTACCTGAGCAACGCATTCGGTATCAATCTCTGCATCAAGATAAGACCTGATGATTTCGCGAAGTGATGGCGGGAGAGCCACGAATGCTTTTGTCTTAGTGGCCGTCGGAAGTGAATAGCCCCGGTCAATGCTGCTTCGAGCTTCGTAGCACTGGCGCATCTGGTACCTCTTTGATAATGTCTGCGTGATGTTACCAAAATTCCGTGTTATTATGGCGATGCTTTTAAAATAATAATAATTTCTTCAAACGGCACGCACCAGACGTTCCTCAGCGGTCCATACAGCAGGATTAACTGCGAATAATGCCGCAGGTAGTGCATTTTAGGTCGGAAGTGGTTTTGAAATAGCTCAAGGAAGCTGCGCAGAAACTCCTTGATTTGATACGTTAGGCACGGAACCCACGACCGGTCAATGGAAGGGGCGAACACAATAAGCCTTAAGCAATGAATATGAAGAAATATTTCCCGGGTTTGGTTGTTTCTGCTTGCCTTGTGGCCGACCAAGAGCGCCAAGAATGTTAACAACGACATTTTCTACACCGCCTTCCCAGGAATAGATGCCTTGCTTTCCAAGTACTGTTTTGGTATTGGAACGGGTTTGTCGGTGTGGTCAGCGAAGCCCTACTCGAACAAAGTGATTTGAGTGTTCATGAACTTGAATTTAAAATGCCGTTCTTTAATGAGCTTTTGTAGTACAAGCTTGATTACACGTGGCACGATAGCTTCTAAAAGGTCATGCATGACATCTGCTGGGCGGCCTTTGGTAACGTCGAAGAAGTCAAGCTCGGAGAATGAGCATTTCCCCCCGACACCGTACACTTTACCTAGCTGTGGGTCGCCTTGAGCAGCCTGAACGTGGATGTTATGAGCATCATATGTTCGCAGTTTGAAACTGGAGATGTCTGTATTTGTCACGTTTCCGTAAGTCCGTGCAAAATGGACAAATTCTTCCTGAGCTAAAGAGTTTTTGAAAAACCTCCAAACTCGTGTGCTGAAAGGTTATCCATCCTAACACACGCAACTGCCCCCTCACGTGCACAGTACGAACAGTAGCTGTCCTTGAACAGCACAGCCAAATGCATGTGTCTCTTTTGGGACCGATACTGCGTGGAGAGGTTTCCCAAAACAGAGTAGAAAGCAGCTATCTTGCACTCGCTTTTCCATGACCTAGGAGGGTTTACTACCGTGAACTCGTCAGTGTGGAAGTGGAGACGCAAAGAACAATTCTCATGAGCGAAGAGTTCGTGCCTTCGAAAGAGATCTTCATCAAATTAATATGACAGGCACACCATGTTTGCTTGGCGCATGTTATTTGACAGAACGCACGACATGACGACACTTCTGTTTATTTTTGCCTCAATCAGCCTTAAAATGGGAATGGTAAACCATCTTTGAACTGGTGTTGCTGCTCAAGTGGCACTCCGTAGGCTGAACAGTGTCGTTGTGCTGCTTACTGTAACTTATCAGCTTCTACTCGCTGCTGAGTGCTTCCAAAGCATGGTCGAAGCACTCATCTAACCTAAGTATCAAATTTAGGTCATCATCGTTCTCCACTTCAACTCCAATCTTAGGAAGATGACTTCCCAGTATAGCTGAATAATGAGAACTCAGAAAGTGTGTGAATGTTTTCGGTGACATCAGTTTGCACCACAGCAGGAACGCAATATTTTTCCCTGATGCTTAAAATAAAGCAACAGAGTGTGTCTTTCAAACCAGCAAACAACTTTTTGAACCGCATGATGGAGTGTGAAGATCGAGCAGACTTCGTCACAGTGTCGTCTTAATCATTCGCCCTCCTTTCATCTGTCTCATCCACCTCACCGCACTTTTCATTTCCAAATTAATCAACATGCGAACGACTGAGGAAATTTCCGTGTTTTCGATGAAGATGTCTGCAGAAAGAATATTTCTTGAAAGTAGCTGCACATGTATTGAGCTGACAGGTTAAGGAAAAGTATGAAGTTTGGCTGTCTATCAGGTATACATGATGAAGTGATTTCAGGACACCACACATTGTACATCTGAAAATGGTCGCCATGTCCAACCTGTGTGAGAGGAGGATGCACTACGACGGGGAGGGTATAGTGGTAGACAACGTAGAAACCGTAGAAGGAATGGAGGTAGGCGCCCATTTAAGTCAGACATAGGATACATTAACATGCAGGGGGGTAGGAATAGGCTAAAATGGGAAGAGATAGAGGAGCAACTAACACAGGAAGACTTAATGGTATATGGGCTAGTGGAAACACATCTTAGAGATACGGAGCATCCACCTTGCAATAGTGAATATGTTTGGGAAGAATGCAACAGAAGGGAAGGTAGTAAAAAGGGAGGTGGAATTGGAGCGTTCATCAGAAAAAGCACAAATTGGCGGAGAACAAGAAATGAATGTGCAGAACACTTATGGCTAAAGGGGACGGTAGCAGGGGAGCAAACACTTTTGAGTTTTGTGTACCTGTGGACGGGATCAAATGCCAAGGAAGAAAATAGAAGAATGACAGAATGTATATCAAGAGACATTACCGAGCTAGGAGAAGGCCACGAGATAATAGTAGTGGGAGAAATGAACGCGCATGTAGAGGACTTAGATGGATATACAGTTTCAACAGGAAACATGTTGTTAGACATGTGCGAGAGGCACGACTTGGTTCTATTTAACACTAGTGAGAAATGTGAAGGACTAATAACATGGGAAGCGGGCAGGTCACAGTCCACAATAGATTATGCACTGATGTCCCATAGAATGTATAATAAGCTGAAAAAAAATGAAAATAGATAAGGAGGGTGTCAAAAGCCTAGGTAGTGACCACAAACGTATAAAACTGAGCTTTACTAGAGAATTAAGCACAAAAACGGGGCAGAAAGACGAACGGGACCAAAACTTTTATACCGAAAAGCAGTTGGAGACAGCTGCTAAGCAAATAGAAGAAGTTATTTCAGGAGACGACCAAGCACAATGGACTTATACAAGCCTAACTAAGCAATTTGACCTAGCGCTGGCAAAGGTGCGAAAAAAAAGGAAGGGGGAAGCGAAGACGCAAACCAAAGAGCTGGTGGGATGGTGATGTAAAGGAGGCAGTAGAGAAACGCCAGGAAGCATCTAGAGAACACAGGTATGCTGAGAGTAAAGGGGGAACCAGAAAGCGAAGTAAATAGGAAGTGGGATACATTAATAACATGTAGAAAGGAGGCATCCTGTTTGCTTAATGAAATAATTAAGAGAAAGGGGGCACAATGGTTGTCTAAAGTAAATAAAAAAGACAGGAAGGAAGCCAAAACATTTTGGAAGCACCTGAACTCTTTGAGCCGTAAAACAAGGTTAGAACAGCATTGCATCACCACGTCCCAGGGTGAGCAACTAGAAGGGGATGAGGCAGCGAAACATGTAGGAGCAATGATGGCAGAGAAATTTAAGGAGCAAAGGTACACAGAAAATGAGGAACTAGAAGAGAGTGCTTTAGTTGGTGAAAATGAGGCTATCGGAGAAAGGAAATGGGAAAGGGCAGTACAGAAAGTTCCTAGTGGCACGTCATCAGGCCCAGATGGCATTCCTATTGGATTATTAAAAAAGTTAGGCCCTAAATCCAGGACGAAATTAAGAGAAGTGGTCAGCAATGTCATTGAACGCGGAAGTGTCCCGGAAGAATGGAGGTTAAGTAGGATGAGTTTAATATATAAGGATAAAGGGGATAAGGGTGACATAGCCAACTATCGTCCCATAACAGCGACATCGATAGTCTACAGGGTTGTAATGCAAGTTATAAAGAACAGATTGCAGACATGGGTAGAGAACGAGGGGTTGCTTGGCGAGTTACAAAATGGCTTTCGGAAAGAAAGAAGGTTGGAGGACAATTTGTTTACATTAACACAGTGTATCGAAATTGCAGTTAAAGATAACAGACCTCTATGGGTAGCTTTTTTGGATATTAAGGAAGCTTATGACAATGTGGTCCAAGGAAAGCTGTGGGAAATAATGAAGCGCTTGAAGGTGGAAAATGGAATAATTTAAATCTTAAAGGACATTTATAGGGACAACAAGGTTTTTATAACATGGGAAGGAAGAGTGACAGCACCAGTAGAAATAAAACGAGGCCTTAGGCAAGGGTGCCCTTTGTCACCATTACTGTTTATGATGTACCTCCAAGGATTAGAGGAGAGACTAGAAAAGAGTGCAGCTGGCTTTGACCTCTCATACTACAGACATGGCGAGAAGATTGAACAGTCAATACCGGGATTAGTGTATGCAGACAACATAGTACTAATGGCGGACAACAGGATGAATTTACAAAAACTAATGAGTATCTGTGGTGCAGAGGGAAATGAATTGGCATTGGAGTTCAGTAGTGACAAGTCGGCGATTATGATATTTAACGATGATGAGGGTGAAGTCCTTAAAATACAAGAATGCAATGTTGGGAGGGTCGACAAGTATAGGTATCTAGGCGTGTGGATCAAGGAAGATACGGATTACCTCAGTGAACATGAAAGAGACACAACTGGCAAGGGCAATAAAAATGCAGCGGTAATGAAAAACACGGCATTGTGGAACTATAACAGGTATGAAGTGGTCAGGGAGATTTGGAAGGGAGTTATGGTGCCAGGCCTAACTTTTGCGAATGCAGTTCTATGTATGAAACCTGACATTCAGGCAAGGCTAGAAATAAAACAACGAGGGGTGGGTAGGCTGGCTCTCGGAGCGCATGGGAAGACACCAAATCAGGGGGTACAGGGCGACATGGGGTGGTCGTCTTTCGAAGGAAGGGAAGCAAGCAGCAAAATAGAATTTGAGGAATACACTGAGACAATTGGATGAGGGACGGTGGGCACGAAGAGTGTTTAGCTATCTGTACATGAAGGGTATGGACACAAAATAGAGAAAGCGAACAAGAAAACTCAGATTTAAATATGTGGGCAAAAGTGGGGAGGTGGGTCAAGAAATGACAGTTAAAAAGAAGGTTAAGGAAACAGAGAAGTATATGGGAAGCCGGTATGCAAACCAAATCAGCATTGGAGATGTACAGGTTGTGTAAAACAGATATCGATAAAGAGAGTCTCTATGATAATTCAAGGGGGAGTTCCCTGCTATTTGAAGCCAGAACGGGAGTGTTGCGGACTAAGACATATAGAGCTAGATATCAGAAGCTTGTGGAGCTTGCGGAGAGGAGGAGGAGACGGCTGAACATTTGGTACTTTACTGTAAGGGGCTTCACCCTGTAGTGGCTGAAGAGCCTATTAATATAACAACCGCACTGGGATTTAGGGATAGTGAGGGGAAAATAGACATGGTGAAGGTGGAGATAACCAAGACAAGATTATCTGACTGGTGGCATAGGTCAAGGGAAGGGTGAATATTTTCCTATTCCCTACTGGGCGATCCTTTCTGCGGAAGGTGTGTGCACCCGGTTGCATAGTGGCGCCTCCGTCGTATGGACCGTAGCTTTTAAGACTAAATATCTAGATTTGTAACTCGTAAATTAAATAGCTTAAAAAAAAATACTGGCTAGGTGGCGCAAGCCGCCGCCCGATTCAAAGGGTTCAGCCCCATCCATCCATCCATCCACATAACCGCGGTCAAAGAAAAGCCTAGTGTCGTTTGACAGTCCTCAGTCTAGGCTCATTAAGCGGGGAATCGCTATAACCTGCCTCCAGGCAGTATTCGCAAAAAGTTGTAATCACCAAATGACGACTAGCTTTGATATACAGATAAAAAGTCTACGGGATGCAGGGTTCCCTTCATGGCTAATTTCTAGTGTCTGTGAAAGCCTGCTTCAAAAAATCAAACAAAAGAATCAACAGAAAGGCACTACCACAAAAAAGATAAAAAAAGAGGTCATGTCATTCCGTACATGCACAGAGTTTGACACAACATAAAAAAGATTGCAGGCAGATACCATGTTAACATTGTTTTTTCTGCGCCCTGCAAACTGGCTAAGATTTGTCCGATGATGACTATAAAAAAGAAAGTTCTGTGCTCCAAGAATCATGTAAGCTAATATACTGACTGTGTCACTAACGTCATCTATGAAATACCGATTAGTTGCGGGAAAGTTTATATAGGACAAACAGGACGCTGTTTCAATGACAGGACAAGAGAACACAAACTATCTGTACGCAACAATTCGGGGGGTCATCTGTCTGAGCACTGTAAGCGTTGTGGCTGTGAACCGCTTTTAGAGTCAACGACGTTCTTGAAAAAAAGCGAAAGAAAAAACAGAGCGGGAAATTATAGAGGCTTTCTTTATTAAAAAAAAGAACAACAACTGCATCAGCGCGCCATCCGTTAGCCTACTAGATAAAGAGGTGACCTATCTAGATGGGTGTCTGTAAAGTGTTTTATTGGTTGTTGGCATTGTTTGAAATGTAAACGATAGATGAGTTGTTCATATAAGCGTTGAACGGTCTTCCAATAAATCAGTTGAGAGTAGCGCCTTGTCCCTGTCGTTTGGGTTATTTTCTCTTGTCCCTGTCTGTTTGCACTTTTAAACCTTATACCTAACATAATTCTAACACACTATCATAGAGGGCACCGCCTTACTGTTATGTTTTGTATACATGTCCAGAGACTGAAAGACATGATTTCTTCAGATGTCTGCATGGCCAACTAAGACCCACAGCACCCCACCATCATATCTGCAGATTCCAGCTCTTTTGGACTTGGGGCAGTTTCGCAGCAGGACCAGCCAACGGGTGAACGCCGAGCCGTGGCTTTCGCATCCCTTGCACTCACGCCAACCGAGCAGAGGTATAGTCAAACCGAAAAAGAGGCCCTGGGAGTCGTTTGGGCCGTACAACGCTTCGACGAGTACGTCGGAGGTCTGCAATTCACAGTGGAGACAGACCACCAGCCTTTGACAGCCCTACTGGGAGAAATGGACGTGGACGTTTTGCCTCCAAGGATCCAACGGCTGAGGATCAAGCTCATGAGGTACCAGTACAGTATCTTCTATTTTCCCGGAAACCTGTTGTCTACGGCCGACACTCTGTCCAGGGCCCCATTGATATCAGCCGTAGAAGCGAGCTCCATGGAGCTTTACGTGCAGAACGTCGTCCATTCCATCCAGGAAGGTTCTCCAGTCAGCCCCGAAGATGTCCGTCGGCATCAAGCATCAGACGGCGAGTGCGTAGCACTGGAGAAGTTCTGCAACCGCGGCTGGCCTCAGAGTAACAAACTTCCCAGCCATGTCATGAAGTACTGGAATTTCCGTGGTGAGCTGAGCGTCTGCGATGGGCTACTTCTCAAGGGTGGTCGTCTAGTGATCCCAGCAGCTCTGCAACCCGAATTTGTACAGTTGATCCATGAAGGACACCAGGGGGTGAACAGGTGCAAGGTGCGGGCCCGAGACTCGGTTTGGTGGCCCCATGTCGGACAGCAGATCGAGGCCATGGTGCAAACGTGCGAACACTGTGCATCTACAAGGACGCAACGAACCGAGCCCCTGCTGCCAACGCCTTTGGTGGATCTACCATGGAAACAGGTGGGAGCTGATCTGTTTCATCTGGAAGGGCAGAATTTTCTTCTTCTGGTGGACTACCACTCTCGTTACCCAGAAGTTTTAACACTAAGAAGTACATCAAGCCAGGCTGGGATTGCAGCGATCAACAGTTCTATGCTCGCTTCGGTATACCGGAAGTACTAAGAAGCGACAACGGGCCACAGTTTTCTTCGCATGACTTCGCAATTTTCGCAAGAGACTATGGTTTTGAGCACATCACTAGTAGCCCCGGCTACCCCCAATTGAACGTTGAGGTGGAGCGCGCTGTGAGAACCATTAAGGACCTGTCATACCGGGACACCCCAGGCGTTACAGGCTTCAGCACGGCGCAACTGCTGATGGGGCGGCGTCTGCGTTCTCGGATGCCAAGGCCAAGGAGAAGCTGCGTTCTGAGGTGCTGGCCCTGGGTGCCTCCCAAGAGAGGGACTGAGCGGCGAGGCGGCAGCAGGCAGCGGACTTCAACCGTCGCCATGGAGTGCAGGTGCTTCGAGACCTCTCGCCAGGAGAGGAAGTCTTGGTGACCGATACTCAGTGCTCTGCTCGGGTGCTCAGCGGGGCGCAGCCTCCACGTTCCTATGTCGTGGAGACTCAACGGGGCATGCTACAGCGAAACCTGCGACATCTGGTGCCTTACGGTGCTCACGCTCCTGGTTCTCCAGTTCCTGGAGAGTCTGTTGCTGGTTCTGGAGTCCCTGGGGAGCCTGTTGCTGGTCCTCCAGTTCCCGAGGAGGCTGCTGCTGGTCTTCCAGCCCCGCCTTCAGAGACGCCGACTGAACTGCAACAGCGACGATCGGCAGCGACGAGTGCGAGCCCACGGGTGTGGCTCGCACTCGAAGCACCCTGATGTCGAACTTCCGGGAACGGAAGTTCGACATCAGGGTGCTTCAGGCAGCTGGAGCATCGCTACACAAGATCAGGGAGACGGGTTATTCCGCCTGTGAGACTGGACTTGTCATTGTGTTGGTTCAGTTGAGAGTAGTGTATCCTTCTGGAAGGGGGACGTAGTGTTTTTTGTTACCGGCAGGTGTCGCTCTTAACACGACTAACGTAATTCTAACACACTATCATAGAGGGCACCTTTCACTGTTGCGTTTTGTATATATGTCGTGAATAGAGACTGCCGCGGGTCTTTGCCGATCCGACCCAGCTGACACTGTCTGGTCCCGGTCTCTACACACGTTACAGGCAGTCGGTCGGAGAGTCACAAGCTGAGGCTAGACAGAGCGGGCTGCGCGAGGCTGGGGCCGGGCAGGGAACCACGGAGCCAGACTGGCTGGCCTGGCCTATGGCGATCCCCGGAGCGGACCACCAGCGAGGTTCCGACTAGGACCGGCGGGAGCGGCAAGCCCTAGCCATACTGGTGTGGGCAATGACGATCCCGGAGCGTTCCGCAGCGAGACTCGAGCTGTGATAGCCCTGGACAGCTAACCTACGCAGCGCTGGCGTGGGAAGTGTAATCCGCAGGCCTGGACGTGGACTCCGACTGCGAGCTCTGAACGGCGGGTGACAACTAGGGTCGGCTGGCCCGGACTGCTGGCTCTCGAGGACGGGCAACCAGGAAGTACAGTAAATCCATTTTCTGTCTTCTCGTTACAGTGTGCCTCTCCCTGGGAGACGAGTGAAGCACATACCGATCGAGCGGCGATTAATATAGAGCGAGAATACCACAACGAATACCACAAACCTTCAAGCTATATATATATATATAATATATATATATATATATATATATATATATATATATTTATATTAAATATATATATAAATATTTATATTATATATATATTATATATATATAAATTCGGCATTACCGAATTTATATATATATAAATTCGGTAATGCGAAAACTACGCTTTGCAACAAAAAAAGGCTTTTGTCGTTTTAGTTCTGGGCCAGGGGCTATTTAAGAAAATTATTACAGTCCGGGATAATTAGATTGGTAATTATTTTTGCGTGATTAACTTTTTAATAGTGTGTTTAAGGGCATGGTTTCATTTAGAAAATTGCTCAGCATCATCAAAAACCACTAAATCAACAAATTGCAGAACGATAGAAGGCGCGCGAAGCATTTTACGGCTTTTTGAAAAACCGCACAAAATCGATGGGTTTTTAAGTTTCGGTTTGCTATCGGAGCGCATCTCGGCCCCGGCGGCACCGCGCCCCGCGGAGAGATAGTGCAACCAGCCCTTGCTGCGTCGCGCAATGACAGCGCAGCAGAGGCTGGTTGCACTATCTGTCCACGGGGCGCGGTCCCGCCGGGGCCGAGATGCGCTCCGATTGCAAACCGAAACTTAAAAACCCGTCTAATTTGTGCGGTTTTTCAGAAAGCCGTGAAATGCTTCGCATGCCTTCAATCGTTCTGCGATTTGTTGATTTAGTGGTTTTTGATGATGCTGGGCAATTTTCTAATTGAAACCATGCCCTTAAACACAATATTAAAAAAGTTAATTATGGAAAAATGATTAACAACTAAATTATTTTGAACTTTTATAATTTTCTTAAATAGGCCCCTGGTCCAGGACCAAAACGACACAAGCCTTTTTGTTGTTGCGACGCATAGTTTTCGAAGTATTGAATTTGTCCACCTTTCGTGAAAAACCCTGTATATATATGTATGCCATCTCCTGACGAAGCCGAGCCTCTCGGCGAAACTGTTGTAATACATACAATAACCAACTGGCATAGCTACTCCCCAAGTACGGATCTCTAACTTATTACATTTTCCCGGTCCATTGTTCTCAAACTACACTGCCTCACATATATATATTTATTTATTTATTTATTTTCAGTGCCTACCAACGGCCAGAAGCCTAGGAGGGGTAGAGCACCAAGTCACATTAAAAAGGTGAAAGCGACAAAACAAATCCAGAACACAACCCGACGACAACGCACTAGATCAGATTGTCAACGCTTATCTTGAATGGTATGATGTCGTCATTAAAAAAGTCAGCAAGGCGCGTATCAAGATGATTAAAATAGTTCTGTATGCGAACTACAGGAGAGAAACAATGCATGGGATTAATGGCAAACGTGCGGTTGTTGCGAAAATGTCTAACAGGCACATTTAGATTGATGCAGGACACAATGAAAGGACAGTCATAATACCCATGCAAACACTTGAACAAAAATATGAGATCACATCTGCCGCGTCTTGTTTTTAACTCCACCAATCCTAAGCGATTGAGCACATTCACATATGAGTAGGGCTCGGACAGGTCTTGTCTTGCGTGAAACGTTCGTGCAAATCGTTTTTGGACACGCTCTAACGTCGCTGCAGCAGTGGCACTAAGGTTGTTCCAGACTACTGAAGCAAAGTCTAATTTGGGCAAAATAAGGCTTCTATACAATACAATATATATATATATATATATATATATATATATATATGTGAGGCAGTGTAGTATATATATATATATATATAATGGGAATGAGTGAAGATTAACAGAGAGCTGGTCAGAAATTGAGTCCGCCGAAACCAGTGGCCGGGATGGTCTAATCGGTTAAGGCGTCGCCCCGGACAGGCGAAGGTTGCGGGTTCAATCATCGCTCCTGGCCCAATTTTTCGCCAGCTCTCTTTCCCTTTCCCTAACTTTAATGTAATAAATTCAATAATCACCTTCTCCCCTTTTCGTTCACAATATTACTACGGCTGCACTTGTCAATCTGCACTCATTCCCATTATATATACGGTGCAGCCTGTCCCTACGGGGAGGAGTGGTTTCCTAGATATCTTGGAAGTCAGGCCCTTTCCGACATTTGCGAAGCTTATATGACGTGCCACGTCACTGCCGCAATTCGGAACTAGCGCGGGCCTTAAATCAGCAACGGTTGTCGTCTACCCAGTTAAGCGAATTCGAAACTAATAGTACACAGAGAGCTGGTCAGAAATTGAGTCCGCCAAAACCAGTGGCCCGGATGGTCTAATCGGTCACCCCGGACAGGCGAAGGTTGCGGGTTCAATCCCCGTTCCTGGCCTAATTTTTCGCCAGCTCTCTTTCCCTTTCCCTTTCTCTAACTTTAATGTAATAAATTCAATAATCACCTTCTCCCCTTTTCGTTCACAATATATATATATAGATATATAGATTTTTTTTTTAGACAGTACTTTAGTTTGCGCGTGTAACTTTCGTCTATTGTACGCTCTCGTCCAGGTCACCCTGCGCCCCCTCTCATGAGGCTACAACCGTCATCCCACCGTCCTTCAAACATGGCCCCGACCGTCAAACTTCTTCACCCGGATACGAACTGCCCTACGCTTCCCTCTCACGGAAACTCTAGCCGTCATCCCGCCGAAATTTGGACCCGACCGTAGCATTGTATAAACGTTTGCCGATCTGGAGCTCTTCCTACGCTTCTTTGGAAACTCCAACCGTCATCCCGCCGTTTTTGAAACTTGGACTCGACCGTAGCATTGTATAAATACCACCCGCGTTCATCTGTAAAAGTTCTTCCTGACGAAGGCCGGACTCCGGCCGAAACGTCGAAGAATAAATCGTCCGTCCGTTGTTGCTGTTTTCACCAAGGGTTTTGTCTTCCCAGTTATATATATATATATATATATATATACGCCGCGATTCGGAAATAGCGCGGGCCTTAAATCAGCAACGGTTGTCGTCTCCCCATTTAAGCGAATTCGAAACGAACAGCAGTACACAGAGAGCTGGTCAAAAATTGAGTCCGCCGAAACCAGTGACCGGGATGGTCTAATCGGTTAAGGCGTCGCCCCGGACAGGCGAAGGTTGCGGGTTCAATCCTCGCTCCTGGCCCAATTATTCGCCAGCTCTCTTTCCCTCTCCCTTTCCCTAACTTTAATGCAATAAATTCAATAATCACCTTCTCCCCTCTTCGTTCACAATATTACTACGGCTGCACTTGTCAATCTCAATTCATTCCATTATATACACGGTGCAGCCTGTCCCTATGAGGAGGAGTGGTTCCCTAGATATCTTGGAAGACGGGCCCTTTCCGACATTTGCAAGCTGAGATGACGTGCCACGTCACTGCCGCAGTTCGGAAATAGCGCGGGCCTTAAATCAGCAACGGTTGTCGTCTCCCCATTTAAGCGAATTCGAAACGAACAGCAGTACACAGAGAGCTGGTCAAAAATTGAGTCCGCCGAAACCAGTGACCGGGATGGTCTAATCGGTTAAGGCGTCGCCCCGGACAGGCGAAGGTTGCGGGTTCAATCCTCGCTCCTGGCCCAATTATTCGCCAGCTCTCTTTCCCTCTCCCTTTCCCTAACTTTAATGCAATAAATTCAATAATCACCTTCTCCCCTCTTCGTTCACAATATTACTACGGCTGCACTTGTCAATCTCAATTCATTCCCATTATATACACGGTGCAGCCTGTCCCTATGAGGAGGAGTGGTTCCCTAGATATCTTGGAAGACGGGCCCTTTCCGACATTTGCAAGCTGAGATGACGTGCCACGTCACTGCCGCAGTTCGGAAATAGCGCGGGCCTTAAATCAGCAGCGGTTGTCGTCTCCCCATTTAAGCGAATTCGAAACTAACAGTAGTACACAGAGAGCTGGTCAAAAATTGAGTCCGCCGAAACCAGTGACCGGGATGGTCTAATCGGTTAAGGCGTCGCCCCGGACAGGCGAAGGTTGCGGGTTCAATCCTCGCTCCTGGCCCAATTATTCGCCAGCTCTCTTTCCTTCTCCCTAACTTTAATGCAATAAATTCAATAATCACCTTCTTCCCTCTTCGTTCACAATATATATATATATATATATATATATATATTGTGAACGAAGAGGAGAACGAAGAGAATATATATATATTCTTGGATTCTTGGTTTCACTTGGATTAAGGCAACGAGGTGCAGTCGTATATTTTATTTTGCTTCAAATTTTTATATTTCGTGGCGCATGTTTCAAAAAGTACAATACTTTTTATTTTAATGTCCTGACAAGTTTAGTTTCTGGGGAAAAAAAAATCTCAAAGAAGCGGGAAAGAACAATCAGGTTTTGATGATTGCCGTATGTGGTGCTTTTGAATCACCCTCAATTTCAAAGTATTCAAAAGAGAGTGTCTATATCTTGTAGACATTATAACTGCTATTTTTATTCGTCGCTCCAATCGTTGTAAAAATCCCCAAACATGCCTCTGGAAAAAACTGTAACCTAAATTGCGGATTTTTTTTTTTTTTGAGTCGACTATGTTTAGTATCGTTTTTCATATTATACCACGTGTAGAACCTTTCATTGCCTTCCAAATTAAGCAAAGTTTGTGTTTTTTTCATGTACAAGTACTGATAAATTATGACACAAAGAGGGGTTTTCACTTTTCGTTAAATTTCAGCTGGCTTTATGAAAAAAAAAAAATCATTTTTTTAATTTTTTTTTCTTCTCGCGTTGCGTTCTCTTCACAACCTTCTTTTAGCCAGAATACATTCTGTTAGAGGTATTTGCCTTGGTCTTGAGTTTTAAGCCTCTAAATTATGCTAAGAAAGAGCAAATGCCGATGGTGGGTTTTGACGATCTTCGTGTGTGGCGTTTTTGAGCCTCTCTCAATCTCAAAGAATTCAAACGAGAGCTTCTATATTTTCTTATTGTGATATATATGCAAGTCGGTAAAACTACATTCCAACTACTATTTATATTCGTCGATCCAAAATAAATTATGAAACAAAAAAGGTTTTCACTTTTTGTTCAATTTCAGCACGCTGTAAAAAAAAAAAAAAAAACTTTTTTAAAATATTTTTGCGTGCCTTTTTTCACACCTGCTTTTAGCCAGTATACATTCCGTTAGAGGTATATGCACTAGTGCTAAAAAAGAGCAAATGCTGATGGTGGGTTAATAGGTTATAGCTGTATATTTTATTCTTTATTATAATAATCTAAGGGGCGTTGAATAAATACTCATATCAAAGGCATTATTGTCGTTAGGCGTATAATAACAAGTTTGCAATTCCAAACGTCTAAACACTATAAAATCGCAACTGCCGAAAGCAAGTTTTCAGACAATTTCCGCGGGTGCCATGATTGGAGAGGCCTCAAGCCTAAACCCTATGCGCTACATAATCTATACTACAATAGAAATATCAAAGTATAATATTGTAAAACATTAGAGTAAAATACACCTCCTATTGGAAATCTAGATTTTTAAATGCGCTATTATAAATTTTTAATTTCAAATTTATGTTGATAACAGAACAGATTCATTTTTTAGCAAATTTAGAGGTTTAAAACTCAAAACCAGTGCATATACCTCTAACGGAATGTATTCTGGGTAAAAGAAGGGTGTAAAAAAAAACGCAAGGCAAAAAAAAAAAAAAAACATTCAAGACTTTTTTTTTATGTATACAGCGTGCTGAAATAGAAGAAAAGTGAAAACCCTCTTCGTTTCATAATTTATTTCTCTGTACTCGTACATGATAAAAACACAAACTGCTTAATTTGGAAGGCAATGAAAGGTTCTACACGTGGTATTATGTTAAAACCAATACTAAACATAGTCGACTAAAAAAAAATAATCCGCAATTTAGGTCACAGTTGTTCGCGGAGGCATGTTTGGGGATTTTTACAACGATTAGAGCGACGAATAATAAATATTAGTTTTAATGTCGTCTTACCTACTTGCATATATATCACACTAAAAAAATACAGACACTCTCTTGTGAATACTTTGAGATTGAGAGTGATTCAAAAACGCCACACACGACAATCGTCAAAACCTCGTCGTTCTTTCCCGCACCTTTGAGATTTTTTTTCTCAGAAACTAAACATGTCAGGACACTAAAATTCAAAGGATTGTTCTCATTGGAACATGCGCCACGAAATATAAAAATTTGAAGCAAAATAAAAATCACGACTGCGCCTCGTTGCCTGAATCCAAATGAAACCGCCGAATATGTATATATATATATATATATATATATATATATATATATATGTATATGTATGTATGTATGTATGTGTGTGTGTGTGTACAACATAATATGATTCATTCTACAATAAAAAATTATTATACGCGTAACATGCGTCTTAAGATACGCAGAGCGGAACCATACGCGAACATTTCTGTACGACAACGCAGCCTATAACAATAGAGCATAAGGTGATGAGATCACAGAGGAGCAAATCACTAAGCAGAGAAGATGGATATAATTAGCCACTAGGATAGCCTAGTGCGCATATTCAAATATAGTTACTTCAATATCGGAATGCAGAACTTCCTCAAAGAAAATCCCAGAAAGCTTTGGGCGCATTTCGCAAAAAAAAGAGTGCAATTAAAGAGCTTAGTCATAACGGGCAGACGCTTATCGATGAACAGTGCATCGCTAGAGAGTTTAAGAATTATTTTTCCTCTGTGTACACTGCTGAGAACTCTGTCTTGCCATCATTCACCTATGACAATTGCGGGATCAGCGACTTAGTAGTCTCTACAGAAGGAATCTTTGATAGTCTTTTAATGTTAGACGTTAGAAAGTCGTGTGGACGCTTTCCTAAAAATGTACGCCGAATGGTGTTCCAAGAGTTTCTATGGGATTTACTATTCCGGTTTAAAAACGGGTCTGGGGCCACGCGATTGGAGATTAGCCAAAGAAGTACTTATATATAAGAGTCGAGAGGAAAATAGCGTTTGCAATTATTAACCAGAGAGCAGATTCACAAAGGGAACTTATGACGAAAAACGTGCTTGCGCAAAACCCGAGAAGAAATTTCTATTCACGAAGCAAAATTGTAACTTTTGCGTGACTAACGACAGAATCCTACGACAGACTCCGAGGTGTCTACGAACATGGCCGCACATCACTTGGCTACTTCGTCGCGACCAGCAATGAAACTCTAAGCGCGGGCAAGGGGCATGCTTTAGTGCGCTGTTCGTGTGCCTCCCTACTTCAAGCAGCCCAAGGAGCAAAAGGAAGACGCCAAACTAGGCACGGTGGGCGCAGCCGACGAGTGTAGGGTTAACGAGGCGCAAGACTACGAGCATCGGCGAGACGCGCAGATGAGTGAACTAAAGATGTGCCCCCTCCCCCCCCCCCTCCCCCTCCCCTTCGACTCTTCCGTGGACCCAGTGTGCCTGGATGCTTCCCGTATCGCGTGAGCTCGATTTGGTGATTACAAGTGCCCCCTCGTCATTCTTTTGTGATTTTCAAACAGGTGGCGAGCTCTGCTCCACCGGGTTTGGTGATCGACCCAAATTGTCGTCGCAAAGTCGTTTTCGGCATTCCCGATTGGATGTGCCTTTTATGCGACATGGAGCTTAAATAAAGGCCGTACGGGATGTATTTGTACATTGGGTATGTGCATTTTTGGTTCCTTTTATACAGACGTACGAGTTGTAGAAATGTCAACGCCCGGCGGGCATCCATTTTGGGGGCTACGGCAGAATGCTGGCAATGTGTGATTTGTATTCGCGCCTCCAAGAACATGCTGTAAGACCCTCACTAGACAGCTTCAGGCTTTATCACCTCGTGACCAACAATTTTGATGCAGAAGGATGATTTAGCAGAAGACCCTCACTTCGGCCTCAAATTTTAACTTTTTGGAGGAGCGGATAGCTTTCTGCATTTTACGTGATTTTCTTAATGTTTCAACCTCCTACTTGATCGCGGAGACCATGAACGATGCTACGATGCCTTTTGTCAAACGTCAAACCGTTTTCGTCGTCGAACAGGTCAGTGGTCTTGGCCAGGGTAAAGTTGTGCATTAGATACCTTTTTCCGTTAGGCGGTGTTGGCATCTTATTACACAAGCACGGTTAACAAACCAACGCTACGAGACGAACACGTCTCATTCGCCGCTGACTCCGTTTGTTTTTGTAGCCGAAAAGCGCATGCTCCAACATGGCGAGCCTTCCGATTGGCCTATCGGCTGCTAGAGACGCCGTCGCCATAGCAACGGCCCACTCTTGTGCAGATTCGGGAAGTGGCAAGATACCGGAAGTCGTCGTTTACCCGTAAGAGAACGTAACTTTCCTCTTCTCCCATAAAAATGCGTTCGTGAATACCGATATCGCCTCCTCTAGGGATGTTCGTAATCTTACGAACTTCGCAGCTAAGTTGTCCTACGTAATAGTTTTTTTTTTGTGAATCTGTCCTCAGTAGTTGTTAGAGTACATGTAATAAAATTCTTTAACATTTTATTTTCAAAGTCATCCTAACTTTTCTAGAATGTACAGCGTTTCTAATAAATAAACAACACGGATTCTGTAGAGGGTGCTCGACTGTGGCACAACTTCTACACATGGTCTATAACTCTTGCATAGTAATTAATAATGATGGTCTAGTCGATGTTGCTTTTTTTCGATTTTGCAAAGGCGTTCGACAGAGTTTCGCATCGCAAGTTATTGCATAAACTGAAACAGGTACTAGATAATGAATTCCTTTTGAAATGGTTAGACTCTTACCTTACCAACCGTAAACAGTTCGTGTCTGTGGGCAAAGGTGAATTCATGAGTAGCCCATTCTATCAGGAGTGCCTCAGAGCTCAGCTCTTGGCCCGTTGCTTTTTTCGATTCTGTCAATCATCTGATGGTATGGTAAACCTTCGATAAATTGTCGTTTTTTCGCAGATGACTGCATACTATGCATGATTAAAGTCAGCAAGCAACGTGAGGAAACAGTAGAAGAATACAGAAAACAGGGTAGACGCTGAACTCACAACTCAATATTTCATCCAGAAGATAAGAAAGAATATTACATAAAACCGAGAGGCACGGGCTCATGGCACCAAAACTCTAGGGTGCGGGGCAATGGGTTTCGCGCATCGAAGCGTTTGAAGACAAAACTTCCTTTTCAGATAGATTAAGACAAAAATGGCTCACGCAGTGCCCCCCCAGACCTTGTTTAATATTGTCACGAATGACAAGTGATGAGGCGATAATAACTGAGTAAACTGAACGTTTAATGGGGCGAACTTGTGCCCGAAAATAAAAATGAAACAGAAGATAACAAGAGAGCGTCGCGGGCGTCGAAGGCGGCGAAGCAGCAAGATCCAACGCTGAGACGAAACTGACCGTGGCTCGCTACGCGAAGCCCCTTATGTACACGCGTGAGCTTCTGGAATAATCGGCGTAGACGGTTCGGCGTGTAGAACGTTCTAAACTCGAACAAGCAACACGGTCCTCGAATTTACCAGAACATTAGATTAGATGTCAACAAAAAGGCGTCCCCGCGGCCAGGAGTCGAACCCTGGCTTTTCGCGTGGGAGGCAGGCGCTATAACCGTTAGGCCACGCGCGCGCTTCCTACTTGGCTACAGGTCTTACTTGAGCCAGTTGGTACATACTTGAATAGGGTCAGCTGAACAATTACAAATTAGAAAAACCGTGAGAGGGAAAGACATACACACCGCTGTGTGCCTACTTGGCAAGCTGCGCGCGCGGCATTACTCCCCCCTTTAAAAAGTGCATCGCCCCGATGCAGCACAAAACAAACCAAACAAAAAAAAAGAACGGTAAGCTAAAGAGTCATTTGGAACACATAAGGTCCACAGTCCTATCGAGCGTAGTACGGCTTCATGCGCACGACATGGACGACTTCTGGTCGTGGAGGGCGGCGTGATGAGGTCCGTGTTCCGTCGGGCATCACCTCGTAGTTCAGATCCCCGAGTCGACGAAGCACTCTGTAGGGTCCGAAGTAGCGCTTCAAGAGTTTTTCGCTGAGGCCACGGCGGCGGATGGGCGTCCACACCCACACCCTGTCTCCTGGCTGGAAGTGGACGTCCCTGCGACGAAGGTTGTAGCGGCCCGCGTCGACGCGTTGCTGGTCTTGAATCATGAGTCGGGCGAGCTGGCGGACTTCTTCGGCCCGTTGAGCAACCGCCTGGGCGTCTTCGCTCTCATTGTCAGATGGCTCATGGGGCAGCATGGCGTCCAGCATGGTCGTTACCTTCCGACCATGTACCAGCTGGAAAGGTGTGAATTCAGTGGTCTCTTGAACCGCCGTATTGTAGGCGAACGTGACGTAGGGCAACACCTCGTCCCACGTCTTGTGCTCTACGTCGACGTACATAGAGATCATGTCGGCGATTGTCTTGTTGAGTCGCTCCGTCAGCCCGTTGGTTTGTGGGTGGTACGCAGTAGTACGACGATGGCTGGTGTGACTGAGCCGGAGGATTTCTTGGGTCAGCTGTGCCATGAACGATGATCCGTGATCTGTAATCAGAACTGCGGGAGCGCCGTGCTGGAGGACGATGGATTCGATGAAAAACTTGGCGACTTCAACAGCCGTCCCTGAAGGAAGGGCTTTCGGTTCTGCGTACCGCGTGAGATAATCTGTGGCGACGATTATCCACCGGTTTCCCAGGGTCGACGGCGGAAAAGGACCAAGTAGATCCATTCCGATCTGTTGGAACGGTGTAGTTGGCGGAGGAATCGGCTGCAGGAGACCTGCCGGCTTCGTCGGCGGTTTCTTGCGTCGCTGGCACTCGTGGCAGGATCGGGTGTAGAGGTGGACGGTTTTGGGGAGCTTGAGCCAGTAATACTTTTCACGAATACGGGCCAGTGTCCGGCTGTAACCAAGGTGTCCGGACGTCGGGTCGTCATGACATGCTTGAAAAATCTCCTCTCGAAGGTCGGCCGGGATTACCAGCAGCCACGGCGAGTTGTTGTTTCCGAAGTTTTCTTTGTAGAGCACACCCTGTCGAATGGCGAAAGTCGGCAGGGTTCGTGAGAAAACACGAGGCACGGTACTCCCGCCCCCTTCCAGGTGCTCGATTAATGCGCGCAGCTCAGGATCGTCCCGTTGACGTTGTGCCATGTCGTCGGTGTTGACTGCTCCTAGGAAGCACTCGTCGTCATTGTCGTCGCTGCAGCCGGAAGGGGTTTCGACGGGGGCTCTGGACAGGCAGTCGGCGTCGCTGTGCTTGCGGCCTGACTTGTAGACCACAGTCATGTTGAACTCCTGTAATCGGAGACTCCATCGAGCGAGGCGTCCTGACGGGTCCTTAAAGTTCGCAAGCCAGCAAAGCGAGTGGTGGTCCGTCACCACGCGGAACGGGCTCCCGTACAAGTACGGACGAAACTTCGTGATTGCCCAGACGACCGCAAGGCATTCTTTCTCAGTCGTGGAGTAATTTGTCTCCGCCTTGGACAGTGTCCGACTTGCGTAGGCGATGACCCTCTCGAAGCCTTCTTGCACCTGGACTAGTACTGCGCCGAGTCCCGCGTTACTTGCGTCCGTGTGAATCTCGGTTTCTGCATCCTGATCGAAATGACCAAGCACAGGAGGAGTCTGGAGTCGTCGTTTCAACTCGTCGAATGCCTGCTGCTGCTCCTCGCCCCATTCGAACTTCTCGGCGTCCTTCGTGAGGTTTGTGAGCGGTGCGGAAATTTTAGCGAAATCCCGAACGAAGCGTCGATAGTAGGCGCAAAGTCCAAGGAACCTTCGCACGGCCTTCTTGTCTGTCGGCGCTGGAAATGCCGCGACGGCGCGAGTCTTCTCGGGGTCTGGGCGGACGCCTTTGTTACTGACCACGTGGCCTAGAAACTTCAGTTCGTCATAGGCGAACCGGCACTTGGACGGCTTGAGTGTGAGTCCGGCGGTCTGAATGGCTTGGAGAACAGCTCGGAGTCGTCGCAAGTGCTCGTCGAAGTCACTTGAAAACACTACGACGTCGTCAAGGTAGACGAGACAGCTCTGCCACTTCAGCCCTGCCAGTACTGTGTCCATGACACGCTGGAACGTTGCCGGCGCCGTGCATAGGCCGAAAGTCATGACCTTGAACTCGTACAGGCCATCTGGCGTAACGAAAGCTGTCTTCTCTCGGTCCCGTTCGTCGACTTCAATCTGCCAGTAGCCGCTCTTCAGGTCCATCGATGAAAAGTATCGAGAGTGGCGCAGGCGGTCTAGCGTGTCATCGATTCGGGGGAGTAGATAGACGTCTTTCTTCGTTACCGCGTTCAGCTGCCGGTAGTCCACGCAGAACCTAAGCGTTCCGTCCTTCTTCCTAACCAGCACGACTGGAGAGGCCCACGGACTGCTTGAAGGCTGAATTATGTCGTCGTTCAGCATTTCTTCCACTTGCTGTTGGATGACCTCTCGTTCTTTTATGGAGACTCGGTACGGCGATCGGTGCACAGGGAGCGCGTCGTCGTCGGTGACGATGCGATGCTTCGCAACGGTGGTTTGGCGCACCTTCGACGACGTCGCGAAGCAGTTGCTGTATTCGGCGAGGAGGTCACTCAGCTGCCGTCGTTTCGGGCCTGGAAGCTTGGGGTCAATGTCAAGCTGCGCTGGCGGCGTAATGTCTTGCTGAGGTGGCGATGATTCTTCATCAATCGCGGCGATTTCGGCGGAGTTCCAAAGTTCCTCGACGTGGCCCACAGCGGCACCTTTTGTGAGGTGTTGCGTTTCTTGTCGGAAGTTTGTCACGAGCACCACGGTGCGCCCATCCTGAAGTTTAGTCACTCCTCTTGCGATGCCTATTCCTCTTCCAAGGAGCAATTGAAGGTTGCCTTCAAGAACAACTTCGCCGCAGGTAGCTGCATCGGTCACGACGGGTACGACAACACTTGATCGCGGCGGCAGGTTCACGTGGGCGGCAGCGACTCGGATGGCGGCTGACGCAGTTTGGGGTTTCTCTGAAGGTGGAACAGGCTTGCGCAGCGTCAATCTGTTCTCACCAAGGTCGATGACGGCGCCGTATTCACACAGAAAGTCCATGCCGAGGATGACGTCTCTGGAACAGTCTTGTAGAACGACGAACTTCACAGGGCACGTCTCACCGTGGATCTAGACTCGAGCAGTGCATCTCCCGACTGGTGTTATGAGGTGTCCTCCGGCGGTTCGTATTTGAGGTCCATCCCACGGCGTCATGACTTTTCGAAGGCGGCGGGAGAGCCTCCCACTCAAGACTGAGTAGTCTGCTCCGGTGTCTACGAGTGCTGATGCGTCGTGGCCGTCGATGGCGACGTTTAGGTTGTTTGACACCGTTGCAGGGACGTCGTTGGGGTGCGTGGCGTCAAGAGAGTGGGAGCGCTCCGGCGTTCTTGGAGGCTCTTTACTTGGGTCGTCTTCGGCAACGGCACCTCCGGGCGTTGCCGCACTTAGTTTTCCCGACGAGATAGGGGTGTTCGGGGCGGGGCTTAGGACGCACGTCCGGAGGCTTCCTGGCCGTTGACGACGACCATTCCCCGAAGTGAAGAATCCAGGGGTCCAGTGGAGGTGGGAGAATTGGTAACGTAACGAACGGTTTAATTACATGGTAGCGATACAGTCGTCAAATCCGAGAGAACAACTCAGCAGCCTCACGCCCCGCCTTATATAGGGGTCCGTTTTCTCCCTCACTCTCCGCCAGGGCAGCAGGTGCGACCGCCAAGTGCGTAGCAGAAAAGCCCGCCGCGTCGTAGCCAGAAATGCGTCATAGCCATGGTTCTCCGCAGTTAGGGCAGGCCTCTCTCCCCTTCCGGAGCGCACGAACCCACACGCACACACACACACGTCCCGTTGACGTCACGGACGCGTTGAGACTCGTTTCGGGCAGACCACGACAGCTGGGCGACGGTCTTGAACACGTCGGGACTCGTTTCGGGCAGACCTCGACAGGTGGGCGACAGTCCAGAACACGTCGGGACTCGTTTCGGGACTCGTTTCCGCAGCGTTGAAACTCGAAAAAGGTTGCCGAAGGTTCCATTCTTAACAGGGGGGACAGGCTCTCACGGCGCGACCGACGGAGAGGCGATGCGGAACGTCGGGGGGATGGAGAACGGGAACCTCGTGGTGCTGTTGGCGCTGGTGACGGAGGGCGACGGAGGTATTCCTCGATGTCTCTTGGTCGTTCTCCAAAACGAGGTCGACGGTCGTTTGGCGCGAATCCTCGCAGGCCGAGCTGGCGGTAGGGGCACCTTCGGTAAACGTGGTCAGCCTCCCCGCAGTGAAAGCACACCGGACGTCCGTCATCCGTGCGCCACACGTCGGTCTTTCGAGGTCCACGCTGCTCTTGGCGCAGAGTGTACTGCAGCGAAGAGACTTCTCGTCGGGGTGCAGCTGGGTACTGCCGGGTGACAGGAGGCTGCGGACGACGAACAACTGCGGCGTAGGTCACAGCTGGTGGTTCCGGTGCGGCGTCGGCGAGAACGTCTGGCTGGAGCGCTTGCTGGACCTCTTCTCGAACCATCTCGGCGATCGAGAGTGAAGCTGGACGTTCGGCGGCCGGTAGCAGCTTCTTCAGCTCTTCACGGACGATGTCCCGGATTATTTCGCGGATGTCCGTGTTGTTGCAGCCGGAAGACGAAAAGGCAGCGACGCCGGGACCTCGGTGATAGTGGGCGGCACGAGCTTGAAGGGCACGTTCAATGTTGGTGGCCTCCGTGATGAAGCCTTCGACGGTGGTAGGCGGGCTCCGAACAAGGCCTCCAAAGATGTTTTCCTTTACGCCGCGCATCAAGACCCGCAGCTTTTTTTCTTCGGGAGCGTTTGGGTCGGCGCGATTCATCAGGTGGAGAACGTCTTCGACGAAGCTTGTGACGCTCTCGGTCTGCCCTTGGTTTCTCGCTCGCAGGAGTTCTTCGGCACGCTGTCGTCGCTGTTGGTTGGCAAAGGTGCGTCGCAGCTCGGCCTGGAATTCTTCCCACGACAAAATCGACGCTTCGTGGTTTTCAAACCAGGTGCGTGCCGTGCCTTCCAGAGCGAAGTACACATTCTGAAGGCACTGCTCCGGTGTCCATCGGTTATGGCGGGCCACACGTTCGTAATGTTGTAGCCAGTCCTCGACGTCTTCATAGGGCTCACCATGGAAGGACACGGGCGTACGGGCGGCGACGGGTAGGACAACGACGGGTGGCGTGGTCATCGTCGCGGTCTTCTTCCTCGGTTTCGGTGGCAAGGGTCCAAATTCCGGGGATTGGCCTTTGGTACGGCGGCTTGATCGGGCTTTGGCGTCTTCTGCGAAGGGTAACCTCCCGGGGCTGAGCACGTCACTTGGCGGGCGTGTTTTCGGAGGGGTACGCTCCACGGGCATAGAATGCGATACCCAGCTCCTCTACCAAAATGTCTGGAATGACAAGTGATGAGGCGATAATAACTGAGTAAACTGAACGTTTAATGGGGCGAACTTGTGCCCGAAAATAAAAATGAAACAGAAGATAACAAGAGAGCGTCGCGGGCGTCGAAGGCGGCGAAGCAGCAAGATCGAACGCTGAGGCGAAACTGACCGTGGCTCGCTACGCGAAGCCCCTTATGTACACGCGTGAGCTTCTGGAATAATCGGCGTAGACGGTTCGGCGTGTAGAACTTTCTAAACTCGAACAAGCAACACGGTCCTCGAATTTACCAGAACATTAGATTAGATGTCAACAAAAAGGCGTCCCCGCGGCCAGGAGTCGAACCCTGGCTTTTCGCGTGGGAGGCAGGCGCTATAACCGTTAGGCCACGCGCGCGCTTCCTACTTGGCAAGCTCCGCGCGCGGCAATATACGCCTCGTAAATTTCTCTGGAGAGTTTTTACCTATATCATCCTATCATAGTGCTGCTGGCCAGATTTGGAGTACGTGTACAAGCGTAACAGTGCAGGGGCAAGTGACCCCCGCCGTCAACCTCATAGACAGGTTATGTTCACGTTGCCTTTCATTAATACGTCTTCCTGTTTGTCCCACCTACGTTCTACCACGTGTTAAGGGAATGCTGTATAACACGCGAAGTACAGGGCACAAACGGTATAGCCTGTTTCTTTTTACCTTTCATTTGAGATACTTTGTCCAAATTTAATTGCGCCTCGAAATAAATCTGGGCCATTTTTGGAGATGGTGAAAAAACAATTGGAACTTGATATCTTTGGGCGACTTGTTTTAAGTTGTGCCATACCTTGTCCAAGTATGGAACCACAGCCACCCGTTGTTTCTCGACATTGCGCTTAGTACCTTCTTCTCCCTTTACGTTTTTAACCAAGGTTCGCACAACCTCATTTAAGACTTGCCACGGGAACCCGGATGACCGGAGTCTCTCAATCTGAGTCAGGAAGCTGTCATTAATGTTGTGTAGAAGTGACGTTTTTAGGGCTGATCCTAGACATGAAAGAGCTATACCCCTATAAATAATTTTTGAGTGCGCTGACGAGTAAAGTAATAAACCCTTTTTTGAACGTGGGGAGAAGGACCAGCATAAATGGTTAGTGTGAAGTGAGAGCGGTAGGTCCAGAAATTGTAAGACACCTTGCTTGGGCTCTTCATAGGTGAATCTAAGATCAAAGCTTCACTTATAAAGAATGTCCATAACACTGTCGATTAGATCTTTTCCCAGGCGATTGTCAAGCAGAAGTAAAAAGTCATCAACATATCGGAACACTTCTTTCACATGAGGTCCAAGGGCATGTTCAATGACACAATCAACTCTGGCATGAAAAATATCACTGAGCGCAGGCGCTACTGACGACCCTATGCATACTCCGGTTGCTTCATTGCACATCAAACAAGGTACGCGTCCGGCTGAACTCCGGGGCCTGGCGGACTTTCTTGCACCCTCTGTGGGTCCTTCGAAAAGAATCTGCATAATGCGAAGGTCGGAGTACTGGCGCCAGGCTGGTTTTTTAAGGACTGTTTGTGGGCTGCGTGTGGTGTCACAGGGGAAAGCTTGCAGAGTAAGCCTAAACTTTTTTCCCAAATGAGGAAGTCCCTTAATAACGTCACTGAGTTTTTGTGGCCACAAGTTTGACCACATCTTCCAAAAAAGGCTAAGGTTAATCCCACTGCCGGGCGATATACAACATGTGGAGAGGTGAAGATTTCACCTGACATTGGCAAAACACTAGCTCTTGGACCGACGTTTAGCATCGAACATTCACTACGTCCTCTAGAGCTGCTTACTTTGGCTCGAAGAGTGGCGGACAGAACCAATGAAGATGTTAACCCCGTTTTATGTCGGAAAGTGTAGATTGTCTTGTAGGAATGCGTCGCACGCATGTCAATGATCAGATCCCGCTGGTCAACTATCTAACTGATAGCCGAATACGTGTTCAGTAGGCAGATAAAGAAGGAACCTTTGTTCTTATGCCGGAAGGTATGTACAATAAAAAAGCATGTGCTGCCGTGAAAAAACACACAAAAAAACTTCCACTCTGTACAGGCTGTTTCGAAGAAGGAACGCAGTGAAGCGGTACTAATATGTAAAAGCCTGTCGTTGAACCAGCTTGCTGGGAAGATTCAAAAAGTGGAGGTGTACATCTTGAAGTTTTCTTCAGCGCAAAGACGCACAAGGACGCCTGCCCTTTCTGTGCCATATTCACCGAGCGAGGTATCTGGCAGCGGCAAGCATCAGCGTATCAACAGAAACACCTGTCGGATCTGCGGCTCAAGGACCCTTTCTGGGTTCGAAATTCAAAAGAAGTTGTGGAAGCTTTGAAGGCAGATCAGTATGGCAGCCATAGTTTTTTAGTATTGATGTACAGGATCTTTTTTTATTCACTCGCCCATGACATGTTACTTGACTCTGTAAAATTGTGTATTGAGGACAACGATGAACTATCCTTCCAAAACTTGAGCGGTGTTTTCCACTGAGTGCTTCCTTGAGCTACTTCAACTTTATCTCAATTCCACGTTCATAGGATGTCCTAACGAAGTTTTTCTCTAGAGTTTTGGAGTATGCAGAGGGTCGTCAGTAGCGCCTGTCCTCAGTGATATTTTTTCTTGATGGAGTTGATTGTGTCATTGAACATGCCCTTGGACCTCATGCGAAAACAATTTCCGATATGTTGATGACTTTCTACTTCTGCTTGACAATCGCCTGCAAAAATATGCAATCACCAATGTTATGGACATTTTTATAAGTGTAGCTTTGGTGTTAGATTCACCTATGAAAACTCGAATGAAGGTGTCTTACAATTTCTGGACGTATCGCTCTCACTTCACGCTAACCATTTATGCTGATTCTTCTCCCCACGTTCAAAAAAGTGTATATAACATTGCTCCTCAGTGAACTTAAAATTGTTAAAAGGGGTATAGCTCTTTCATGTCTAGGATTGGTCCTAAAAAGGGCATATTTACATAGCATTAATAACAGCTTCAAGGCTCAGATTAAAAGGCTCCGGTCATCGGGGTCCCGTGGCAGGTGTTAAATGAGGTTGTGCGATCCTTGGTTAGAAACGTGAAGGGGGAAGAAGGTAGTAAGCACAATGTCGAGAAAAACGGGTGGTAGTTGTTCTATACTTGCACAAGGTATCCCACAACTTAAAACTAGTCGCCCAAAGATGTCAAGTTCCAATTGCTGTTCCAGCACCTCAAGAAATGGCCCAGATTTTTTTGAAGGGTTCCAAGGTGCACTTAAATTTGGACAAAGTAATTCGAATGAAATGTAAAAATAAACATGCTATACAGTTTGCGCACTGCACCTCGCGCGTGGTATACAGCATTCCCTTAACATGCGGTAGAACCGTAGAACGTACGTGGGACAGACATTAAGATGTAGTAATGATTGGCTACGTGAGCATAACCTGTCTACGAGGTCGACGGGAGGAGGGGGGGGGGGGGCGATTGGTGTCACTTGCCTCTGCACTGTCAAGCCTGTACATGTACTCCGAGTCTGGCCAGCACCACTATTATAGGACGATATAAGGAAAAACACTCCAGAGCAATTCACGAGGCGTATATTACACAAGGTCTGGGGGAGCATTGCGTGAGTCATCCTTCTGTTTCTCTATCTGAAAATGAAGTTTTGTTTTTAAACGCTTAGATGCACTAAAGCATCTAAGCATGTGCTGCATTTTATTGAATCTTTTTTAAGATTCAATAAAAAGTTCACTGAGGAGTAATGCAAATCTAATTATTGAATATTTTTAAGATTCAATAATTAGAATACAGGACTTGAGTGATAGAGGGGGTTTTCTGAAAGACTGGCCTCTTTGCTAAACCATTGGGACTGGTATTATATCCATAGAGTTCATGTACACCTTACGTTATGTACTTGTTACTTATATTTCGATGTTACACGGCAGCCACTAAAAACGGGGAAAAAACAAAACAAAATGTTGACTTGTCGGATTTTTTTTTTGCTAATATGTTGGAAGAGTCCTTGATGTGGTTGGTCATTCATGTTATTTTTCCTACACGCACGTCCAGCCTATGTTTACGTAAAGCTCCAATTGCCCTTTAGCAGCAGAAATAATTTGTGCGACAGACTAGGTGGCAGCATTGTGGAGGGAAACTGGCCTGATTATATCTGCCATGTTTAGAAACTACATTTGATGACAGGTTATGAATTCAGTGGCAAATTCCCCCCCCAGAAAATCTACATCACTCCACCAGCCAATCGCTGCCTGTCGGTTGTTGTGACGTCACGTCCAGCAAAAAAACTACAAACTAGTATTGTTTTATTTTTATTTTTTAAATGGCAGGCCTCTGCTGTTGATGCCACATAGCACGTTGACTCTCGAAGCAATTCTTCCGCTCTTGACCTCTCCGGTTTCACCTTGCGAAGTCGTGACTGGTGTCTGCTTTTGTTTGCGGTATTCTCCGTGTGTCGACGTGAGAAGGCAGCGGTTGTATTTCCAAGGAAGTAGCAATCAATCTGTGCATTTGCTCCAGTGGCACAGTGTTACAAACCAGACGTTTCCCTTCGCCAAGGGCAAAATCTAACGACTGGGCCTATTGTTGGCGAGCATCGTGCAGCCGTGAATGCGTAACTTGTCCCAACGCTATCATGCTTTCGTCTGTATATAGTGACAAAATGACTCGCTGAATGTGAAACGCCGTACTGCAAACTACAGTAGACTCTAATTAATTCAAACTCCATGGAAGTCACACATTTTATGGTTAATTCCGCTCGCAGATCTCGAGCGTTTGAAAAGCGCTCCATTTGGAGCGCGCATATTCCGCTCGCAGATCTGGCTCGAGCTGGTCATCTTCCCCTCGTAGATCTCTGGCAACGCCGGCTCCACAGCACCTCAAACCCCGCCGAACTCGCTCTGCGGATTTCACAGATCCTTCCGGAAGTTGGCAGAGCGCCCTACGTCATTTCCTTCTAAATCAGCAGTGCGCATGCACGGCGAGGTTGGCAAGGTCGGCGGGCCGTTCGGGCCTGGACCACGGTCGGGTCGTCGAGTTGGATCTGTTCGGGTGCGTGGTTGTTTACGTGGGACTTGTGACAGCTTGAACGCTTCTACCTCGCATAGATCAGGGACACAAAGCCGGAACTGTGGAGCGTGGTAAATCGTAAGCGCTGACATCTGTGATCGTGAGAGGAAGAACGAGAAAAAGAACTACAGAAAAGCCGGAGGCAGACTCAAGGTAAGGCCTGTTCATTCAGCAGCCAATGATTGTTTACCTTTCTATACGGCATTCCGCCGGCGTTTTCCCAGGCAATAAAACAAAAAGAGATTAGGCAACGACCGTTGCCTAATCTCTGTTTGTGTCCCGCCGCTTCGACGTGGCCGAAAGGTACTTTTTTGTTGAGTTGTTCAGCGTTAGTGCGCTTCTTTCCGAGCACTGGTGCACTGCAGAGAAGCAACACTCGCGAAAGCAAGCACCGCGGGTGTTGCTTTTCTGCGGTGCACCGGTCCTCGGAAAGACGCGCATTCAACGGGGCCGCGAGCACAAAAAAGTATGAATTTAGCGAAAACGCCATTTGAATTAAGCGGCTTATAAATACATTAAAAACATAGCGGGACAACCAAAATTTTCAAATCTGTTTGAATTAACCGGAAGTACGAAATATCAGAGTTTGAATTATTGTGAGCACTTAAAGTCGCAATAAAGTGATTTTTAGGCTAAATACATTTTGTCGAACTGCTCGATTATTCTGAGTTTTGCGCGATCCCCATCGAGTCCTAAATATTGGTCGGTGACTGTAAAACGTAAACACAATGGTTACACACCAAAGGTCCCGGGGACCATGACATCATTTAGCTGGCTTTCACCTTGTCCAAGGCAGCAGCGGAACACTATGGGCGGTACGCTGGGTCACTGCACCGACCGGCTCATGGATGCCGTCCTGTACCCTGCACGGCACTGCGTGTGGCTTAACTGGCCAAGCAGAGGGTCATTGCATGACTTCTATGAGGCGTCGCTAGCCATTATAAGAATAATTTGGACACTCATGTCTGGTGATGTACTTTTGTGCTCTGCAACAGAACAGATTTGGTGGCGGTTCAGTCTTGGCAATTAGGCCATTTTGAAACGGAACACATTTAGCGGCGGCTCGGTTTAGGTTTTCTGGCTTGGCGATCTTGCAGCAGTGTCGAGACTCGGCACAAATCTTTTTGTACTTCATTGTCAGGGCTAGTGTAATTGCTGCAATGCTGTCGAAGCAACTTCTGCACGCGAACAAGATGCAAGACGAAGCCACATGCTCGTGCCCAGTGTACCACTACATGTATGCATGGGCACTCGTGCCCATGCGTTCCTACTCGCAACATGGAGCGAGTTCGTTTCGGCCGATACTCCACGAGCTCATTTCGGCGTTGCCACTCCACGCGTCCATGCACTCGCTGCACCTTGAGAATCAAGTGTGCACCACAATGCACTCCCGTCATGCATCACTCAGGAGAGGAACAAGAGCAGACAACTGGGGTTCTTTTTGTAACAAGGGACCCTGAAAACCTTAAAACTATTAAAATATACCGTAATAGACTTACAAAAGAACTAAAGAATGCTAGAGCAAGATATTTTAGTAATTATTTTATGTCTTCTGCAATGCGAACTGACGTGACATGGAAGAAACTAAACAATGTTTTAAACCGCACCCACGGTACAAAGCAAATTGAAAAACTTTATCTTAACGGCATAGAATTAACAGAACGACCACTAGCAAATGCCTTTAATGGTTATTTTGGAAACTTAGTTAGAGGAACCCCTAACGACAACGCTTGCGCATATATTCAGCGTGGAAATGTAAGCTCGATCTTTCTTGAGCCTGCTGTAGAAATGGAAGTGACGCGAACATTTCAATCGCTAAAAAACAGTACAAGTTGCGACCCTGACGACCTGCAGATAAGTCCCATAAAATATGTTATAGATCTCATATCTCCCTTTTTGACGCATATCTTTAATGTGTGCTTACAGCACGGGGTATTTCCTAAACGAATGCAGATTGCAAAGGTCAGTGTTTTGTACAAAAAGGGTGATAGGAATGACATAGGCAACTACAGGCCGATTTCAATATTATCAGTCTTTTCGAAAGGACTTGAAAAAATTCTGCATTCGCGCCTAGTTAAATTTTCTGATAAGCATGATATAATCACTTCGTCACAATTTGGATTTCGCAAAGACCGATCTACGGAGCTTGCACTTTTAGAACAAAAAGATTACATTTTGCGCAGTTTTGAAGATAAAAAGATGACACTCGGAATTTTCATCGACTTCAGCAAAGCATTCGATTATTTAAACCACAATCTATTAATCAGAAAGCTGGAATTGTACGGATTTCGTGGTTATGCCTCAACTTTAATTACGTCATACCTACCGCATCGAAAACAATATGTTCACTTTAACGGCTTCTGTTCTGATGTAAAACCAATCTTATCCGGTGTTCCGCAGGGGAGTATCTTGGGACCTTTTTTGTTTAACCTGTATGTGAATGCTACTGTAAACGTAAACCCAGATAATAAATATATAATCTAAGCTGACGACACGAGCTTATTTTTTTTTTCAGGCAACTGCTGCGACGAATTAGTAATTAAAGCAAATAAAACTCTCAAGGACCTAGTTACTTGGAGTAGTTCTAATTCCTTGAAAATTAATGAGAGCAAAACAAAAGCCATTTTATTTCATCCAAGAAACAAGAATGATAATATTACCAGCGATATTATCCTAAATTCAAAAATAATAGAAGTTATTTCTAGTTTTAAAACGCTCGGTGTCATCTTCACCGATCGAATGAGATGGAACGAGCATGCGGATTATGTATTGGTAAAGCTGTCACGCGTGGTTGGCGCGATATACCGTCACCGCCATATTTTGCCAAAACATGTGAAATTACTAGTTTATAATTCATTATTTCTTTCTCATGTGAACTATTGCCATCTAGTCTGGGGAAATACAACAAATGCTAATTTAAATAAAATACTTGTCCTTCAAAAAAGTTTTTAAGAAACATTTCTAATGTTCCATATGACCGTCCCAGTGCGCCTCTTTTTAAGAGCCTGAGTCTAATGCCTGTGATGTGTCTCTATCAATATCGACTGTGTATAACCTATAAATCACATGTAGAAGGAAATGCTCGTAAATTTCTAGAACTCGCGTCCCTAACACCAAGAGTGACCGCATATCCTACCCGTAACACGGAGTACTGGATGCTACAAAATTACAAAACAACATATGGCGAGCAAATGACATCAAGTACACTACCTAGGCTACTCAACTTACTTAACACCAAAGCATCCACCTTCTTAACATGTCATTTAGAGACCTACGAGCATTCTTTTCTTCTAATATGACTGTGTAGCAAATGTATATTTACCTTTTGTACAATACTACCATAAATGTATTGCCTTCTTTTGCTGTTTTTTTTTGTATTGAACTGTGATTTTCGTGTATGTATTCTTTTTTTGTGAATATTGTTTTTACATGAATTTTTGTCTTTTTTGTTTTGTTTTCTGTGCCACTGCTGCCAAATGTAAGGATGGGGGGCCGAGGACTTGTCAAGCTGCATCATGGAGCTTTTTTCCTCGGTCTCCCTCCGTCATACACTTTTGACGGAAAATAAAACATATTATTATTATTATTATTAACTCCCCCTTCTCCCCTTCCCCACCCCACCCCACGCAGCCTGACCTATAAATTCGCCCCTGCTCTTCATTTCCCTGCGTGTTCAGGTCAGATATTGTTCATGTTGACCTGATGGACTCCTTTGTTCTCTGCATTCACCATAGGTTTCAAAGCGTCCTGAATCATGGACGAAGCCTTGCAAGACTGCACTCTTAGGCCCAGTCCTTTTTGGTGGATCGGGTCTTGCCATGTTCTCCTCTTGTGGGTTCCTGACGTAATTAAATAAATTGTATTTTTTTCTGATGACAGTGCATACCTACTGGTGCACGTCACAAAAAGAGTGTGGTGAATCCATGCCACGGATTTTTGTGAAACATGCGTGAAGTTACGTATTGAAAAGATTAAGCTCCGAAAAGTTTGATGGAAAGACGATAGATAGATATCCCCGTTTAATTTTTCTGGCCACTTTAAGCATGCTGTGTCCGAAGTATTTTAGCCTATCGTGGCATTGGCTTTTGACCATTAACACTTTCAAGGAAAAGCTATCAGCAAGAAGGGTTCCCAAGTCTTTGTTCCGTTTGCATTTAATTACTGAGAAAAGGTTTATGCGGAGCGCAGTTTCGTCTGCTTCTGTTGCCGGGGTTGTGGGGACGTCAACATGCCAAACTCTGATTGAAGGATGGTGGGTAGACAGTGCTAGCTGCCTTCAGGTCTATCCACTATCCTTCAATCAGAGCTCGGCATTCTGACATCACCACAACCCCTGCAAAAGAAACAGACAAACTTGCGCTCCACATAGACATTGCCAAGTGTATTTCAACATGACTAAATGCTTAAACTCTAGACTTTTTGGTGACCATGATTTTAATGAGGTTTTGCTAGGGGAAGTATGTTTTCCAGAGCTGTTTGCAGTTGCCATACATAAATTTAAAGAAAAAACATTGTCTACATTTGTCCTCCGAGTTTTTACAGAACACACATCGCTATCACCATCACTATTTTATTTTTCCAAGATGGCCGTTTTTTTCGTGAACCTCCTGCGACTTCGGCGATTTACTTGATTTTCGAACAACACTGCCCAATCGGTACGTTAATTTTGGTGGCTATTTATTTCGTAATATTTTGGGTATCTTGTATTTGTACAGAAAGTAGTATTTAAGGTTCAGATTGTTCATACAGAGCATTAGCTCGGTCGGTCGTCTCGTCTGTTCTAGATTGCATGTGTTTGCATTTTGTCCACGTTTCTTTCCCTTCCAAACCCATCACACTCTCTTCATTTTCCTGTTTTCAGTACCTAAACGTTTGCTAACGACAATCAGGTTTTGTATGAATCCGGGAACCTTGAAAGTGCCCATGCAGCTCTACCTGCACTGTTTTTTTATGTTGCGCAATTGCAAGAGAGGCTTTTACTGTTTCGGAAATATTCTTTAACTTACGGCGTTCTAAGATATCGCTAGGAAGCCGAGCTATGTTCGTAAATAATATGTGGTTAAGCAGGGGCGGATATCACTTGTGTTGAGAGGTTTTACTTCCGAATTTTCCGAAAGAATCCTCGCCGGGGCAGCTGTCAACAATCTAGTGACGAGCTGAAGCGGGGCGGTAATGTTGGAGATATTAAACAGAATAGTACCCCGTGTTAAATATTTATTTGTTTGCTGGTCTGCTAGGCATCACTGATGTGCTTTGTTTGGCTGTGTGACTATTTTATGATAATAGAATGTGCTGCACCTACAACTGCTGCTCAGTTGCACTCGTGCGGGGGTCTACGACAGTTGACCGAACACCATTTCATAGAAGCATGTTTTCGAGAACGGGCATATTTTATCGATGCTCAGTTTACAGCAACATCAATTATTGAAAAAGGATCGTCATTTAGGGAATCCATTCGATTGACATAAGCAAATCTGGAAGCACCTAAATGCTAGCGCGATTCACCGAGGCATGTTTGCCTATGCTTTGAGCACTCGCTTGCTCTTCTATCTTAGGCCGTAAACCAGGCAGAACGTAAAAGTATTCTTGCAAAAACAGCAGGGTTGTGACATGCACAAAAACGTGTCTATCCTACTCTGAATGTACTGGCCGCCCAAGCGAGTGCTTCATTGACTGGCTCGGCTTCACCATCGGCCAAGGCAGCGCAAGCAGTCGAGTTCGGTGAATTGTGTTTTCCTGAAAACAAATTTTCTAAAAGGAGGTTGTTTGCCTATTTCTCTAAAGTAAGTGTCTTTTTGAAAGGATTCAATAAAATGGGGGTTTCTAAACCAGTGCTTGAGAAAATAATATCTCCGCTCAGGCCCAACACGCCAACATTTTTAGATCTATCAGTTGACTAGCTCCACAGAAAAGCAGCGTTCAAAAACAGTTCTTTGTTGCTGGCACGCAAGCAGGTAAAGGTAGATAACGTTCCCAGCGCCACAGCGTCAATGGTGCCACGGTCAACAAAAAACATTTTTTGAACGACGCTCTTTTTTCATTAAGTATTGTGAAGACCTTATGTTTACTGTAAGAACCACAATAAAATCACTTTCCAGCGCAAGTAATGTGCATCCAACGTTTCACCGGATCTGTCCATAGGACGGGCCGATAGTGTAGCAGCTAGGTGCCATTGAGCCGATGCGCCGCAAAAAGGCGTCGGGCGTTTTCCGAAGCTTGTCAACTGACCTAGATCTAAGAATATATGTACACACATTGCTACCATTGCCAAGCGGGTCCAGATATTGTTGGAGATCGGCTGTGTTTGCTGAGAAATGTTTTTACAATGTTGACACTTTGGTCAATGCAAGCACATCTTTTTTTTTCAGTAATATTGACTAACATTTCAGCAATCAAGGAAGTTGACACCGAAATGTTGAAAGCAATAAAGAAATTAAAGCTAGGCTGTTCTTCGGTGCAGATTTTATATCTTGTTTTATTCTTTAAAACAGCACAGATTTTGTTTGCCCCATCATCCAAGCATGCATATCACCCGAGAAATCGTGATCTTCCATCGTTGTGGAGGAAGTCTACTGTATTACCAGTAAAGGAGGCTGGACACATAGTTAGGGTAGACAATCATTGCCCCATTTCCCTACTGTATGCTCGTTTGAAAGTTTGAGATAGTTATACAGACATGGGTCTTTTTACTCGTTAGAAACAGCACCATGGAACGCAATGTTTTTTAGAAAGTCGCTGAGTAGAAATTAGTTTATGTACAGTTGAATACACGGTGCCATTTCTTCTTTAAAGGAAGCAGGTCGATATTATTTATTTCGATTTATAACAAGCTTTTAATAAGATCAACCACAAATTGCTTTTGTAAAAACTTTTATTGTATGGTGTAGCATTGACACATTTAAAATGGTTCAATAACTCTAGAAACTCGCAAGATGAGGACGGCAGGCAGAAGCTTCAGTTGCTCTCGCTCCAGTACGAGCTTCCTACCTTTGGCAATGCTTCAAGTCTGGGCACTTGTAAGACACGCCCAGACAGTTCTCATTTCGTTAGGGACTATATCTAACATATCGCCCGAATTGTGTTCGGGTGTTGAATAGACTATTGCATGTTTTTGTACCGACCTGGGGTGTGCCTGGAGGACTAAATGTAGGACAAGAATTGCAGGGAGGAGCCTCCACAATGCGCGTGCAGACAGAGCATGAGAAAAGGCGACAAGTGCTTGCTGGAGGCTGGGCGCCAAGAGATGCCCTTCGTTTATCATCTTCCCGGCGATTATTAGCACCGAGATGTTCTTGTGGCATTTTTGTTTTCGTTCACAACATCAGAGGCAGTTTGATTCTTCAGCACCATGTTCCAGGTAAGAAAAAAAAATGCCTTTCATGCTAGGCTTGTCAATCTATTAGGTGCTGGAAAATATCGGCCATCCACATTAAGTCCTTATTGAGAACTCTACTCTATGTTCATGTCCTGCGGTCACATTTAAAAGCACCGCAAAAGATTTTAAGCATGCACCTGATCTCGCCACACCAGTCTCCTCCTGCACAATAAATTCTGCTTGCTATGGTCACCAAATGTCAATAGATGCACATGCCAATGCAGCGACTGAAGCCAGCTACAGTCACTCCATTTTCCAAATGTAGTCTCCTACCAATGCAGCAGTAGCTTGGGCTCCAAGCTAGGTAATCCCCCCTGCAAATGGTTTTATGCCATCCCTTCAATTTATTTCTAAACTTCTATAGATTTGTTCACCCTCCGTCGCATGGGTGCTGCCATCTTGAAATCACGTGACAGCCGCCATAAGGTGGCTTCAAATCGTCGCTCCTCTCTACCCTTCGCGAACGCATAGTATACGTTTTTTCGTCGAGTTTTACCGCAATTTTACAGCAAAGCTGTATCTCACTCGTTGGTCAGTTTTCTTTTGTGTCTGTCAACAGAACAGTAGTGAACAGAAAAGCACCGTGCACACCTTGTCTTCTATCGTGTAGTTTTGACACTTGTAGTTTTCAATAAGAAAATCTTTTGATAGATAAGGCGTGCACAAACAATGCGAAACACATAGTGCTCCCCGCATGCGTCTCTCGGTAAAAATTGCGGTTTCATAAGCTGCCGTGGCAACGGCACCATACATGTCTTTCACATAGACCCTTTCGCTGTTTACAAACATGAACTGTCGCTTGCGTCCCAAGCGACTTCCGATCGCTCAGTCTTTGCAAGTCTGTCGAGCTTGCTTATGTCGCCAGTGCTAGAAAGAATAAATGGTACACTGATAACAAAGTTGGAGATTTAATGAGGGCATTCGGCTGTACAGTCAGAGGCAATTTGACCTGCGACAACGTGAACGCTAGCGGAGCAGGCTAAATGCCGCATAGGGCGCAGCGGTCGCCGCGGCGCTCTGGGAACGAGACTCGGCGGACTGGTCCACTCTGTAGAAGCGGGGGGGGGGGGGGGGGGGATTAAGACGGAAGGGAGACCTGACGAAGGGCCGCCATGCGGCGCGGCATTTCGAAGCGGTTAGCAAAATACGCCGACTTATATTTTTTAAGTGTTTTTATTGTTTCCTTGGCGAGGCTATCTCGGTTTGCTTCCGTTCTGGCGCTCATATCTTAGCATGAGTTTGTAAAGCCGTCGGGCATTACTATCAGTTCTTTCGCACGTAATGATTCCAACTTGATCTCAGTTTACGGTTCGCGGTTCAGTCTAACAAATATATAACTAAAAGTAAATGTATAAAACTTCCATGCTACCATATATTGAGTGCACGCCTATAAATGAACTATTAGTCATTCTTAACTTACTTTCTATGAACAAAATAAAACAGCGGAGCGTTTGACCCATTGAGGAACTAGAGTCAAAATTTACAAATAGAAGGCGAAAGATAAAACGCAGGAAATATATTGTGCAAGAAAGAGCTTATCTGATATGTTAGAAGGCCATTCTAGCGCGAGGGGCATTTGTTTTGACTCGACCTCCCCCGGCAGCGAAACCGTGGACTGCTCCCGTAACCTCTTCCCCAGCGCGAAAAAGCGAACACAGCGCTGCATACGGCAATTGTTCCTCGTGGCCGCTCGCACCGTTGTCGCAGGTCAAATTGCCTCTGACTGTACAATTTAATGTCTTGGAGGAGGCAAGTTGATTTACAAAATATTCGAAACATATTAACACACTGTAGAGGACTTAAATTTTGCGAACCACCTACATTTCGCGAAAAATAGGTAGGGTGACCAGACGTCCCGTTTTGGCCGGGACAGTCCCGTTTTTGAGGACCGTTTCCGCCGTCCCGTCTTTTTGTCCCAGTAAGGAGTCATGTCCCGTTTTTGCAGGAGTGTATAGTTTTGAAATTGGCACAGAGCGAGTTGAAGCAAGCGGAAACTATACCTACTCGTTACAAGTATATTTTACAAAAATAACTGTAGGTACATTAAAATATTTACCCAGTAAAATTTTTAGCGAGTTCGTTTCACACGCACTGGCACCGTTCGAGTTCTCTCCCAGAATGCATCGCACTCGCAGAGTGTTGCACGGAGAACTGGACTCAAACGAACACGCCAAATGCACCGAGTGCAGAAGACTGATGCTGCCGCCATCTATGTTGTAGAAAAGGTACCGACCTCAAACCGAAACTAGCGCCTTTCTGTTCGGAGTGATGGGTGGGGATGCGAGAGTGCAGTCACTACCAACGTTTATCTACAAACGTCGAACGCTGCAACCTGTAGTTCATAGTTGCGATGACTTCAAGCAACTCGGCTGCCTTAGATATAGTTAGAGACGGCGTAAATTTCCGCACCCAGCTGTCTACAAAGCAGCTGGTTGCGATCTTTCGATTCTTATAACCGTTTACACTGAAGAAAACTGATGAAGCTGTCCGAGCAGAAGCTTGATCCGTTTGAGCATGGTTTTATGCGTGAACCACTGAAAGGGTACGGCTTAAAACTAGTCTGTTGGATTATCCAGGAAAACGTTTCGTGGGACTTTCGATTTTGATCGTCATTAGAGGTGGATCTGATATTAGCCTTGGTGAGGACGTCGAAAACGAGAGCTTTCTCGAACACAATACGACGGGGCAAGTTGGCTGACGTAGGTAAATGTTAAACATGATGATGTTCACCAAGCCTCGGGTAAAGTCACTGTGCTTAGCTTTCTCTGATGCTTATTGGGCAGTCAGAGGTTTCTGCTGGGGGAGTTTTGTCGACAAATGTTCAATTTTTCACCCGCACACGGATGGTGATAAACATCTCGGAAGCCGCTGATGCGTTTGTTCTGAGCATTTCTTGACACGCTGGTATATTTCAGCGTCTGTACGGCAACAGAGCGACTTAAAACCTGCAAATAAAGCACGGGATGTTAATTGCTTCCTTCATGAAATAGCAGACGCTCACAATTCAAGCTCGCGTTTTATTCCGTTGCCCGCGGGACGCGATTTCTATCAGAAAATCTACTTTTTTTTTCCTTTCGGTTCCGCGACACATCGTAGCAGACGAACCCTCGTCGTCTGCTCCCGCTCCTCGCCGGCCTCGCCGGAGCGAGGCATGACGGGATTGCATTTTGGCGCATGCCCGATTTTCTCGGTGCAGCGAGTGCATGCACGCGTGGGTTGCCGCCGCTGAAACGAACCCGGAGAGTGCAACCACTCGTGGAGTGCCTACCGAAACGAACTCGCTTTACGCCGCGAGTGGGCACGCGTGGACACGAGTGCCGTGAAACGAACTCGCTATTAGAGAACTGTTCTTGCCCACAAACACGTTTTTCTGTCGAGAAGACTCGTGTGTAGAAATATTTCTTTTTGAGTTACTGAATACAGCACGCATGTAGTACGATAACGCTTTGAAATAACAGTGCTTGCATTAAATGTTTTCTCCCAATCTCAATCTTTAGTACCCCCCCCCCCCCCTCCTCGGGGCTTGGATGTCCCGTTTTCTACCCTGGGCAATATGGTCACAATAAGAATAGGTCACGGGAATGATTCTGGTAAAACATACACACATTGGAATTTGTATTGAGATTCCACCGCATCGCGAAAATTATAACCTGCGAAATATTCCAAAACTTCAGCTTTAATCTAAATCGCGAAATATTGAGCCCGCAAAAAATAAGTCGTTTACAGTATCTCCCGTTTCTTCGTTCTTTTGGCGTTCACCCGGAGAATTGGTGGTTAAACATTTCAGGCAGCAGTGTCAAGGTGGGTTTTGTTCATTCTTTTTGTGAATCGGAAGTTCGCTGGGACGTCAAGCTGGAGCACCGCCTGGTGGCATTTGCAAAAAGGGGTCTTTACGAAAAACGTTTTAGTACAGTGCATTTACTTTTGCTTTGTCAATCATTTGGTATAGAGCAGTGGACAATCGTCGCAGGTGATACCACAGGTTCGCTTGCCAACCATCTTTACAGCGTGAATTGGAGCCCCAATTTTTTAATTTTGTCTCGCTTTGTGAAGTGTTGTCCGATACTCATATTTACTGCCCAACTGCGTGCAATCATTATGTGCGCAACTTCTGCTCATTATTTTATAACAGGTTACGACTATCTGCACCGTCAAGAGAAGGAATCAGCGTTAGCACTGGGGCACATAGAGTAAGTAGAGGTCTCCAAGACAGACGAGGGTAGAGAGGCCAATTATTTATGACACTGGAAATTTGCTCAAGTGTTAATTGTGCAATAAAAAGCGCAAGGTATATTTACACATTTACGATCTTAAAGAAGACTGCAAATAGAGACAATACAAGTAGTCACTGTGTTTCTTGAAACCATCGTCCTCTGCCTCCATAACAAATTCAAAAGTTGCTTTTGATTATATGTGGGAATCATGAGTAGTAAAAACATTTGCTTGGTCTATTTATTTATTAATTTAAATAAACTATACAAAGAATTTATTTATACACGCAGGCTGGCTCCCGGGGTGAAAAACATGTCAAAGAAAACTTGAGTGCCTGACAAAAGCGCCCGAGGCAAATAATGCGCGACGCTTAAAAGACCGTCATCATGGAAATTGCTCGAGTGCAGCGATGTCGATGACGGATTTACCCTTGACGCTGCTGGAAGAGCGTACCTGTTAGTGATAAAAAACTATCGATAGTCGCCAGAAATCTGACTATAGTAAAATAGCTATCGATAGTTGACTATCGAAAAACTATCGATAGTCGAATATCGAAAAACTATCGATAGTCGAGTATCAAAAAACTATGAACAGTACTATCAATAGTCGACTGTCGAAAACCTATGGATAGTACTATTGATAGTCGACTATCGGAAAATTGTCGGTAATCGACAATCAGAAAACTATCGATAGTCGACTATCGTAAACCTATCGATAGTACTGTCAACTGTTTACTATCGATAGTCTTGCGACACTAGTGTTTGCATCGCTGTCCCTTCTTTTTCTCGCTTTATTTCTTCAAATGAGACATCAACTAGCCCAAGCACTTACCATCCCAGTTTTGGTTCAACTTTCAGTGATGACGAAGACGGGAGTTTGGGCGGAGAGGAGGAAGGGAGGCGAGCGGCGGTGCGGTAACTGTGTTCGTTCTAGTGGTGCAAAACTATCGATAGTACTATCGATGGTTCACTATCGAAAAACTATCGATAGTGCTATAGATAGTTTTGGAAAACTATTGATAGTATCAATAGTCAAATTTATCGATAGTTTTGCATCACTAGTACCCGTTCAAACAAATAAAATCTGTCTACACAAATCCATGAAGTGGTACCTGGCATTTGACTGAGCCAAGCTTGCTGGAGGTCAATTTTCTTGTACCATTTAATTTTATTTCGCAAATTATAAGGTCCGGACCGGCCCGGACGGCACAACCGTCCGGGCCGGCACAACGTCTGGGGCTCCCGTCGCGTCGTCCGGGAGAGACAGGCTGGTGACATTTAGAGATATTCTCGACCACTATACGGACGGGAGGAGGAGGTTTCCCCCCGCGCACCACTCGCTGAACAAGAGACAGTCCACGGTGTGGAGACGTCTGCAAACGAACACCTATCCGTTTCCAGGTTTACTAAATCGGTGGTACCCGGACAGATACACGGGCGCGTGCAAACTATGTGGGCAGAGGGCGAACTTGAAACACATGGTGTGGGAGTGTAGCAACATAGACAGGGGCGCTTGCGCGAATAAATTACTGACGCAGCTCAGAGATGAAGAGAGCTGGGAGACCACTCTGCTCAGCTCGGACCCTCGGGTCCAAGAAGACTTAGTCCGACTGGCCGAAGACGCCGCCGGGGTCCAGAGGATCCTGGCCGTCGTCTGAAGGGGGGGGGGGGGGGGGGGGCTGGGAGGGGACCCTTAGTGGGCTCCTCACCACTTCCTAATTCCTTTTTCGGGCACCAATAAAGTTGTACTGACTGACTGACAGACTACACGGCTTGGATGGACCATCGAAACATCTCTTGAGTACTTATTTATTCAAAGAAACCGGTAGAGACAATATCGCTTCTTTTTCGCATCCATGCATCATGGCATGGGGGTTTTCCGGTCGGAAATTTTCACAAAAAGTTCTTCTCAAAAACCGAACAGTGAGCATTAAACTTGCGAGTTTATTTGTTTTCTGCGATTCAGCATATTGTTAGTCAGGTCAATGACTTGCTTTTTCGCTGTGCCTCCAAGCGTTAGTCTTTTCATTAGCTTATCTTTATGGAAACTAGTATCAGCGGGCACGTCCGGTATGGTCGTAGACTGTTAAGTCTCCGCCAGCATCATTTCAATCGTTTCGCCGCTGAACCTGGCCGAGCAAAAAACATGATCAGATGAAGGCATTCGTAAAAACGTCCAGAATTTAGGCTGGTAACTATATCATAGTTCACAAGGTGGCCCATTACCACCGTATCATTGGTTCTGTACCACAAGGGACACATTTATATCACAAAACTAAACGACGACATAACACAGCCGCGAGCCCGCTGAAACCAAAACCAACCAAACTAAAGCCATCCTATGGCACTATGTGTGTCAATGCCCAGTGTCCACCAGTCAGGCAACTGCTGAGATGAAAAGGTCTACAGGAGTACCAAGTTTGTGTAAAAAGCTAAAATTATTTTGACAGGGGACTTTAACCTGCCCGGTATTAATTGGACAACTAGCCAAGTGGGTAAAAACGAGGTACTGTCCTCAGAACTTCTTCTTGATATTGCTTTTTGTTTCAACCTGAGACAGTTAGTGAACGGTCCGACCCGAGAAACAAATACTGGTCAAGCAACGTTAGACTTATTTTTTGTTAGCAATATGGTTGAAGTGAACGAGATTGATATTATAGATGGAGTGTCAGATCATAAGATGTTGGTATTTTCATCGCAACTATCTAAAACAACATCCCAAAACACCCGTCCCGAAAATGTAGTTCACGATTTCCAAAACGCGGATGATGTGTCTGTTCTGGACTACTTAGAAGAGCATTTTGATTATTTCAGTCATCTAACTGATGTCGACGAGCTGTGGAGGAAGTTTAAAAACATTGTATCCCACTGTATATGTCGTTTTGTTCCTTCAAGGAAAGTGAGAGCACAGAAGAGGCATCCTTGGATAACGAGGGAAATTCTGCAACTAAAACGAAAGATAAAACGCCGAAGAAAAAACAAAGTTAGAAACACTACTGAGATAGCGAATTTAGGACGACAGTTAAAGGATCTTGTGACGCAAGCAAAGGACAGCTACTGCGGTAATGTGCTCTCACGGTTCTTGAGGGAATCCCCACAGAACTTTTGGCGTTTCTTTTCGACTCCGAAGGAAGAAATTGCGCAAGTCCTAATCAATAATGAAGTTGTCTCTTGTGCTTCTGCGATTGCGGAAGAATTCAACAAATACTTCCAGTCTGTCTTTACGGTGTCACGTGACCCACCGGTAGATCCTGTCGTCGCACCCAACGACTCGCAAATGCCAGAGTTGGTTTTGTCAGAAAGTGGTATTTTTAATTTACTCTTGAATATAAACGATAAAAAAGCATCCGGACCTGACAATATCCCCAACGCATTTCTGAGAAGATATGCAGAGTGGGTATCGCGGTATTTATATTTAATTTTTCAAGCGTCCCTTCTTCAGAGTAGGTTACCAGAAGACTGGCTTAGTGGGAAAATTGTGCCCATTTACAAGTCCGGAAACAAGATGGACATTCAAAATTATCGCCCCATATCCTTAACAACGACATGCTGCAAACTTTTAGAACACATAATTTCTAAACATATAAATAAATACTTAGAGGAAAATACCTTACTGTATGAACACCAGCATGGATTTCGGCAGGGTCTTTCGACAGTCACGCAACTAATAGAGTGCACACATGAGTTTGCATCAGCAATAAATGAACGAAGTCAGGTTGACGTAATATTTATGGATTACTCTAAAGCATTTGACCGGGTACCCCATGACAAATTAGTACAAAAATTAAACTTATTGGGATTAAATCAGGTTTTGATATCTTGGATATGTTCTTATTTAGAAGGAAGAATGCTGTATGTTAGCTGTAATAAAGTTTGCTCTCCTCCATTAGCAGTTTACTCAGGAGTACCCCAGGGATCAGTGTTAGGGCCCCTTTTATTCTTAATTTATATAAATGATATAGCAACAAATATCCCTCCCTCGGTCCAAGTTAAATTGTTTGCAGACGACTGTATGGTTTTTTCAAAAGTGGATGGAGTTCAAGACCAGGAAATTCTCAACCAGTCCCTGGAAGAAATCTTCTCGTGGAGTAAGAAATGGGGTATGGTAATTAATTTTGATAAAACTGTCTCTTGCTGTATTACAAATAAAAAAAAGGTCTTAGACTTCCGCTATTCTATAGGCGGCATTGAACTTCATAAAGTAGAAGAATTTAGGTATTTAGGAGTTATTTTGGCTAATACCCTGCGCTGGAATAGTCACGTGGATTACATATGCGCCAAGGCTTATCAGAAGTTAGGCTTTCTCAGAAGGCATCTTAGACACGCAAATAGAGATGTTCGATTAGCTGCGTATAAATGTTATGTACGTCCAATTTTGGAATACGCGGGGTGCGTATGGGACCCATACAGGAAGCAGCAGGTAGCGCAAATTGAACGGATACAGAATCTGGCACTTCGGTTTGTTTTTTCTGAGTATAGGCGCACCAAGTCAGTTACGGCAATGAGAAATGAAGTGGGGCTTGATTGTTTAGAGAAAAGAAGGAAAGTGTGTAGATTAAAGGAATTATACGCTGTGACTAATTGCTTGACAAAGATTAACCCTGCAGTGTACATTTCACCTTCAACATCACGCTCCAAAAGAACGAGCAATACTAAAGCAATTGCACCTTACCAGTACAGAAATGATGTCTTTAAATACTCTTTCTTTTGTCGGACTATTATTGAGTGGAACACCCTGCCAGAGCAAGTTGTCAATTGTTGTAGTCCTGAACTATTCGAAGCACAGCTGAACGAATTGTTTAGTTAAGTTTTGCATGTGAAAATGTATATTTTGAGTATGCGTGGGTAGCTGCAACCTACCTGCGCTCGCTTCACACGGTGAGTGCATGATTGAGTTCCTTATTTTCTGTGTGTTGTTTTTTTCCCCTCCTGTGTAGACCGACAGGTCCACAGTATTTCAAATAAATAAATAAATAAATAAATAAAGATAGCACACCACGTCCAGTTGAGTTTAGCGCTTCCTCACACACCGGGAAGCTTGCGCAAAAATAGCAAAATAGAAACAAGGTGTACACACTATCATACATAACGTCAAACACAAAGGAAACTTCGTAGCTCTTATTGCCGGTAATATTTCTCTCCAAGTGTGAATGGGCGAAGACCGATACCATGATATTCTGAAAAATTTGACATGGCGTGCTTAGCAGTTAAAGTGGCGAGAAAAATTAAAAACTGGAGATTCATTCCCTTTCTACCAAAAGTTTTGTATCTTAACCTTTCCGTAATCACCCGACATATTTCAGAGTAATCTGAACCTTGGATTAACCACACTCTTTGTACAGTGGCATCTTATTAGTTCTTTCTCTCTTAATTCAAACTCGCAAATGATTCAAACTAGCATGCAGGTCCCATCCTATGTGTTTCTAGAAAGGAAACTTCCGGTAATTCAAAGTTTGCATCATTCATACAAATTCTTGGTCCCCATCAGGTTCAAACTAACAAGATTTCATTGTAAAATGTGGTCGGCAGGCAATGTGAAATGGCACATGCAAAGGAAAAAAAAACATTTTTTTAAACAGTTTAGATGGAAAAAGGATGTCTTAAAACCATTTTAAAACGAAGAAAAAAAATTTTAGAGCTATATTTACGGCGCTATAGGAATTTGTGGTTTGCGCCCGCGGCCGCCGCGGAAAAGTGGCCGGTATTTATCACGTGTCTGGCCCTTATTTATCACGTGGTGTTTGCGCTCTTTTGGAAGCTTCCTATGGTCTCTAAAAGTAGCTTATTCATCTTTGTTTGAAGTATAACAAAAATCTAAGATTAATAAGTAACTTTTAAAGCCCAAAAGAAACTCCTGAAAAAGCGCAAGCAGACGTGACAGACCTGTGCGCCGGTCAGATGACGGCGGCGGCGCCCCGAACCAGACGAACTTGTGCGGCGGCGGCGACGGCGGCGTGGAGAAACGCGTTGAAGCGGCGTCGCACAACGCTCAAGGCCCATACGCACATTCGCGTTTGAACGCGTTTGAGTGCGTTGCGGCGTCCTTGCGCCCAGGAGCGGTCGCTTGCGGTGCGACGCGCGCCTACCCGCAACGCTTCGCAGCGCAACGCAAGCGAGTAGAGACTCGCTCAACTTTCCGAAGCGTTGCGGCGCGTTCGACCTAGTTCGACCAATCAGAAGCCCAGAGAGAGGAGAGGAGGGTGACGTGTCCGCTCGCGCAACTCGGCCGACTCGGCGAGACGTATCCGGTTCGCCGCCCGCAGAACTTGCTTTTTCGTTTTGGGGAGCGGTGGGAAGTGTATTTTCCGAGGCTGCGATGGTTCAAGCTTGACAAAACGCGGGGAAAGCCGGCGGGATTGTCCCAAGATCGAACACTTTGACGCTGTCGCTCTGCGCCGCCATGTTGCCTTGGATTTCGCTTACTATTGGTGAGCCGCTAGTGACGATAGCGCGTTCTAATTGGCTCTTGACTGCGGCTGACTGCGTGTCAACGCAACTGTGCGTACAAGTTTGGCGCAAGCGCTCTTCGCAACGCAACGCGTCCGCTTGCCGCGACGGAACGCACCGCGCTCAAACGCGAATGTGCGTATGGCAGCGTGCGGTGGCGGCGACGGAGCGCGGCGGTGCGCGGACCTACCACGTGACCAGCGGCGGCTCCTGCGGGGGCCAACTACAAATTCGTTTTGCGCCGTAAATATAGCTCTAATTTTTTTTTCTTCGTTTTAAATTCGTTTTATAATATTCTTTTTCTATCTAGCCTGTTTTAAAAAAAAAGTTTGTTTCCTTTGCATGTGTCCTTTAAAAAGAAATACCAACAATTTATTTATATGAGAGAAAGACACGAGGGGATGGGGGACAAGACTTGATCCGTCAAGGCGCTGGGCCTAAAGACGACCACCTTGCAAGGCTTGATCCACGATTCAGGGCGGTTTCAACCTACGGTGTATGCAGAGAACGAAAGTGCCTACCAAGTCAACAGAAACAGCACCTTACTTGAACATGTAGGGCAACGCACAGGAGTCAACTATACAGTAAACTCTCACTTGAGCGAACGTCAGTTTAACAAATATTTTAGGACACGGGAAATACCGCACTTGTCGGCACACGGGAAATTCCGCCAAAAAAAAAAGCAGAGACTGTCACGACTTTGCAAGGTAAAACCGGAGAGGCCAAGAGCGGAAGAATAGACCCCTTGCAAAAGATACGTACAGTGCCACGGCAGCAGGGAATTTTGGGAACCCTCTGTACAGATTGCGCGCATTCTCGTTGCACCTCCGCGACTGCCCACGCGTCCCGGCAGCTGCCGTCAGCAGCCGTTGCAGCAATCCCGCCCATCCGCCAAGTCGTACGTCGTTGGCGGCGAACAGTATCTGTGGCAGCGTAAAGGCATTGCGACAGGTGAACTTATTTGAATATGTTATTCGTCGTAACTTACCTTCACATATTGAAGTCTCACCGAAACAACTTATTTTGCACCGCAACCGTGGCAGGTTTCGACCAGGTTCGACGAAGCGTTGGTGCAGCAGACGACAAAGCCGGTACAAAGGAGAGGGATGAGAAAGAGGCAGCCGTTGGCTCGTCGCTCCCCGACTCGGCTGCTCAAAAGTTGTTGCCGTGGTAACCTGCGCCTGCTCGCGCATGCCACGTATTAAGGGGCGTATTAAGAACTCCCATTATTCAGCGCACGCGCGGCCTTTCGGAATTTTTTCAAAGCGTCTCTTGCTTAAAGTGGCAACGTGCTACGTGGCATCAACAGCCAAAACCTGCCATTTGTAACAAAAAAAATATTACGCAAAAATTGGACGCATGGAGTGGCAACGCCGAAATGAACTCGTGGAGTGTCGGCCGAAACGAACCCGCTCCACATTGCTAGTAGGTAAGCATGGGCACAAGTGCCCATACGTACATGTAGTCGCACACTGGGCACGAGCATGTGGCTTCGTCTTGCATCTTGTTCGCGTGCAGAAGTTGCTTCGACAGTATTGCAGAAATTACACTAGCAATGACAATAAAGTACAAAAAGGTTTGTGCCGAGCCTAGACACTGCTGCAAGATCGCCAAGCCAGAAAACTTAAACCGAGCCGCCACTAAATGTGTTCCGTTTCAAAATGGCCTAATGACAAGACTGAACTGCCAAAAATGTGTTCTGTTGCAGAGCACAAAAGTACATCACCAGACATGAGTGTCCAAAATATACTTACAATGGCTAGCGACACCTCATAGAAGTCGTGCAATGTCCCTCTGCTTGGCCAGTTAAACCACACGCAGTGCCGTGCAGGGTACAGGACGGCATCCATGAGCCGGCCGGTGCAGTGACCCAGGTTCCCACCCTTAGTGTTTCGCTGCTGCCTCGGACAAGGTGAAAGCCAGCTCATTGATGTCTTGGTCCCCGGGACCTGTGGTGTGCAACCATTTTGTTTAAGTTTTACAGTCACCGACCAATATTTAGAACTCGATGGAGATCGCGCAAAACTCAGAAGAATCGAGCAGTCCGAAAAAATGAATTTATCATAAAAATCACTTTATTGCGAAGCGCAAAGTTTCTGCAGAAAATGATTGATACAATAGGCTCGCGATAATTCAAACTCTGATATTTCGTACTTCCAGTTAATTCAAACAGATTTGAAAATTTTGGTTGTCCCGTTATGTTTTTAATGAATTTATAAGCCGCTTAATTCGAACTGCGTTTTCGCTTAATTCATACTTTTTTGTTCTCGCGGCCCCGTTGAGTGCGCTTCTTTCCGAGCACCGGTGCACCGCAGAGAAGCAAACCCCGCAAAGCTTGCTTTCGCGAGTGGTTTCTTCTCCGCATTGCACCGCTGCTCAGAAAGAAGCGCCCTCAACGGGGCTCAAGCGGGCACATATTAGCGGAAAACAGCGTTCACACTATATGCTTCTAGACTAGCAATGATGACCAAGACAACATCGAGGATGAGGACCAGCTCACTGGCATCATGCTTTATGGCATTGAAGAAAATAATGTGAACGCCGAGCTGTCGGAATATGCTAGTCTTGACGGCTATGTGTGTGTTTGTTGTGATGACTCATTTGAGGACATCACAGGAAGTAATGCCAGCACAGTGCAGGAGTGAGAGTTAAGATGACGATGAAGAAAGGGATGACCCACTACCAACTGTAACAGCCACAGAGGCCTTTGAGCACATCGCTCAGCTCCGGAAGTTTCTGTCTGCAAAGGAAGAGTCCTGTAAAGAGCTACTTGCGTTGGCTGGTATTTAAATTTTTGTTTTGAGATCGTATGTGCTGACTAAACAGTCCACAATCAAAAACGTTTTTGCCGGATGAATAAAGTTAACGTCAAAGCTTTTTCACCAATGTGTTACGCCTGTAACTGCTTATAATTAGGCCTATGTAGAGAAAACTGGCAAAATCTGCTTTGTATTAGTAGTTATCCATGTTGCAAATCATAATGTTGTCTAGTGTCATATTTAGATGAATTCCTGATACTTTTCAAACTAAAATCTGTGACTTCCTGGAGTTTGAATTAATTAGAGTCTACTGTAGTTTGCAGTACGGCGTTTCACATTCAGCGAGTCATTTTGTCGCTATATACAGACGAAAGCATGAAAGCGTTCGGACAAGTTACGCATTCACGGCTGCACGATGCTCGCCAACTGTAGGGCCAGTCGTTAGATTTTGCCCCTGGCGAAGGGCAAAGTCTGGTTTGTAACACTGTGCCGCTGGTGCAAATGCACAGATTGATTGCTACTTCCTTGGAAATACAACCGCTGCCTTCTCACGTCGACACACGGGGAATACCGCAAACAAAAGCAGACACCGTCACGACTTCGCAAGGTGAAACCGGAGAGGTCAAGAGCGGAAGAATTGCTTCGAGAGTCAACGTGCTATGTGGCATCAACAGCAGAGGCCGGCCATTTAAAAAATAAAAATAAAACAATACTAGTTTGTAGTTTTTTTGCTGGACGTGACGTCACGACAACCGACGGCAGCGATTGGCTGGCGGAGTGATGTAGATTTTCTGGGGGGGAATTTGCCACTGAATTTATAACCTGTCATCAAATGTAGTTTCTAAACATGGCAGATATAATCAGGCCAGTTTCCCTCCACAATGCTGCCGCCTAGTCTGTCGCACAAATTATTTCTGTTGCTAAAGGGCAATTGGAGCTTTACGTAAACATAGGCTGGACGTGCGTGTAGGAAAAATAACATGAATGACCGACCACATCAAGGACTCTTCCAACATATTGCAAAACAAAATCCGACAATCAACATTTCTTTTTGTTTTTTTTCTTATTTTTAGTGGCTGCCGTGTAACATCGAAATATAAGTAACAGGTAAAATAAAACTAAAGAAAAAAGTACATAACGTAAGGTGTACATGAACTCTATCGATATAATACCAGTCCCAATGGTTTAGCAAAGAGGCCAGTCTTTCAGAAAACCCCCTCTCTCACTCAAGTCCGTATTCTAATTATTGAATTTAAAAAAAGTTGCCCCGAAAAAGCTGCAGAAAATGCACAAAACAAAGTGACAGCGCCTAAAAAGGTGACACCTGCTTTTCGAACTACATGCAGTGCAGGATGCAGAATGGTACCCATGGGCCAGCTGCAGCTGTAACCTAGTGCTTGTAGTATATCGCAGCTGCTTGGAAGGGAGGGAGGCCACATCCTTCATGCCGTGGTACCGGGAAAAGCAATACCGATGAGCCGCAGACGTCGAGCAGCTTGAGTATTTCTGTGCATCCACGAAGCAAGTCTGGGAGAGCAACGACAGAAAACTTGAGTAACACAGGAATCAAAGAAGAGACAGAAAGAGTAGGCATGCAGGCGAGCATGAATTGCGAACACAGCTAAAACCCAAGGAACAAGGAAGCAGAACGAGGGCACATGAAGAGGCCTTTCGACTTCCTTGCACGTCGGGTTTGAGTCTCGTACGGGGTAGTAAAAAGCAACAATACTGGTTCCCTAGGCTTTCCTGCATCAAGAAGCCTTGGAACAAAAAAATCCTACTGGTCATTCATCTTGTTTTCTCTTCTCGGGCGGATTAGAGTGCACGCTGCGGCAGCAAACTGCCTCGAAGGGGCTCAACTCACACTTCTAAGAGAATGATTGGCGAGCAACTTCTCCATTGTGTACTACGTGCACTCTACGTATTAAAGGGGTACTCCGGCATTTTCTTCATTGTTCCCAATTTGCTAGAAAACTTGCTAAACACACCAACAAACATCGCTGAAATATTAACCCACATGGTTGGCCAAAATAACGTTTTTTTTCGCGAAGTTATAGAATTTACAATTTCAGTCATCATCGTGTTTTTTTAAAGTGAAAAGCTCTACTGGGAACATTGAAATAGTGATGTCATAGGGAAGGCAAGGGCAACGTTATTAGATTAACTCAGTTACGGAACTGTCCATAGACGCTGCATGCACGAGCAGTACCCCCCCCCCCCCCCTCACTCACCACGACTCGCCCGGAGTCGCTCGACGCACCGTCGGACGGCTGCTTTGAGGACTGAATTGGGATACGTTCGTTTCAACATTACTAGAAACGTAAAAACCAACGGAAAAAAAAAACATTTTTTGTAGTAACTTTTATTGGAGTTTAGTACAAAATGGGGATCGCGTGATGTTTTCTAAAATTTTTAGTTTTCAAGGTTTTGCAGCACAATTAATATTGTTTTTATACAACCATGCCTCAGCGGGGATTTCAGGTAGCGCGTCCCGACCTAGGCGCATTTTAACTTCGGTGATGTGTCGCGGCGCGTCCGCTGGGGATACGGGGGTGGCACCCCTGTAACCCTTTCCACTGTATCTGCTTCGGCTCCGAAATGGCCGATTGAAGCCAAAATAGATGTCACGTGCAGTTCCTTGATTGACCGCTGCGGGAGAAATGGCGGCGTTGTGATCGCCATTTGGCGCTTCAGCTGTGCTCTTTAGAATGCACAGTTATGAAACGAAAATATAGATGGCGCTTCGAACGACTCCAGGCGGATTGAAGTGAGTGAGGGGGGGTACCCCCCTCCGCGGGAGTTCCACAACTGAGGTAATCTAGTAACGTTGGGCAAGGGTTCATGGTGTCAAAAGAATGCTTTGGAAGGTCGCTCCAGCTCTCGCACAGTAGCACGAAACAGATGCTCGGCATAGTTCATTTCTAGACAGCCCGCTCGAACTGCAAGCCTGCCATCCCGTGACGCAGGCACGTAGCCGAGGAAGGGGGGGGGGGATTCCCCTCCCCCCCCGAAATCTTCCATTTTGCTGGGACCTCCTCTCCCCCTCCCCCTCATACAGCATTTTGTCATAGCTGCCCCCCCCCCCCCCCCCGAAACAAAATCCTGGCTACATGCCTGCCGTGACGTCACAGCAATGAAAAGCGCAAGTATATTTGAATCTTGGTTTTGGCGTCATTTTATTTTGCCGATTTTACAATAACTACTTTGAATTTCACGATAGTAAATACCATACCGGAAAGAGTAAAAGATGGCAATTTTGAAGATATAGTTAGGTGGGGTTGCTCACAAAATTGCTGGAGTACCACTTTAAGCAGGTCTCTTTTATGCGAACACGACAGTGGTAGGAACGTTACTTGTGTCGAGCTAGATAAGCCATGTTCGGGGCTACGCCAGCTACGTCCACACTGGCTTTCATGGCGGTTATGTGCAATGCACACAGCTTTCACTATTTCAGCCGAGTGCCTAGGCAAACACAGAAGCAGCCACATAAGACAATCGGGGGAATACGCCGAGTTGTACAGGCTAAGGGGGAAGGACATAGTGCAGCGAGCTATCTAGTCCAGGCTATTCCTCTGAGAAATGCAGTCGGTGGAAATGTAGGTCAGTTATTCCCGCCATTAATTTAGGTAACTAATGCAGCCATTACACTATTTTGCATATATCTCTACTACAATGCTAGTCACCCGCAACGAGAAAAACGCCACAAACTAAAAGGAAGTCTGGTTGCATTGTTAACACGAACATCAAGTCTATTAGGAAAGGCCACCCGTGCCATCCACCTGTTCATAAGCCAGCTGGAGTTGATCAAAGCACAGCCGAGAATCTCTCGGAAGTATTTGGTTCCTTGTCAGTAGTTATTGAATGAAAACACAGTGCAGTGGTGATTACCATCAGCACAGCCTTGCCACCGGCACTGCTGTCCCGGTGGCACATGCACGACATGGCCTGCAAGCCACATATATCCCTAAAATAAAGCTGCATAGGATGCACTTACCGTAGCTAGCGTCGCCACCCAGAAAGCTTGCACAATCCTCTGCATGGCACGCAGCGCTGTTGAGAACAAAGCGGCACTGGCAAGCCGGTTGCTGCGAAGGCTTGTAGTGTTTTGCTGCTGCCTTGGAAAAGCTGCAAGTCACCTCTTTCACGCCTTGTGGTACCCATCGGCTTCAAAAGAAACGCTGATGAATCGCGACCAGCTATAACCTGTCGCACAAGGGAGAAAAAGGTGTGAATGTGCAGACTTTTACCTGTTTGATTTTGTCTCGCGTCTGAGTTTTGTTTGAGAAGAAAACAACAATGACACTTCTTTCACAGTTATAATCAAAAGAAACGAGAACGGCTCGGCTAATAATAAGATGCGTGCAGCAAAGGCACGGGTGCGAGGGGGTAGCTCCGCAGAATGTTCTTTTTTCACGGGTGCTCGTGCAAAAAGAGTGCTTTTCACTGTCATGTGCTCGGGCCTGTGCCTTTGCTGCACACAACCTATGTTACAGAGGGTATAGTACGCCTTCGAGAGCACTCGCGTACGGCGAGAAATCCATGATATACAGGGTACGATCGCAGGAAACCTCGCAGGGGTGCAGGAAGCTGCGAGTGCACCAGAATGTGAAACTAGAGGTGGTGATAGCATTTCATAGTTTGAGAATATGACATTATTTGAATAAAAATATAGAAACGAAAACCGTAACTTCCTTACCGGCTGAAGATAAGGGCCATCGGAGCACGACCAACTATTTGTTATGATCGCGGCATTCGATCGGACGCGGGTTGTTAAAGGTTAAAGATTGAAAAACACGAAAGAATAAAACATGTAGGGACGAAGACAGACAGCGCAGTTCTTTGTTGACATTGGATGTAAGATCAAACACATTATTCTGTCGGATCAAATGGTTTCGTTGAATTAGGTTTAGCTCGGCAAGGTCAGCCGGCAGGTTCTTCGGCGGGCTTTCAGCTTTCTGCGATGCGTGTTTTAATCGCGAGCGCAGGCTCGAACAATGTAGGCAGCGGCGCCAAATAGACTTGAAACGAAGAAAGAGCTCGGACGCGTGGAACGAACACATAGAAATCACATCACAGGAAAACGCAAACCACTCACCTTCCGTTCGAGGACGGTTCGCAAGGCACGATGTTTCTCCGGCCCGACCGACGTTGCCGACGTTTCAAAATGCTACTGCGTGATGCACTGGCTAAATTTCTCATCTACAGCTAAGAGACCGATCACCCGTTGAGGCGTACCAACATCAAGGCTGTATAAACATGCAAAGCACGCCATTTCTTCTTCGTTTTTTGACAAAATAACAAAGAGAAACCATTTTGACGACACGGACGTCAAGCTAACAAAGGATCCACCAAATAACCTTATTTTGACGTCCGTGACGTCATTGACCACGCCCCCTGAACCTGGAATCTGTGCCAAAAATACGCTCCATTCTGGATAAGGCAAAGAAACATGGCCGTCGTTCGGTGTCTCCCCGACAGCTGCCGCCCCGCCGTTGAAAAAATCAGTTTTTATTTTCTTATTTTCTTTGTACTCGGAGTTCCGACTTTAAATTAATGTGACCAGTTAAAGACATTTTCTAGAAAAGTTGCTACAAGATTCGTCAAGTTTTTTTATCTTTAAAAAACATTTTAGCGTGTTTGCTTTTTTAAGACACCCTGTACAATGACACTTTTGCCAGCTGCCTGGAGAATGTCTTCTGGGTGATCTGGGAAATCGTACGTACTGCTTTGGCACTAGATTCTGTTTCGTATACCCTGGGATGGATCACACCGGACGCTGCGAGTCGTTCCAGCCAATGCAGCGCTGTGAGCGCTTCATTCGGCCTTGTGCACCGCGTGTCCTCGCACTCAGCGCATGTCGCGTGTCACGCACTTAGAACTGACTTACCTTCGATGGCTCGTAGCGTCCGCTGCGGTCCATTTTGAGGTAGAACGGATCGTAAGAGACTACACGGCTTAGAGTGGTTCATTGGTAATTCCTGCATGAGTTCAGCCTGCTGACATTAGAAAGTCCTTACAGGCCCAGTTTTAACGTCACGAGCCCTCAATTGTTATATTACTTGTGAAGAAGCCTGATCGCATGTGAGGGACAATATGCTGGTGGTTATCCAATCTACATAATTAATAAAGACTAAATTTAGATTGGTCCAGTTATTTTGTAGGGATGTTTTGTCGTTCTTCAAATTGCGCCACTATCTCTAGGTAACAAAAACGTTTTTGTCCTAGTCAACTGATCCACGGCGGTTGAAAATCAATAGGCTACTCCTCTGTTCGAACAAAAATATATTAATAGGCGAAATGTTAAATTAAAGTTACATTATTGCAATAGACTCATCGTAATTGGGACAACAAGCCTACACTGCATACATATATTCTAGTTTCGGCGGCTGCTGAAAAGGCTGGCAGAGCAGGCAGGTCGTTAGCAAAACGGGTGAAAGAGCCTCCGAACAGGATGAGCTTCAAGAACGACCCCCCTTGCCAGACAGAAAAAAAAATGACCCAGCTTACAATGAGACGCTGAGCAGGGTGGGCTCCCTCTCGACCTGCTCGCACTCCCCTCCTGATAAGAGCAGCCGGTCTTTTGAGGAGGAAAAGGGAACGGAGAATACACTGGAAGAATCCGCTCGAAAATACAGGGCCACACTGGAAATAAGGCTTTAAGCGCCGCGTGATGGCAAGTTTTGAAACTAGCCCGAATGTCTCAGAATCTTGGCCTTGGCTTGGCGATTGCGACGGAAGCCCGAGCACATGCGACAACGCGTTTTCGAAGTCGAGAAGGAACATGATTCTGATTCCCTCTGCTACACAGAGGGCACAAAAACCGAATCATTTATTGGATCGTCATAATAGGCCCTTTAGTAAGAAGTGTTCGTAGGCTAAATTCGTCCGCGACGGTTTTCACTGCTGAACAGCACGGCCTTCTGCTTGTAGTAGATCATGTCGTCCAAGCAAGTAACTCCCGTTCAGTTATATATACAGCTTCAATGAGTGCCTTAACGCCGCGACTACTGCTCCCAGCTCTATAAAGAACATGTCCCTTTTCACTTATATGTGCTACTTGGAAATGAGCCCAGGTTTTTACGTTTGTTGGAAATATTGATTTGTTATTCGAATTGTAGCCTTCTTTATATTGTAAGGTCGTGCTCGTATCCTATACATTTTTCATGTTTATAACTTCATAAATTTATAAATTACCAGCTTCTAAAGTCAAAATTTGGGGGTTTTACGTGCCAAACCAATGACAGGCATCTGGTACGCCCCAGCGGAGGACTGAGGCTTAATTTGGACCAACTGGGGATCTTTTGACGTGCAACCGAGAGCTCGGTTACACGGCGCCTCCTCCGCAATAAGCCTCCGTCAGATTGCGGGCACCTCGGCCGGGATTCGAACCCGCCACATTGGGATCCGTAGGCCAGCACTCTCGCCTCGGAGCCACCGAGGCGGCTTACCAGCTTCTAAAGCTTTTTCTTTTACTAAACCCTCATATGCAATAGCGTAATTTCTTGGCGCACCTTAGCCTTAGTTGATTTTGCGCCATAAAACCGCAACCTACTACTACAACGTTTGGCGCAGCATGGCCTATGTTGATTTTGTGCCACTAAACGCTTAATCATCATCACTGAGCTGAGAACATTCTTTACATGTAAAGCGTGTAAAAATATTAGACCCCGGAGAAAATTAGCCATCAGCAGTAAAACGTTATTTCGAACTTTAATTCACGTTCCGCCCACGGAAAAGCGTGGTGAAAGTCCATGCACGCCAGAATAGCGTCCAAGCAAAGATTGCGCCACACCGCCGTCTCCTCCCACACGATAAAGTGTGTCTGCTGAGCTCACCATCACCATGGTGACGAAGGGTATCCTGGATAAACACGCACGAAGACGCTGAAGCCAGCAAGGGGACGCAATTCTCCGAATATTGTCGGCTAAAGTGACTGCAGCAATGTTTGCCAAAGTCGTATGCACAGGTGCGGGAGCGATTCTGAGGGAGGGGGGTGGGGGGGGGGAGTGGTTGCCTGGCAAGCCCTTTTCGATTTCGGTGAAGCTTAGTGCAAGCTTAGGCCTGATGCTATTATCGAATTCCCCGAGCAGAGCGTGGTCCCTTGAAAGTGTACCTTGGAACACACGGAGCAGGCACCATCCACCTATATTTCTGTCGTGGGTGGGCAAAGGGCATTTGCCAAATAGCGTCGGCTTTTGCTGGCTTCAGAGACCGGATTTCACATGTGGGTCTATCCAGCAGACGCTTCGTTGCCACGGTGCATCACAATAGCAAACAAACTTCATCGTCCAGAACGATATGGCAGAGTCGAGATATCAGGTAAGTTCTTGAGCTCTTTCACTGTGCTTTTGAATTGGTGGAATTGAACTTGAATGTAAAGATGGACTCAATGCCGATAGCTGGTTTTCTCCAGCGCCTAACATTGTGAACAGGGTGTTGAACCGAAACTCTTTTCGTTTCGGCTCAGGTTACAGTTTAAATAGTTTGATTCATGTTCAGCTGTGGAAGGGAAAATTAATGATTCGAACAGGTTTAAACCGGTTCATACGAGTTCATATAACCGTTCATTCAAAATTAAAAAAAATCATTAAATATTCGCACACCTATACTATCATTAAGGTGATTAGTACGGTTTAAACTTAGCGCACAATAATGGCTCTTTGTGATCCGCGTTTTATTCACCAAACACAAAATTAAATATATCTACTGCAAGGATGGACGACCACCTCTCCAAAATTGTTTCATGCACAGGCAATATTGGTTTTACTGATCTGTATGCGTTCCCTTGGCTGCTTGAAACGACCGGAGGAAAGGGACTGCATCTGGACTCCATCTGGAATTGCCCGAACCTGCAGCACCTCCTCCTCTCCCCCTTATGCACGAGGCCTCAACCTGGCCGCCTCTGAGGACTACCTTAAATGGACTATAGAGCCAACGTGCGTGCCTGAGCCCTTTTGGGTTCATACGAGATACACATATAGCTCATCTCATGTAGCCAATCAAGCTTTGCTTGTTACACAAATAATAAAGAAAAGCACACTATCTAGTATGTCCGAACTTGGCATGATAGGATGTATATAAAGCCCAAGAAGGACCTTTCCGATTTGGCGGTGGGCAGGAGGCGGAAGCCCCTTGCCGGCGCTGCGTTTCTTCGCAACGATTTCCTTCTTGCCACAGTGGATGCCAAATACGCGGAAGGCATGCGAACATTCGTGAAAGGCCTGCAATGTTCTCCGTCTTCCTCCAGGCGTCATGACGGCTCCACAAAGGTCGGATCTTCGCTCTTTGTGGCCCTTTTCTTGCTTTTCTTAGCCGGCGCCTCTCGCCCTCTCCCTCTCTGGCGTGGGTGCCGCGTGGGGAATCTCGTAAAATTTTAAGGTATTTCCCTGCCAATCGGCCAGCGCCGGCGTTGGGTGAATTTTATCGGAGGCATGCGGTTAAATAGGCTAGTTTTGGGCGGGCCAGGTGGGCTAACGTTTCTGTAATGAGCCGCCGCAGACTGTCGCCGCGAAGTGGCGTAAACGGGGAGGCCGGGTGGGTTAACACGCGCCCCATTGCCATTCCAAGCGAAGCATAGCATAACATAGGCTTGCAATGAAATCAAACACAAAAAAACTTGTCCAGTTTGCCATAAAAAATTACTGATAGGTGTAATATGTCATTTGTTGGAAAACAGATGAATTTTCTAATCTGAGTACCAAGCTAGATTAGGTCCAGATGGCAAATAAAAAAAGGCGGTATGTTTCAAATCGAAGAGAAATATCGTTTCGTTGTGAATAGCATAGTGACTTCCTGTAGACACTTAGAAATTTCGTAATTCCTTCTCATGATTTGAACGATGATTCTTTCGACTGAACATAAAGACATCAAGTGGTGACACTGCTGTGCGGAACGTTGGTTACTTGTAGAGGCAAATGGACTCGTCGGGGCAGAAAAAAATGTTCGCTTAACCGCTGGTCACTCAAGACGCAAGAAAGACCAGTTGATACTGGCGCGAGCGCAGCTGACCAAGCAGGCAGCGCGCTCGTGGCCTAACGGTTATCGCGCGTGCCTTCCACGCAGAAAGCCAGGGTTAGATTCCTGGCCGCGGGGACGCATTTTTGTGGACTCTGACGTAAATGTTCTGGTAAATTCGAGAACCGTGTTGCTTGTTCGAGGTCAGAATATTCTACACGCAGAACCTTCGACGCCGATTCTTCCAGAACCCCACGCGTGTACATAAGGGCTCCGCGTGGCGAGCCGCGGTCAGTCTCGCCCCAGCGTTTGACTCTGCTGTTACGCCGACTTCGACGCTCGCGACGCTTTGTTTTGTTTCCTTTTTCTTTTATTTTTGGGCACACGTCCGCCCTATTAAACGTTTCAGTTTCTTCAGTTATCATCGCCTCATCCATTGCCATTCGTGACAACATATAAGGGCATGAAGAAAGGGTTTTTCTTTTTGTCGATAAGATAATATGTTTCAGAAACTTGGAAGTTGTAAATCGATGTACTTTTTTTGTGTGTGCAGATTATTTGCAAAATGAATTGCCGGATAGCCTGCAATAGATGATAGAAACTGAATCATCTTAATCTGCTTCATGTTGAGGTAACAAGAAACTAAAAGCTCCCGCAAAGTGCAAATTAAATAAAGCGATGGCTGTTAGTTGTACACTTCGCGGCTTCGCGTAGTCCACCGCGCTCTATATCGATGCTGGCAATTTTCTGCACTCCGCCAAAACATTTAAAGGGCCGCTCAAGGAAAAAAAAGAACCATGCAAAACGGTACATGGATTGTGCATTTTCAGTTGTGTCTAACATACCAACATGATCTGAAAAAGCGTATGTGGGGCAAACGGGAAGACGCCTGTATGATTCAGCAAAAGAACATGCATGGTCTGTAAAACGGTCCCTGCCGGGCAATCTCGCAGTGCACTGGAATAGGCGCCCATGTGACACAAAATCAGTAGATACAACAATTCTCGGAAGATACAAATTTCCCTTGTTTGAAATGTTTAAAGAGACAAATCTTCATGACCCAGCAGACTGTACACACGGTGCGGACTATATAAGAAAAGCGTTTTCTTTTTTTTTTTTTGCTAGAGCGTTAGTACTCGGTCAACGCACCTGACAGATAGAGTTTTATTTTCTAAACAAATGGCCAGAAAGATGGTATTCATATTTATTCACAAGCATACTGCACGTGCTTGCATGCTGAGGGCATCCAAGATGCAAAGCTTGCGCTTCAAAAACCAACAAACCTTAAACAAAATGTAAAAAAGAAACAGCAATTAAAAGTGTATTTGTTGCAAATGAAAACGTTCATCGAAAGGGTTTTAAATGAAACCTGTTGATTGAAAAGAAATAGCATAAACAGTCTGGAGGTGAAAAATGAGCTAATATGCAGCAATTGGAAAGAAATAGGAACAAAGATAACATATTCAATGACCACTTCCTTGTGGTCTTTACACAAAATAGAACGGACTGTGGCTGTCTTTATGGACTGTGTTTTGCAACAAATTGTAAACAATATAGCAATCTCTGAAGATGGAATGATCTGTCTTTCCTTTAACCGTGACTCAAAAAGTACTGGTTCAGATAAGCTTATACACGCATCTTCAAAGGGTATTTAGTACACTTCAGGATAACTTAAAAAAAAAAAAAAACTGCGAAGGTTACGTCCTATGCCAGCAAATAGCCGCGTCGACCACTCGTGCTTTTCCCGTGTAGCGCCTCTGTAGAGTGATGTCATCGTGATATATGCTGCTATATACTCATCTGACTAGAAAAAAAAAATCGAAATTTGTTTCAAGCACTTATTTGCCGGACTCTATGCCGCGGACTTTGCATTTTAAAGTGGATAGTTTACGCTGTGCGGATTATACAATAATTTTGGTTGCAAGAGAGAGCGTTATCGCAAGGTTGCTCCCGTCAAAATGTCATCATATCGTAAGACATGGAGTACATTACTTTCAGTGTGTTGCCCTGACCTTCCATGCCGTGACGGGGACACATTTAGGGCTTGGGCGGCCCCAAGCGACAAATGTTGGCCAAGCTTAATTGCGAAGAGCTCTGTGATTGATCGAAGAGTAAAGCACAAAGACCCCTGACCTCCGTCCGCAAACTTTCCTCGTTTGAAATGGTTAAAGAGACAAATCTTCATGACCCAGCAGACTGTACACACGGTGCGAACTATCTAAGCAAACTTTTTTTTTGCTCGAATTGTAATTTACGTACTATACACCGGGTGCGAACAACAGTCCAGGAAATATGGTAATCATATGTGTGACAAAACATTCAGTCTGGGCATTATTATAAATTAATAAATAAATATTGAAAACATGAATTTATACTTGTGTAGTCATGGAAACAAACGAACCCACGCAAGCAGAAATGTAAGCGGCGATTTCTTGTGGTATTATAAATTTTATGTGGTGGTCAGCTGGCTTGTGCTGTACATATTTTAGAGCAAAAATAAAACACTCTGTTGGATTTAAATGAGGCTTAACGAAAGCTTACAATAAAGAACTGGCAGCAGACTCCCTAATTCTTTTTTGCGCTGCACACAAAGGGTTATTCAATCAGAAAAAAAAAAGTGAAAAACGTAGCTTTATCACGGATTGTTGCCGTATTTAGAAACCTGTAGTTTTCATAGGTAAGTGGTTAGTACAACCGTAACCGTCATTACCGCAAAACAAAAAAAATTGGCGTTTGTTTTTTTGCTGATGAAATTCAGTTTGGTGGCGTGACGAAAAGGGCTGAGCTCAGTAAAAGGAAAAGAAGGGATCGAGTGCGGCGCTCAAAATCGGACAAAAAGATAGGTAGTTTGCTATCAGATTTTCTTACTTCAAGATGCGGACGGCGAGTGGTGTTAAAAATCGGAATCTAATCTGCCGATGTCCCAGAAAGCTGGCCATGCTGATGGCCGAGCAAACATGGTTCATTAAGGGGACAATTACATGCCAGAGATAAATTGAGCACCGGCAGCCGAGGCAAAACAGTTAATCGGTGTGCAACCAAGTACCCTTCATCTTCTGACCACTGGCGACTGAACTTAACCAGTCTTTTGGGGGATCAATTACTTGCCGGAGATATTTTGAGCGCCGGTAGCAGAGCAAAAATAGATAATCAGTGTCCAGCCAAGTACCAATCATCTTCTGACTGTTGGCGGCTGAGCATAAACACTTCATCGGAGGACAACCATTTACCGGAGATATTTTAAGCACCGGTAACCGAGCAAAAACATCGCATCAGTGTCCAGACGCGTATCGGTCATCTTCTGAACAATGGCGGCCAGAGAAAAACTGAGATGTCTGCAACCAGATGCTGGCCGGCTATCTTTTGATTCATGGTAGCCAGCACATTGCCACTGGCCAAACGTGCCGGAGAGTGGCCAAAGGCTGGCCAGGGGCAGAACCAAATGTTTGTGTGGCTTGTTCTGTTTGGGACCCTTATAAAAATATCATATTCATGTTTTGGAAAAAATACAAGGTCAAGCCGCTCCCTTTGTCTTGGCCAGTACAACCGATCTTCAAGTGTCACTAATACGAAAGATCACTAGTCTGGTGCCGATTAGAGTTGTGGTTCCGAAACGTACGTTTGAAAGTTTTATATAGTATTTAATATAAAGCCACTGGTAGCAAGAGGTGATCTCACCTTCTAACACGGAATCGTTTTTTCTCATCGCAAAGATCATATGCACAAAATTCGTGGGTACAGGAGCAGAAGAAAGTTTTGTTGTTGTAAATAACTTAAGGATTGCAATGGCCTTGTTGAACTTACTGTTTGCGCCAGAATGCTGACATTTATATTGTTGTTTACTCCCTGCGATAATGCCGGTGCTGCCGGAGTTAAATGAATAGACAATAAACAAATACTTAGTGTGCAGGTGCATGGCGGCGAGTCCTACTCAGCCTAACATAATTTTAGGCCAACGCGCTATTTAGAGTCGAGCCGGCGTTTGTCTGCACCATGTGTCGGCACAGCGCGTGCGCAGAACCCAGATTCGCTCGAAATAAAGCTTGCGTGCATGTGCCCTGCCGACAGCAGCACCACCGCGTCGGCGTGACGTCAGAGCAGTCTGTCCGTCTACACTTAAATCAACGTTACTAGATTACCTCAGTTGTGGAACTCCCGCGGAAGGGGGTACCCCCCCCCCCCCCCCCCTCACTCACTCCAATCCGCCTGCCGTCGTTCGAAGCGCCATCTAGACTTTCGTTTCATAAATGTGCGTTCCAAAGAGCAGAGCTGAAACGCCATCTAGACGCCGTGCTTCGAAACGTACGTATCCCGATTCCACGGTCCCGATTCCCATAGAATACACTGCAGTTACCAAAGCAGCCGTCCGGCGGCGCGTCGAGCGACGCCAGGCGAGTCGTGGTGAGTGAGGGGGGTACTGTTCGTGCATGCAGCGTCTATGAGCAGTTCCGTAACTGAGCTAATCTAATAACGTTGACTTAAATCCAATCGCAGACGACGTTACGATCCAGTTGGGCGAATCTAGCAGTGGAAAAAGTGCATCGTCACGGTGATCGTGTTTAGCGGGGTTTACCACCAGCGGCCAAATCAAATACGGAAGAAAAAAAACGCAGAGTCTCGGCACCTTCATTGTGCGTGATTGATTGATTTCCTGATCGCGAACATACGCAGACAATGAGCGCCGTTTTTATGCACTTCTCGCACTGCTTGATTGGCTCCATCGATACGTATCGTCGGCTGGGGTCGGGCGTTTAGCCATGGCGACCCCCGTGGACGGGGTCGGGCGGGACGGGGTCGGGCGTTAACGCATCATGGCGACCCCCATGGACGGGGGTCGCCATGATGTCGGAACGCCGAGCTCTTATTGGCTATTTGAAATAAATAGTGGGCGGACCTGAAGGCATCTAGCATCGGGGTCTACCCACTATCCATTCAATCAAAGCCAATCATAGCTCGGCGTCGTTCGGACCTGACTGCAAATCCTGCGCAAGAAGCAGACGACTTGCACTCCGCTTAGTGCCCGGAGCGCGTCTCCGACTGGTGTGTTTAGCATCATATGCTGCCCATGCATCGAACGTGTCCCGCAGTGGCAACAAATGGCGTCAGAGAAGCCGGAGTGACATGCTGTCGGATGCCGCGATACTGGCGGTTGGTCGTAGAAGTGCTGGCGAAAAGCTGCGAGTAGCACGACCGAACGCCAGTGTCGCTGTAGTCACGGGGTCCCAACTTCTGGCTGCCGAAGCTTCCGTGGACTGCCACATTGGAGAGCGATCTGCAGCAGAACAAGCGTCTGCCACATACAACGCAGCTGCTTGGACGCCGCCAGGATCAGGACTGGCGACAACATGACGCTTCTACGACAGTCATCGGGTGGAAAGCGAGGGACCAATGTTTTGGACGCGGTAAACACACCTGTCGAAGACGCGTTCCAAGCACCATAGTGAGACGGAGTACAGTTTACACCACCTAGACAGAAGGCCTCCGTATGGTCGTCTCTCCCTCTATGAAACGTCATCAGAGTCGGATCGCGCTAACTCGGGTATTGAGCCCGAGCCCGACCTTAGACACGCTGATTGAACACGAGCCCCAGCCGAACACTGACACCGCACTCGTGCCCAATCTCACGCCTTCATCAATCTGACTGTGATGACGCGTGCGGAGGCCTTCTGTCTAGCTGGTGTTGGTACAGTCCGCAAGCAAATGTCGGCGCCGTGTGATACTTAGTCCTGCATCCTTTTTCCGCAGGCATCCGTCGACACGCGCAGCTTGTTCCCGACGAAGCGCAGCTTCCCTACGCGGATTCACATCATGGGGTGAATCATGACTTGTGATGCCGGAACTACAGAGCGTATGATGTCGGAACTCCAGAGAAAAAGTCATTTGAGAGAGTAAATTTTACGCACGAAATAATAAACTAAATAGGACGGAACGCAGATTACAACATTTTTCTGGGAGATGCCGCGTTCTTTGCCCCGTCCTATTTATTCTTTCGTGTGTAAAATTAAACCGTACCAACACGCTTGGTTTTTATTAATCTGATAGAGTAAAGGCCGCGATAAAGCTCCCCTCGCGATAACTTCAGCGACCACCAGGGGCCCCTTGAATTTTCAGGCGCACTCAGATTTCAAGATCATGCTCGCACCTAGCGCAGAAGCAAAGCGTAGGGAAAACTTTTCGTTAAACCATGCTCGTGACACTCTCTATTCCAGAAGAAATTTAAACGTGTCTCGATAATTCTGATAAACCCGGACATCGCTAGAATGCGCCGATGTGCAGCACATTCGAAGCCGCCTGAATATCCGCGCAACCGAGCATAGCAAAATTTAACGCTTGCATTATACATGCGCGGCACATTCTGTGCTCCCTGCATTTATTAAACTGATCGAGGCATGCCTAATTTTTGTGTGCCATAATAAATCCAGTATGTTGAAGAACACGACTACCACGACTTAATTTTTAAGCCTGGGGCACTAAAGTGTAGCAACAGGCGATTATTTCAGGTGACTGACCTCGTTCGCACAGTTTTTTAGTTGAGATGAAACATGTGGGTGGGTGAACAACTGGAAAGTTAGCTGCATAAACACGACCTTTTAAATTTTAGCCTCATTTTTTTGGCGGGTGCGTCTAAATAAAATTCCGCAGTGTCTTTTTTTCTTTTTTAAAGATAATTGTGGATTGTTACTAACGACAAAGAAGTATTGTTTTACACGAAAAAAATGCGAAATATATATTCAGACTTCGGCGTTTCACACCCGTTCAAACGGGTTTGGACCGTTTTCCTTGCTTTAGGAGCTGAAGCGGAATCGAACCCGACGCCGTGAACCCGAACCCAACGGATAAAACATTGCGGATTTGACGCACCGCTTTTAAACTAATATTGCGGTTGCTTCTCGATATTCCATGCACTGATTTTATTTGAAATGGGGACAAGTGACTTTTTGTGAGGTATTTTTATTAAAACGTCTTGAACTTTGATTATTTTATCTGAGGAATTTCCAAAATATTAAAGGGGACCTGCCGAGGGTAACTTGCGCTTGCACTAGGCCCACCTACCCAGCACAGGAATTTACTGACGTTATGAAACACTCTAGAGAAATCAGTATTGCGTTTAAAACGGTTCTAGAACACTTCACCTCGACATGACTTTGGCGATGGTAGATTTCGTCGCTTTCCGGGTAATAAATCTTTCAGATATACTACAACATGCTAGTACAGGTGGTTTTGACAGCTCTTACTTGAAAAATTGTATGTGTCTAGTATGCTGTTCTCTCAAACCAAAAGAGGAAAATACATTGCATTTCGGGATTGCGAAGTTTCTTCTGTTCTCTTTCGGCTCCAGCTGTACAGGCAATCTCTAGCCTTAGCACAGCCGGCGCCATGGAACTATACAAAAAACTGGGCTGTTTCCGCGGTGCTTCGCTGTAGACTATGTCGAAACGTGATAACATTTCGACGTGTTTTTTTATTTTATATAGGACATATTCCGCTCGTTTAATTTATGCAAACCTCGTTCCCTCCCTTAGGCCTTGGTCGTAGGAGAATGAATCAACCTTGCTTCTTTGCCCCTAGCAACAAAGCGTTTTACAATGCACATCTCTCAAATTCCAAACTTTATTTCTGGTGAACGAGAACAAATACTATAGTATATAGTTACATTTTATTAAAAAAAAAAGAACCACTGCCATACTTTGTTACTATTAAAAATTAAGCAAGTAAAAATGTGTTTAAGAAAGCTTATCTCATTTTTGCTAAATTTTCAAAACAATCGGTCATTCAAGGTTTGAGTTTTCTGGCGATATGGAGGTCGTTGATATATTTTAAATAAGCCATACATAAGAACTTGTCAATTTTTGCAAAAAGGTCATCAAAGTGGGATAGTTTGACATTTGTTTGTCCAAAATATTGCAAAATATAAAAGGCTTTTTTTCTTTAAGTTAATTAATTACAATAAAATTTGTTTGAGAATGTCACAAAGAGTTCCAGTGCAGTAGTTTGAGAAGTAACACAATCGCGAGTGTTTAAACTTATGTCGGATAAAGGAAACTGACGTTTCTTTCTCTGTCGGTTGAACAAAACATCATTCGTTTGCCTAGGCTATTTGAATTATGAATAAGTTATAAAAACATCGCCAACCTTGCTATTTGGTTTTTCTTCATTTAAAAAATTATATAAAGATTCCCAGAGATAATATTTGGTCAAAATAAAATTTAGACTTCAATTCCGCGCCTGAGTTAAGATGAAAACACCGATATCATACGGATCACAGAAAACCTGAAGCTAAGGTGTATCTCAAATACGATTAGTGGGGCTGTAGATCAAATATAAAAGTCCTAAACTTCCTATCTAGATAGAAAACGTGCGTGTGGGACTATAGATCAGAATTCTAGCTTCAAAGCTTCCTTTCTCAGGAAGTGATCGAAGTGATGATAGCGGGGACGAGGCAGGCAATATTAAAGTCGCTGGCTCGGGAGCAGGTGGAGCGATTCCGGGAGGAAGGGTGCTGATTTGACATCTAGGTGTGTAGTGCGAACTTTTGAGGCATTGGGGTTATTTTTTGTTTATTGTCCGAAGTATTAATGCATCAAACGCTTTTTAACAGAAACTTAATCCCAATGATTTTGTTCGCCGTCCGTCGGTACGTTCTTCCATTCATCCGTTTATCTCCTTTCGTCCCGTCCACCAGCTTAAGTTTGTGGGTAAGTTGATGTCCCGTCACCTGAACATCCCGCAGGAGGCACCTGCGCCAGTAGGTGTTTGGTGAGTGGCGTCACCGTGGACACTGACATCTTTTTGTTCTTTCTTCTCTCCTTTAATCCCCTCATCCCTGTCCCTCAAAACAAAGTAGCAAACCGGGACAAAATACCGCAGGTTAACTTCTTTGTCTTCCTTCCTGCCCTTCCTGAGCCATGTGGGTTCACCCATCCACGTCTGGCTGTACGTGGCATGCCCGTGTCCGGGCAAAAGGGAATCCCGGTGGCTGAGCTGAGACCGGGATACGTTTGCACCCTTTGGGGTCCCCCAGGTGAGGCAAGACACCCTTTCGGCCCTATTTCACAATGACGGGTGTGCTGGTAAAGCCTGACCAAGATAAAGGCCCTTACGCACATTTGCTTTTGAACGCGTTCGAGCGCGTTTGCGGTACGACTCGCGCCGTGCCGCAACGCTCGGTAGCACCACGCAAGAGACTCGCTTAACTTTCCAAAGCGTTCGCGGTGCATTCGACCAATCAGAAGCCGAGAAAAAAAAAAGAGGATGGTCACGTGGTGGCTGCCGCCACTCGACGATTCGTATCCGGTTGTCCGTTCTTTGAACCTGCTTTTTCAAGAATGCGGAAGCAGGTTTTTCAAAACTGCGATGGTTCAAGCCGGGCCCTGTCATGTTGCAGTGGAATTCGCTTGCTATTGGTGAGCCGCTAGGGAGGATAGCGCATTCTTACTGCCTTTTGGTGTCAACCCAACTGTGTGTACAAGCTTGGCGCAGGCGCTCCTCGCAACGCAACGGGTGCGCTTGCCGCTACGGAAGGCATAGCGCTCAAACACAAAGCGTGTATGGGCCTTGATTCAGTCAGTCGCCTACTGTTCGACTGTACCCTCTTACCTTTCACTTTTTTTCTCTTCCATTTTTATTTTTTTTTTTTAATTTTCGCTGGCTCAGAGGGCCAACCTGGGGTGGCAATATATTCTCTTATATAGAACCACACTTGGGTATAGTGTTTGGGCAAGCGGTGGTAGAGTAACATTCTCGGGAAAGCCCTTTTTGCATTGAGATTTTACCTATCCCCTTGTTGGGCTCGATGGTTTGTGGCGGACCACCGACTCTGAAGTCCGTTGCATCTCCCATGGGTTCTAATCTAAACTCAAAGAGTGATCGGGAACCGGAAAAAGGTTCGGACAGAAGTATTTATAAATACACGTCTGCTGCATCCTAGAATAGTTTCAGCCGTTTTCTGGATATGCACTCGGAACAAAATCGAAAAACCTCTTGCCAAGCTTTCACCTTTATTTATTTCAAAGATTTTAGAAAAGTTGATTGGTCAAAACTTTAAGCCCAATAAACTAGCATCCGGAGAACTGCACGTTGAAAGAGAAAAGGGAGCACAGGGTGTGGTCCTCTGATATCCAGTTAAGGTATCTGACTACAAATTGTTCGTCTCCCCATATCGCACCTTGAGCAGCTGTCAGGGAGTCATCTCAGAGGATGATCTGCTAGAATCTTGCGAGGCCAAATCTTGAAGGGCCTTTACGGGCAGAGAGTGGTCGCGTTGCGACGAATTTTGTTTACGCAGGGATGGAGAGAAGGGTCCCTCGAAGCACCTGGTCCTCAGTTTTGCTTCCACTTACGTCCCAAAAGCGTCAAAGCAGGCTTTATTCACTGTGAGGTGCGCCCTTATATACCTAACCCCGGACGATGCTTCAAATTCCAAATATTTGGTCACAGCTCGGTCACCTGTCGCAGAAAAACGACGTGTGCCAAGTGTGGAGGCTGTGGAGGTACAAACCATTAAGCATACAGATGCGAGGTTACACTTCTCAAGTGTGTCGACTGCTCTGGCGCCCACCCCAATGCTCTGGAGCCCGTGCAAAGTTCGAAGATGAAAATACCTTCATGCTAAATACCAAGGAGAATGTTGACATACCCTGAGGCAAGGACACGATTTTCCCTCCTTCCTGGAGGCACTTATGCCGAGGCGGCCAAGGAGCGGCACCGCAGCTCAAGGTATCGGTTTGCACTCAGTACAGTCCACGAGACTTTGAGTACTCTACCAGCCCAACAACCACAGCGAGGTCTATATGGGTTGCCTGACCATGGCGGCCCCGCCGAAACTCTCACGTACCAAGAGGGCGCCCCATCGTCTTGGTCCTAATCCTCGAGCTGGGCTGGACGCCACTCCTTCTCAAGGCAGTGCGGGACTCTCTCCTACCTCTTCACAGCAGGAGGAGGAGACCGTGCAGGTAACTGGATTCGACAGAGCAACCTCCATCTGCCAAGGGGGGGGGGGGGGGGGCAGAAAACCTTGCGATAAAGGAAATAAAAAGAAAAAAACCACCACGCGTCGCTATCGCAACTTATGAACCACTTGTTGTGAACTCCCCTTTTTAATACATTTTCAAGTAAGTTTAGTTATGGTTCACCTTAGCTTTATGCATTTGAACTGTCGGGGACTTCTACAAAGCAGTATTGGTGTTTATTTTCTTCTTAGGGACCTACGTCTAATAGCCCTACCATTAGAGGAGACTTATGTGACATCCACATATGCACAGGTTTTGAGGAACTATCATCTTTCCGGAAAGATCTCTCATCTTCTCATACATCTGGCGGTGTTGCAATTGTCGTGCAGGGTTGAGTGGCATATGCCGAAGTCCCTCTTGACACTCCTCTTGGGGCTGTGGCCGCATTAACTGACCTTCTCATTACTGCTGTTTCACTGTATCTTCCACCGCACATTCCCAAATATAAACATGCCATACAGAAGTTCATAACTCATCTTACACAGCCCTTTTTAATTTTAGGTGATTTTAATGTTCATCACACTATGTGGGGCGGTGCGCGAGTTGATTCCCGTGGAGGAGTCATTGAACGATTCTTGATGTCATCAAATTTATGTCTAAAATCTGAAATCCCCAGCATTTATTAGTGCTGCTCATAGCACTTTTACCTGCATGGATATCTTCATTTCACCATCATACTTGCTTTTTAGTTTGTTTTTTGGAGGTTTCAGATAATCCCTTTGGGAGTTACCACTTCCCAGTTGTTTGAGAGAGCCTTGTTGACCTTCCCAGACTTTAGAAATGAATGCTTAGATGGAAACTAGACAAAGGGGGCGGGGAACGTTTTAGCCAGGCTGCTCCCTTGGACGCATAACTATTGGCCATCCTGTGCCCTGGGGAGGCTCTAATGTATGTTACTGAACAGATACTTAACGCCGCCGAGCAGTTTATCTCTCGTACCTACAGTAATTTACCAAAGAAATGCAAGCCATGGTAGAAGGAAAACTGTTCAACCACCCTTATGAAGCAAAATAGAGCCTGGGATGTTTTCCGGCTGTTCTCAACCGTTAAAAAAAAAAAAAAAAGATTGAATTTAAAAGACGTAAAGCGCAAGCTCACAGGACAAGAAAGAAGGCAAAGAAGATATCTTGGATTAAATATCTATCTTCTATAAGTAGTTTTGTTCCGGCCAAAGAGGTTTGGAATCCTCTACGAAAGATAAAAGGCCACTAACGCTGTTTTGTCATCCCGGTATTTAACTTGCCTTTCGGTTCTGTCAAAGATGTTTCCAATATTCTTTCTCAGCATTTCCAGAATTCATCAAGCTGTAATAATTGTAGTGCAGAATTCCAACAATTTAAATCTGGCACAAACGGTTGCTCTATTCCTATGTTTGGGGCTAACTCAGGGCCATATAATCGGCCCTTTACAAACTGTAAGGTCGAACAGGTTCTTGATGTGAAAATATCCGCACAAGGGCCTGATGCACTGCACTATGCTATGCTTGCCAAACTCGTGCATGACTAACCCAGAAACTTCCTTCTTTTTTCAACTCTGTGAGGGGGAATGCATGTTTCTCTAAGGATAGGAGGCGGGCTGATATTATGCTTTATCTGAAGCCTGGCGAAGATGAAGCCCTTTATTTCCAGATGCCCACCCATTGCACTCACTAACTGCCTGGGAGAAACATCCGATGGACTAATTGATAGGCGGTTTATATACTCATTAGAAAAATAAAGTTTTTTGGTTAAACACCAGTGCGGCTTTCGTGAAGGACGATTTGCAGTGAACCACTTGGTCCGCCTAGAGATCTCCGTGAAGCGTTTGCGCATAAACACCGTTGCATTTCTGTTGGCTTTAATTTAGAAAGAGCTTATGACGCCACCTGGAGATGTGTAATACTTAAGAACCTTTACGGCTATGGTATTCGGGGTCGTATGATGAGGTGTATAATATACTTTTTGAATAGACAGGACATCTCAGATTCGACTTGGTTGGACTCTGTCGGATCCCATTGTTCACAAAAATAGAGTTCCACAAGAGGGCACCTTAAGGGTTACATTGTTTGCTGTCAAGGTAAGCTCCATTGCCAAGACACTGCCATATTAAGTCTTATATTTATTACATGGAGCCGATCTGCAGATCTGTTCCTCTTGTAACACCCCCAGCTGTGAGTGCCAGCTTCAGTCAGCCTTAAATAAACTGGGTACTTGGGCAGACGAAAATGGTTTTAAGTTCTATCTAGTAAAGAACTGTTTGTGTGCCTTTTTCTTTACGCCGTGGGCTGACCCTGAATGCGAAGCTGGAACTTAAAAAAACGCGATTCCCCTTTAGAGCGGAGCATAAATTTCTGGGCATCATTTTTGACAGAAACTCACTTTTATCTCTCACCTGAAGTCTCTCAAAGATAAATGTCTTCGAAGTATTAACGTTTCAATTGTTTTAGCGCGCAAGCTACGGGAATCAGATAGAAAATATATTCTTCGCATATACAACGCTCTTGTGCGATCGCGTGCTGACTATGGTGCCATAGTATAAAGGTCAGCGAGTATCAGCACTTAAAATCTTAGGCCCAGTGCACTATCTCGGTTTACGTCTTGCCACGGCTGCTTTCCGTACATCCCCAGTTTTGTGTTTAAATGTAGAATCTCACGAGTTGTCATTATAAAAGGACGGCAATATTTGAGCATAACATATGCCTGCAAGATTTCAGCTAACCTTTATCATCCAACATATTCTGCCACAATACTTTCAAGCTTCTCCCACCTTTTCGAAAACGAACCCAGCATCGTGGGGCCATTAAGTCTCCGCTTCTCAGAATATCCTACATGCGTTTAACGTTCCCTCGATGGATTGACCCTCCTTCAGCCTGTTCAGTGTTTTGTCCTCTCGGAGAGACTGCCGGTCTGTCGCGACTGGTCTCTTACAAAATTTAATCATCACACTGTCTCTCCGACCGTCATCCTTTAAGAATTTCAAGAATTAAAGCCGAAATACACTGATCATTTCCAATTTTATGGAGCTGATGCTAAGGTTCTGTCATTTACCAGATGCGCCATTCACTTGGAGAACGTTTCTAGGGTTAAATGCCTTAATTCGATTGCCGGTATCATTAGAGCGGAACTGTACACAGTATTGTTAGAAATTGGTTAGATTAGACTGAAGAAAATTGAAAGTTCGATTATATTTGAAGACTGGCAAAGTGGTAAGAGCGGTAAAATCTTCGAATATACATTATGTTTCATTAACAACATCAAATTTAGCATAAAGTTGCTTTATCTTGACTCTATCACGAACAGTAATTATATGCAAGAATTGTTCAAAGGCACGGAGCGCTGCGATTGATTTTTTTCGTTTTGTTTCGCTTCATGGCAGAACAGCCGTTTCGACTTTGCGAAAGTCCTGTCCTGTCCTACCTTTCTCTTCTCTTGTCGTTTGCGCTAATTTTATCTGATCATGTGTAACCAACTAGCCCAACAGATGTTATTGTTGCGAAAGTGCTAGGGGCCTTTCATCATATGGCAGTAAACGTGGTTAGGAAGTTTTCGTGCCGCCTCCTGATTGGTCGACGTAGAAAGCGTAATTGCTTGAATCTCCTATTTAAATAAGTATCAGGGCGGGAAACCACGCGCTCGTCACTGAGAACTACTCCTTGCTTGTCTGCGACTCCGAACACAGGTAAATGATTCGCCCCTTTTATATCCTTTTTCTAGACCTTTCACTCTCCCGTTTGGTCACCTTTCACCACTGGCCATGCGCCATTCAAATATAAATTTGAATATATAACCTGGCGCATGCGCAAAACATATCTTATTGAGTTTTTCCTTCTAGATCCAGGAGCCATGTTTTTTCGTCACAAAAATGCATTCCAAATTTTGAGTTGCTGAACCTTCAAAATTCTACTCGCTTTTCCTTTTTTTTTTGAAAAATTGTCTTATACTTATGATTGTATGAATAGTCTCCAAGGCTGCTTGGTGTGCCTGAATGCTGTCTGTGATTGAACTCAGCAAACCGAAATTGGTTTGAAGTTGGAAATATGCATATCTGTTAAGTGTCCTCCGGGCAAGTTTGTGTTGATCGTTGTATTAATAATTACCAAGCAAAAACAAAATGGATTTAGTTACATAATGTTAAGGAATTAATTTCTGTGTATACACTCCTGAACAATTCCTAATCTCTAGATTTCGGGTAATTACAATGCAAATAAAGAAATGTTTGAGGCATCTTAAGCGCGTCTGTGTTAGCCAGCCGTTCATGACGAGAGCTTAGAATGCGCAGTTTTGGCCAGAGGGACCGCAATGTTGCAAATAACACGGTAGAAAAAATGTGCGGTATATTAAAATATTAATTTTCGATAGAGCAATAAATAAAATCCCTAAACACGCCGATTATGTTAATAGGCAGTTTTTGCATAGGATACGACACCCCTGAACTTCAGTTGAAAGTACAGCGCACTGACGTTCAACCGGCGCTACCAACTTTCACGAGCGGCTTGATAGCCCAGTTGTGCAACTTACTGAAATAGCTTAAGTAAGTGTAAATGACGGTAAAAAAAAAAAAAGAAAGTAATCGTGATTTCTTGGCCCTAGTTCGAAACTTCGGTGTTTTCTGTTTCGTTTTTCGGTACTTTTGATGCGTACTTTAGCTGTTTAATATCTTATATTGCACCTGTCATCAAGCCTCTCGTAAAAGTTGGGGCCGTCAATTTGACGTCAGTGGGCTGCATGGCGAACTGAAGTTTTGGAGTGTCGTATATGTGATCAAGGGGTGTAAGGGACTACAACATTTTTTTTTTAGAGTGATGATCACGGCACTGCTTCTGGCGCGCACTTAAAATTGTGCTTCAAAGGCGCAGTGCGAGCTTGCGGCTGTAATGCTACACCGCGCGGTAGCCTGCGGTAACAAACTTTCTATCAATAGCCATAGAGCGGTTTGATTACGTGTTGCAATACACTAAAACTGAGACAGTGAGCAGCGAGTTGTGAGCCTGGGACGCGAAGACACTAATACTGTGTATTGCTGCTCTTCCGAAGCTTGACGGTCACCATTCGCGGCTTTCTTTTTAGAGCACTAATGACCAGGCAAAGCACAAACATATCTTCATCACCCTCGGACATATTCTGCCACAAACAGTAACGTGGCCGGTGCCTAAAACGCACTCGCTCACCACAAAGCTTCTCACTTTGAGGTTTCTGCAACTTTTAAATAACGGCATGCTCGTTTTCCTAACGTGCATCAGCATCTCCGTCACCTTTTGCATGATCCCTCCCTAACCGCTTCTCATCTGTAGACAAATAAATCATTTTTAGCGCGCTGAACAGCGTCAGTGAGCAGGCGCACAGGATATCCTGGAGAATCTATCCCCGTCTCTTCCGCCATCTTGGAACTACCACCCCGCCACCTATAGGGCGTTGGAGTTGCGAATACACCACCTGTGACGATCGCTCAAATCCTGAAATCCGCCTTTGGTTCTTGGCTCCAGAAATCAAAATAGCACACAAAAACGGTTTTCAGTTTCGTTATATATATATATATATATATATATATATATATATATACAAGGTGTTTCACGAAAAGTGGACAACTTCGATATTGTGAAAACTACGCGTCGCAACAAAAAAAGGCTTGTGTCGTTTTGGTCCTGGGCCACGGGCCCATTTAGGAAAGTTAGTAAAGTCCGGGATTAATAGATGGTTATTTATTTTTGCGTAATTACCTTTTTTAATATTGGGTTTAAGGGCATGTTTTAGATGCGGAGCATCTCTTGCTCGGGTCTATGTCCCGCGTCCGCGATGTAGTCGGCACTCGAACTACGCACGCGCAACTCTCCTCCTTCCCTCTCTCCAACAGCTGCGCGTTACTCTCTCCGCTCTCTCTCTCTACCAGCTGCGTGCACTGCGCGTGCGTTGGCTTCTCCTCACACCGCGCGCGCACGCGCAACTCTCCTCCTCTTGTCTCCTCTCCTTCAAGTGTGAAAAAAATAAAATAAACGGCGAGCGCCGAGCGTTCCAACTTTCTCTGCCGCGAGCCGCGACGAAGGCTCGCGTAGGGGGTAACGCTAGGGCAGTCGGTGGCGCCATCTCTCGACGTCAGCACGCAACTGACTCTTTCCTCGGAACCAACACGATGCTCCGCATCACCCCATGGTTCCCCTCGGGAAGATGGTGTAATTTTTTTTTTTTTAACTAGAAAATTGCTCAGCATCATCCAAAAACACTAAATCAACAAATTGAGCAACGACAGAATGCACGGGCAGCATTTTATGGCTTTCTGAAAAGCCGCACAAATTCAACAATATTTTAAGTTTCGGTTTGCAATTGGAGCGCATCTCGGCCCCGACGGCACCGCGCCCCGTGGAGAAATAGTGCAGTCAACCTATGCTGCGCTGTCCTGGCGCCACGCAGCAGAGGCTGGTTGCACTATTTCTCCACGGGACGCGGTTGCGTCAGGCCGAGATGCGCTCCGATTGCAAAGAGAAGCTTAAAGACCCGCCGAATTTGTGCGGTTTTTAAAAAAGCCGTAAATGCTTGCGTGCCTGCAATTAACAATCTAATTAAATTTTCCTAAATAGGCCTCTGGCCCAGGACCAAAACGACACCAGCCGTTTTTTGTAGCGACGCGTTGTTTTTTTGTATCACATTTTCCCACCTTTCGTGAAACACCCTGTATGTATATATATATATATATATATATATATATATATATATATATATATAACTGGGAAGAAAAAACCCTTGGTGAAAACAGCAACAACGGACGATTTAATCTTCGACGTTTCGGCCGGAGTCCGGCCTTCGTCAGGAAGACAAAGGCCGGACTCCGGCTGAAACGTCGAAGATTAAATCGTCCGTTGTTGCTGTTTTCACCAAGGGTTTTTTCTTACCAGTTATACCCACGCCTTCGGCCTCCCGCCACCATGCCCGTTGTATATATATATATATATCTTCGCTCACACATATATGTGTGTGAGCAAAGAGGGGAGAGAGTGATTATTAAATTTATTACATTAAAGGTAGGGGTAGGTTAAAAGAAAGAGAGCTGTCAACAAATTGGGCCAGGACAGGGGATCGAACCCGCAACCTTCGCCCATACGAGGCAACCTCTTATTCAGACTATCCAGACTACTGCTATCGGCGGACTCAACTTCTGGCCAACTGTTTGTTTTAGTGTTAGTTGGCATTCGCATAACTCGGTAGACCACAGCCTTTGCTGACTGAAGGCCCATGCTAGCTTTAAAGGGGCACTGACAACCCAAAGGTCGTATTTTTTTTTTATTGTCTAAAACGATGCAACCTGTAGTCATAGACACGCAAAAAAAACCGCATCGCGAAAAAAAATTTTCCCGCGAGCGCGCGCGCCTTTTTAGTTTTGGCATTTGTATTTCCCGCGGTCACCTCCTCGCTTCTTTTGATCGGTGACGTCAAAAATCAGGAAATTTAGAAGCTTTGTAGGTGACATTTCTATAACATTTAATAACAGCCATCATAAAACATGTTTTTTAACGCAATTGCGAACGCACTACGGCCCCTCTTTTTGAAATACCAGAAATCAGAGTTCGGTGTGATGTTGCTTCCTAGATTTGTACCCTCCCTCGGAAAACTTGGCAGCGCCCGTTGGCGAGTCGGAGAAAGACCGGTTTTTTCCCGCCGGCGCCTTTCTATCCCTCACCTCCTCCTCGGTCGGGGTCGCCGTGACAACGGCGGATGTCCGAAAGAAAGTCGAGTCGCAGGAGACCGCAAAATGTGACTCACTGCACTGGCGCGGACCGCGCGGGAACTTCAAATTCGGCATTTGGAAATTGTTTTTTTAATTCACAAATACTGAATTTTAAAGTTTCAAATTTTGAGGGTAATGTCCCGGCATCGTTTTCAATCGTTTCGGATAATAAAAAAAAATATGATTTTGGTGTGTCAGTGCCCCTTTAAGTTGCGGCAGTGACGTAGAACAATTCAGCTTGCAAATGTCGGAAAGGGCCCGTCTTCTAAATTTTTTACCGAACCACTCCTCCCCGTGCGAGCGAAGATTGACAAGTGCAGCCGTAGTAATATTGTAAACGGAGAGGGGAGAGAGTGATTAATAAATTTATTACGAGTACATCAAAGTTATATATATATATATATATATATATATATATATATATATATATATACTGTAAACGACTAAATTTTCGCAAATTTCGTGGATCACCTGCAATTCGCGAAAAATACGTCCCGCAAATAATTCGGCCAATATGTGAACGCTACGGAAGCTACACTCGATTCGCGAAAATTAGAACCCGGGAATAATTTCAAATTTTTAGCTTTGGCCCGATTCGCGAACATTTTAGCCCGCGAAAATTAAGTCGTTTACAGTACCCAGGTAGCACCGAGTTCTGTGTCAAAATTTGGCTTTTGTCTGGGTGTTTAGGGCATTAAAAAGACCGAAAAAGCCAAAGTAGAGCCAAACCTGACCTTCCTTGTCAAGAGTCTGGGTATTTGGGCCCTAATTCGCCAAACAAGTGCCGAATTTAGGCTTCACTGCCTGGTAGTTCGGCTGTCATCTGGCATATTTGGGCCTAAATCGCATAACAAATGCCAGAGTTAGGCTTACTGCCCGGTAGTTCGGCTGATATTCGGCATTTTTGGGCCAAAATTGCCAAAAAAATGCCAAAGTTAGGCTTCACTTTTTGATAGTTCGGCTGTCATCTGGCACCTTTGGGCCAAAATCGCCACAGATGTGCCAGAGTTAGGCTTAGTGGCTTGTAGTTCGGCTGACATCTGGCATCTTAGGGCCAACATCGCCAAACAAGTGCCAAAGTTAGGCTTCACTTTGCTATAGTTCGGCAGTCATCTGGCACCTTTGGGCCAAAGTTGCCACAGATGTGCCAGAGTTAGGCTTACTTCCTTGTAGTTCGGCTGAGATCTGGCATTTTTGGGGCAAAATCGCCAAACAAGTGCCACAGTTAGGCTTCATTTTCTGACAGTTCGGCTCTCATCTGGCATCTTTGGGCCAAAACCAGAGAAAAGCCAAACTTTGGCACGTCCCAAATACCGAAATTAGGCGTTTCTCTGGCAGTTATAGACCTTTCCAGCGGCAGTCTCGAACGAAGCGATTTACAGCGCACGTCCCTGGTTTTGAGAGGGTACGTCAGTGTGGCCCGACTGCGCTGAGCTGTGGAGTTTCTCGTCAATGGGCTGTGGCAGCCTGCGTAGGCGCACTTCCGGACGCTGGTGGAGGCTAAATTGCCGCGTTCTATTTTTTCTTTTGTGTTCTATGGCGAATATAATTTCTCAGCGTTTTTAAGAATGCATTGTACTCTTTTTGGGAACAAAAACAAAGAAATGAAAGCTGTTTTGGTGAGTCCGTGCGCGACAGAACAAATGCAACGGGAATGTTTGTTTCACTTTATGATCATCTTTTTATGGCACCATACACTCAGCCGTCTCAATCTACAAATGTCTTAACCGTCGAAAATATTTGACCACACAGGATATCCGAACTGCATTGATATTCTCCGCCCACAACATGAAATTCAACTAGTCTCAACAATCGAACAACATATATTGTACGTACCCCACGGTGCCGCGTTATCCGAACAGGATTTGAGAAAGGTCTCAAATAACACAACATATCCAATATAAAGTGTCGACGATAGTTACTTCACGAGGATCGGACGGAATCCGGCGTGTTTTGGAGCACATGTAGAAGAGAGCTGTTTTTTTGCACAGCTTCAAAGCAAATGAACGAACATGTCTATCCCGTCCCCGCACCCCTGACCCGACCCTATCAGCTATTTTTTGCGAGGATCCTGAACACAAGCCGGGAAAGCTTTTTGGAGATTATCTCAACGGAAATAATCCTCCAAGAACGTCAAACTGCCGGCGTCGCGGGCAACTTAACGTTCGTTCTCTTCGTTCGTTTCCTGCGAAGGCCGAGCAGGCTACGAGCCCTGGTATTCCATGGATCTTACAGTGGAAGATAACACACAAAGCGTAAGCATCCTGAACAGGCAAATAGAGTAAAAACTTCCGAGAATAGCCGGCGAACTCCGAATGCACAATGCAGCTGGGGAGTCACGGTGACCGGGTTTCCACAGCTTAGGAGGGTGGCAAACATTTCTGGCTGATAGGGGTCGCTCGGTTCGCAAAATGGCGGCGGCCAGAGAGCTCTTTTTGCAAAGGTCTATAGCTGAAGTATGGCACCAACCTTGGCACACCTCTGGCGGACCAGAGAAACGCCAAACCTTGACATGCCCCGAATGCCCAGATTAGGATTTACTATGGCAGTTATGGCTCAAGAATGGCACCACCTTTGGCGCTCCTCTGGTGGACCAGAGTAACGCCAAACCTTGGCATTTCCCGAATTCCCAGATTAGGATTTACTATGGCAGTTATGGCTCAAGTATAGCACCAACTTTGGCACTCCTCTGGCGTACCAGAGAAGAGTCAAACTTTGGCATGCCCTAGGATCGCCCAACTAAGGCTATAGTTAGGCACCGTACTTTGGCACTGATGAGTGCCATGGTGTAAAAACCTAACTGCGCCAAAGTTGGGCCCTTATGTTTGCCAGACCTTTGCCCAAGTTGGGCATTCCTCTGGCGTGCTACCTGTTTATATATATATATATATATATATATATATATATATATATATATATATATTGTGGAAGCGAGAGTCTGCCACCTCGGCCAGAGGCCGCTGCCAAACGCCCAAAAGAGGACACAGTCCGAAACGCACGACAGCGCACGAGGAAAGTGCCAATAAAAGGAAGACACGCCCACAGAACAGGGGAGACGGACCGAGGTCACGGAGGCGTGCAGTTCGAACGCTCCGGCAATGTTTTACCTTGATACTAACAACCCGTTCCCGTTACTCTAATAAATGTAGTTTCTCGTTATGGAAAACCCGGCTTCGTGTTGTTCCTCCCGAATGGGCATGCAGCAAGGCAACCCTACCACAATATATATAGCTAGGACGAAACTTAAAACCGTTTTTGTGTGATATTTTGATTTCTCGAGTCAAGAACCAAAGGCGGATTTTAGGATTTGAGCGATCGTCACAGGTCGTGTATCTGGGACCTTCGCGAGGCATAGATACCTTCCGTACAACAGAAAATCTCTTTACATGGCTGTCTAGAATATAAAAAAATGCAAAATGTTAATAAAAACGAGTTGTATTAATTTTGGTTAAAAAGCATGCACCTGTCCCCTCCGACTATAATTTATCTGGTTTGAATGGTGATAACCTTTGTTATATTTATTTTATGGCTACGATTATTAATGATTAAAATAGGGACACCGACTTCACATAACAGAAAAAAAAAAACTATAGACGTTTCGCTTCCCATACGGGAGGCATCATCACTACGTACTTACACAGAAATTATAAAGTTTTAGTCAGCGTAGCCCCAGCTATTTATAGAGAATGTCCACGTAGGCTTCCGGGACGGGGCAACGGTTCTTGTTGCACATTGACGCATCACCTCGGATGAACCATGACTGAGCAGCTTGCGTTGGCCGGAACTATCTTCTTTCGCTAGGGTTGTCGCGGCAGTAAAGTGGAAAGCGTGTCCTGTAGTCCACGTGAGGTACAGCAACTCTGTGTTGAGACGGGTCGCGTTCGTAGAATATTTGACGTCACGTTGGTGTTCCTTGAACCGAGTTCTCCCGTCCGGTCTCACCAATGTGCGAAGAGCTGCAATCTTGGTAGGAAATTCTGTATACAATGTCTTTCTCGATGTCAGCAGGGGTAGAGTTCGGGTTCGGTGCCAGCTGAACATCCTGATTTTAACGTCACATTGTGGTGAGAATAGACGTTCTTGCAAACTTGCATTACTCCATATTTTTTCCTAGTTTTATGCACAGTGTTCCTCAAACTTGAGGACGCCACTCAGTTACTAAAATATTGTTATACTGCCTACTACGCCAAGCTAATTTTGTCATTGCAACACTCGTCACCATGCTGGGTAGTGATCGGGGATCAAAATGACACCACGTAATGGGACTATTAGATTTCAGAAGATCACAAAAAATAAGACAAAAACGACCGTCTTAGTGCGGCGTTAAGTTTGCGGAACACTGTACATCGCCACGGTGTAAGCGAGCTTTATTTTGTTTTAAGAAACGAAGAAAGAAAGGGTTAAACAAACGCAACTTTTTATTTATTTATTTATTTATTTATCCTCAGGTCCAGGGCGTTGCAGAGGGGAGTTTGTATTAAAAAAGTACAACAGAACATACAGCGTACAACAGAAAATATAATACAGTAGTTATGGCTCTTTACAAAAAAAAAAAACGATTGGAAGCAGCAGTTTTAAAACACTCGATATCGGGGATTACGGCAATGACTCCGGGAAGGTGATTCCACATTGTTGAGGCACTAGGAATAAAAAACTCATAAAAATGTTTTGTACGACAAGACGGAATGGCAACTTTATGACGGTGATCGATGCGTGCTGAAACGTAATGAGGTGTCGTTAGTAGTCTTTCTTTTAGAACCGGATTATTATGATATATCTTATGAAACAAGCACAGACGGAACATTTTTCTACGTTGTGAGAGAAGAGGTAATGATGGGCTAGACTTCATTGCGGTCACACTGGATGTACGATGGTAATTTGAAAGGATGAAACGAGATGAGCGGTTCTGAATCGCTTCTAATTCGGAGAGAAGTGATTCTTGACCAGGATCCCAAACCGAAGCTGCATATTCCAATTTGGTACGAACTAATGTTTTATATAAAGTAATTTTAATGAGCTCGGAGCAAGACAAAAATTTCTTCGGAGATATTCAAGCATGCGGTTGGCGTTATTTACAATATAATCGACGTGACACGACCAGGACAGATTAGCAGATATATGCACACCCAGATATTTATACGATGATACGGTTTCGGAAGAGGGATTATTTAGACGATAAGAAGCACACGGAGTATCAAGACGGGAAACACGCATAGATTTACACTTATTAATGTTTAGTTTCATGTTCCACAAATCACACCACTCAGAAACACTGTTAATATCTGACTGAAGAACGTAGACGTCAGAATCACTGTCAATTTCGCGATAAATGACGCAGTCATCGGCAAAGAGACTGACGGATGAACATATATTAGTGGGCAGGTCGTTAATATAAAGGAGAAAAAGTAAGGGCCCCAGAACCGAGCCTCGGGGTACACCTGAGCCAACTGGAGATAAATCAGAATTGATATTGTTAGCCGTCACAAATTGGGACCGGTTTGTGAGGAAGCAGCGCAACCATGCAAGAACGTTGGTGTCTAAGTTTAGTTTAGTCAGCTTGAGAAAGAGAAGTTCGTGAGATACTTTATCGAATGCCTTTGAAAAATCGAGGAATATGCAGTCCGCAGAGATCCACGATCAAGAATGGAATGTAGATCCTGTGTGAAACACAAAAGCTGCGTTTCACATAAAAATTACTTACAAAACTCATGCTGGGATGAATTGAAAAAAGAATCGGACTCTAAGTAGTTTGCAAGATGGGAGTAAATGATATGTTCCATGATTTTACAAGGAATGCTGGTAGGTGACACCGGTCGAAAGCTATTTGGACAATGCTTTTCACCTGATTTGTGCGAAGGGATCACCTTCCCGATCTTCCAATCCTCTGGTATACAACCTGTATCAAGAGACTGCTGAAACAGTTTACTCAGGATTATATAGCTATACATCTTAGTATTGAGCAAAAATTTAGAGTTGACATTATCGATACCAGAGGATGACGACATATTCAGTTTTTCTATTATTCTCGCAATACCAACTGTGTCAATAAGAACTGGGTCCATTGAAAAAAAAAAAAAGAAAAACTCGTGAGTGTGACAGGCAGGATAAGTAGCATTTACATTACTAGAAAAAGCCGAAACAAACACCGCGTTGAAATGCTAGCACATTGACTGCTAGGAACTACTGTACCATCTGTACATCTAAGTGTTATAACATGCTTTTCAGTCTTGTTTACAACATTCCAGAATTGTTTAGAATTATGTATGAGCATAGAAGGTAAAATTTGACTAAAAATGAGTATTTCGCTTCTTTTAGTGCTACTTTGTTATTAGTAGCTGCACATCGGTAGGTGTCCCAACGAGACTGGGAATTGGATAACTTCGCGGAACGAAACAAGCGTTTTTTCTTGTTTGACAACCTTTCAAGTGACTGGTTAAACCACTGTAATTTTCGGTTCGATCTGATGGTTCTCAATGGTATAAACGTATTTTTGAGTGAAGCCACTTTATTTTTAAATGAATTCCAGTTCATATTTATAGATCTCTCATCAAACCCTTGTAGTAACTCATCCAGAAACAAACATAGCTCACGATTAATAGCAACAAAGTCCGTTACACTTCGCACGCGAGCGGAGGTGGCAGTTGGAAAAAAGCTGAATTTCGCGCTAGGCGTCTCGACAGACCAGTAATATGTTGCCCCTACGGCCACAGTGTCCCGGGTAAGAGTTTCAAAATGTAATATTTAAAAACTTATGATTTTCAGCGCTCAATTTGGGTACATTTTTAATTGCGATTACTTATATTTTATGTTTAAACAAGCGGGACGCGTGTAGGAATACCTTCATACCCTATAGAGAACAAGCTTAATTTGTTAAATTGAAGCCAACCAACAATATAATTAAGTATTGACCAATAATTAACAGTCTGGCAGAAACAAAAGTATACTACCTAGCTTGGCATCCTAAGATGTTAACATAAGTCTATCGTCTTTTCAAGAGTGCAGATTTATATCTCAAAAACATATATATTACAACTGAATTTTATTGATTGTTAAAACCCTTGTGAGTTTTTTTCATTCAGAAGTAATCAAGAATAACCTTTTTGAGAGAAATGGTTATGAAATTTGTACATCTACGTTTTTTCTTCTATTTAAAGGTGTTGTTCGCTAGGATAACCCTGTTTCACTATAACGATATTGCGATGTCCGTAATTCCAGCGATTTATCACTGGAATTACGCAGAGATTGAACGAAGGGAATTGTTTCTTACAGTCATGGGAAATCTGGCCGTCGTTGTTCTCCTATGCTTCGCATCAATTTGTAAGTATCATTTGTCGAACTCTGTCTTTACACTTTACATGACACGCATTGCAGTGTTGAGCAATTTCTTGCTGTCTGACTGTCGACTAAATTAGTTACAATTTTGTCTTAATACCATAACTACCTAATTACGCATTTACAGCTCATTAGGGAGGAAATGCATAAAATCTGTCATGTGTCATAACGCTATTTAAAGTTTTTTTCTTATTCCTTGAAAAGGAAAGTGGTAATTCAACATAAGTAGAGCTCTGCAGAAAAGCGTCTTTAAAAATACCTTCACAGTGCTCAAGCACATGGCATTGTCCGAATCTGTTTTAGCGAACTTTTATTCTGGCAGCACCATATTAAGAATGTGCATCTTTATTCTGGCAGGCCGTTTGTTCACTGAAATATCAGTCAGAAAGCTGGCGGGCAAGAAATCCTCATATTCTTGTTATTGTGTGACACACATAACAAGAAAACGAGATCAAGATGTGAGAAAATAAGACACAAAAAGTAGAAAACACGCATTTACTTTTGTTAGTTAATTAGCTTGCCTCTGTAATCGTAGTTATTTTCTTGCACGATTGCAGTAATTGATATCTAATCTCTCGAAGTATACCACTTTTTATACTTGTGGCAAGGTAAATAGGTAGAAACGACGGAAAATTTATAATAGCCCGATGCACCAGCTCCGTTAAAATACCCTATACGAGTTATAGATATATGTGGAGAATTAGTGTTTTTCCTTGGAGACACACTGCACGGAGGACGTTCAGCTTCCTTGAACTTTAACCTATATTGCGAGTAGAGTATTGAAAAGAAATGTTTGCATTCCAACGCATTGATAATGGGCAGAAATGTATGGTAATATAATATCCTGCACTGAAACTGGAGAAACCCACCAAGAAGAACCTACACCGAATGTGCGGCAGCTTCCTTGATTGCTTTTTATGTTTTTGAATCAAAGCTATTTTTAATGCTCATCTAGGGCATGCACAAAACTGTAAACATGACCGACGAAATAACTTATTAATTTATACGTGGAAACATATACCGAATTGTTGAGGAAGGAGGGAATTAAGAGCGGTGCATTTTAATCATTTCTGCTCAACGGAAACATAGCTGTACGGTTATGTTTGAATTTAGGCAATAGAATAGCTTTCTATGTTTGTGTTTAATTTTTTTTCATATATTATATGTTGTGGCGCACACCATGCTAAAGGCAGCGGCTTTTATAAAAAAGTTATATAAGAGGCTTATATGAAAAGCTTACATAAAAACACACCACGGAAGCGCTTAACTTGGCACAAGCTAGTCCAAGGTGCCTAACTTGGGCCCAATAAGCTTTTGCTTCAAGGCGTTAGTAAGTGACAGAGTACCTTCCTTTGGCTTTCCTATGGCATCTCTTGCTTGCCACATAATTGCCAAAGTGCCCTACTTGAGCCATAGGAGCTTCGCATGAAACGAAAAGCAGGCAGTGAAACTTATTTCTGGCACGTGTTTGGAAATTTAGGCCTAGACTTGCCACACGAAAACCAAACAATTAGAAGTGAAGCTTAACTTTGGCAATTGTATGCGATTTATGCCCCAAGACACCAGTGACCCTATGCGACACGGCGTGACCAAGAGGGACTGTGAGTCCAGGACATCACCGCCGTCTGCGATTGCTCATTGGTGCGGCGCTGACCAATCGTGGACGGCGGCGACGTCCCGGGCTCCCTGTCCCACTTTGTCCCGTCGTGTAGCATAGGGCCTCAGGTGACAGCGAAACTAGCATCATTGAAGCTTAAATTTGTCCCTTGTTTGACGGCCTAGGGCCAAGATACCCAGGCTCTAACCAAAGATGGTCAAGTCTGGTTCTACCGTGTCTTCTTCGTGCTTCCTAAGGCCTTAAATTCCCAGACGACCAAGCTTTGCCCCCCCCCCCCCCCCTCTCCAAAAAAAAAAAATTCCTGCAAGGGATAAAATCTCAAAGCAGCGGAAGAACGAAGTCTTGGCGATTGTCGTCGATTATTATTCGAGCTCAATCAGACTCTAAACATAAAATCCTTTATCCGTACCTTTTACTGTGATCTAAGTAATATTTTTATCAGACAACCTTTAAAGGGCTACCAATAAACCAATCGTTGCAAATCATACTATCCAACTTGGCACTTCGGAAATTGAACTAGTAGATAAACATAAAACTTTAGGTGTATTTTTTTCGGAGCACTTGACATGGGAATATCATGTCAACTATCTAGTTGATAAACTTTCTCGCATTGTCGGTATTGTCGCTCGTTGTCGGAGTGTTTTACCCCCTAACATTAAGCTACAAATTTACCACGCTCTATTTCAGTCTCACTTAAACTATTGCCATCTCGTGTGGGCTACAACGACAAAAACTAATCTTCAAAACGTACTACTACTGCAAAAAAAAAATAGTACGCTATATTGCAGATGTTTCGTATACAGATCACACAGAACCTTTGTTTGCAAAATTTAGAATACTTCCTGTCGCGAGCATGTACGAATACCGCTTGCTTTGAGTGATTCGTTTTTCATCTCAAGCATTTGTAGATTTTTTGTACCCTTATTTCAGGACTCAAAATGAACGAAAGTAATGTTAACACCCGCCGTACAGAAACATATGTGCTTCCTCAATCTCGCACAAACTAAACTTTCAGTCACTACATTATAATGTGCCATGCTTATTAAACAAGTATATCACAAACAACATAAACATATACACGTTAAACAAAGAAGATCTCCGCTTGTATTGTGTGTAGCTTCGCGTAGTGGGATTTTGAATTGCATGTTTTTGCTGTGATTGTTTGTTCTTTTATATATGTATATATATATATATATATATAACGTATGCTTTTTCCACTGTCAAAGCTGCTGCCCATGTAAAGGGATCCCAGACCCAGACAACCTGTTTTTTAACAGCTTTTTGTCTGGCGATCCCTCCAGTTTTCTGGAAAAAAAAAGATTTGATTTGATTTGATTTGATATGTTTATTATTTGTTTTCTAGAATTCCAAAAAAATCTGAAGTGCTCGGCAGACTGGCTAAAAAAAAAAAAAACTATTTTCTTCCGGGTACCGTTTTTAAACTATCACATTCAAATTGATGTCATACGACGCACTTCAATGACTTACTTATATAATATTGAAGGTTTATGGTTGCATTGTGTATTTATGAAAAAAAGCAAGTAAAGTGAGACATTGTATATTTTGTTAGCCTTCAGCCCGTTTTAAAACGAAAGGCAATTTTATTTTTTAATTCGCTCGCCTCCCATGATTTTTTAACCCGCATAAGTATAGTTCGTAATGAGTGAATGCTTACTGTCAAAGTGTAGAGGACCTAAATATGCCATAAAGCAGCAACGGCCCTCGGTACGTTTTTTACACTTGCAGTCGGTGTCAAACTTGAATAAGCCTTGAGCCTTAACTATTTGTGGTTTATCTTTTTTTTTTTTTTCTTGGGGGGGGGGGGGGGGTAAGGACGTAAGAATAGTTTAGTCGAACTTATTACTAAAATAAGTTTAGTGTTGGCGGTGGAAATTAAAAAAATGCAAAGAGGTCTTAGGAAATTAAATTAGGGTGGCAATGTGGGTGAATCTGTTCATGCCTCAGTGATATCGGAGGTTACGAACTCCAAGGGAGAGGAATCAAGAGAGTATGGAAATGATGATGAGTTACGCCGAGTCATGTACCATACGCCGCACCATTCCACAAATTTGTTTATATCAGAGTGAAGAGGAAGAGAATCGTATTAGTAACTTTACGATAGACCGCAGAGTCGTCTGCAAACAAACAGAAGAGAATATGTTCTAAGGTAAATAATTTATATAAATATGGAATAACAATGGGCCTATGACGAACCCTTGTGTTAAACCTAGTGTGTCAGCACTAAGGTAAGAATGTGCTTGGTTAGTACCGATAAACTGACTCCGATGTAATATAAACATTCAGTCCGCTAATAATATTATATTAATATTCTGTAATTATTCAGGATAGCCACGGTACCTCGGATATGCCGGAGCTCGTACCATAGAGGCCCGCAGTGCCGCGTCTAGTAAGGGTGATTATGGGCTGATAAAGTATACAATACGCATAACGATGTTGAAATGGAGTTCGTGGGCCAGGGTGCGGATTGATGTTGCGGACGATGAGGGCTTGTACTGAATGCATGTGGGATGATGATGATTATAAGATTCTGAAGAGGGTGAAGAGCTCTAGCAGTGGTGTTTGCGACCATTGTAATCTTCGCGGGGCCGCCATGGGCTGCTGGCTTTTAGCAGAGCGGTCCCGAGCGCCTGGCGAGAGCTTTCAGTGTGCCCAGCTTGCTGAGGAGCCGGCCGAAATAAACAGTTTTCGCAAGGAGTCCGGCACCACTGTGGTGGAGCACCAGGGGTTGGCACCGGTGTTGGCCGGACAGCGGTCTTCGCGATAGCGGGCCTAGACGTCTTCCAGCTTGCTGTCGTGATTGTAACCGAGCAGCATGAGCACCCTGTCGCTCGATGACATGGCGTGGGCCACACGTTTGACTGTCGCTTTGACAATGGAAAAAGACGTCTTACTTTCAGCCAGCTTCCTCTTCATTATTGAAAATTACACTTCTACTCTGATGTGTTATGAGACCATCTCAGCACTTCAAAACCCTTCAGCGTCTTTAACCCCTTCAGCCCTTCGAAGCCCTTCAGATCTTTAAAACCCTTCAGCCTTCCATATTCCTTCAGCACTTCAACACCTTAAACTGCCACATACCAAAAATGCAGTTTAAAAAGTATTGGGCATTTATTTTAGGCATTGGGTTCTACATGCATGTTGTAACTCAAGAGGACGATAGGAACCAACGTCTACTCAAACCCGTGCTCAAGCAGCTGTAGACAGAAGCGATCATACAAAATGGGGGCAATCGAGTTCTTTGTTGCAAAAACATCCTTCGATGTACTCACATCCGCTAGGTAAATTCCTGAGATGTATGGTTGTCCAGCTCATAAAAAAGGAGCAGGTGCACCGCACGCACACTTACACACTGTCAGCAGCACGTAGCTGAAAGCTTTTCCCATTGTCCACCTGGGACCAACTAACGGGCCGGGACAACGTCGTCTGCTGCAATCGCTCAGCGCTGCGCCGCTGACCGATCGCAGCAGACAGCGCTGTCCCGCTCTCTTGGTCCCGGTTGGTCACGCCGTGTAGCATACGTAGGGCCAATGCTGCACCGATTTTTGTTCAAGCATCCTAGTGTCTTGAGCTGTTTTGCCTGAGCTGCTCGGGCGAGTCCCGTTGCGCTTGCGATGTGCAGAATTCGTCGCTGCCACGTAAATCCGTTGTGGCATGGCACGGCACAATGCATCGCGCCAGTTGCGGAGTGGTTAGCGCTTGTACGCTACAAGGTTATGTGACATTAGATCCCGTGACGTCATTTTCGGCCCTCAGTTTAGCGGCAAATGCATGGACGAACGGACAAAGGTTTGTAATGGGAATTTTGTCAAAAGCATTTCATTATCTAAAATGTGCTGGTGATCATCGCTTTGTATGGCATATTTAGAGGATCCCGGATTTTGGACTAAGCTCTTACTGCTTACAAACTATATCCGCACTAAATAAAACACTTCGAAAAGGTGGGACACGAAAAAACAAGATACTTTAAAAAGAGCGCGTTGAACTTGATCAAAATCTCAAAACGTATTTATTTGTATAAATTATTTCATTGTATACACCAACAATGGGACCATACGTTTTATGAAATTTGCCAGGTGCTCAGGTGTCTTGTAAGGTATGACAATAGAAAACGTCTACTTCCAAGAAGAAATAAAATGTTGCGTCAAAATTGCGTGTGAAAGCTAAGGATTCTTTAAAAATTCTAGATTAGCAAATACTAATATAAATTTAAATGCTGTCTTTCTACATCTAACATAGAATGCACTAAAACTTGTTCAGGATCGGTGGTTCCTTGCTTAGAATTGAGCGTCATTCAAAAATGTCGTACACATCAATCGCCAAAACCTCGTCGTCCTTCGCGGCTGATTTGTTATTTTTGTTTCTCAAAAAATAAACAGGCCTGAATCTAAAGTACTTAAGGTGCAGGCTCCCGCGAGGTATGCGCGATAATATATAAAAAAAACACGAATAAAGCTAAAGAATACGACAGTACCCGAGAGGTTGAAGCCAAATAAAACCGCCAAGCTACATTATTACGTTATGCTTTTCCGCAATAGGTGCTTCAGTTTCAGAATAGTTAGAGCCCATCTGAACGCAGAGCTGCGCATTATCAATTTATGTGTTCATTTTCTCCAGACTTCGCTCTCGCAGTACATACATTGCTTTGTACAGGTAAATCTCGAGATCCCTCATCGTGTTATGCAAAACGATAATCAAAAGCACAACATGAGTAGTACATATTTGAACTATACATTTGCACACTACTTCAAAGTCAAACTCTCAGACTTTGTAAAACGAGAAGTAGCACAACTGACAAAATTTTCCCGGCGATAAGCTAATCAGAATAACAGGAGTAAGGCTAATAAGCTTATCTGAATATAATGAAAATGCTGGCATAAAAAATCCACGCCTAAGTAGAATTACTAAAAACGTACACTCGCATGCTTTCTTTAATAAAGGTGTTGCGAGCAGCGGCCACGGTAATTCTGAAGAAATACAAGGTCGAGCTGAACCTGACATCTTCCCTTTACGTTCGGGTAGGCCTAATTCAATGCTATATTCATGTAACTTCCGCATGTGCAATATTAACTGAATATGATGAAAATGCTGGCACACTTCCGCATGCGCAATATTATCTGAATATAATGAAAATACTGGCATAAAATATCCACGCCTAAGTAGAATACTAAAAAACGTACACTCGCATGCTTTCTTTAATAAAGGTGTTGCGAGCAGCGGCCACGGTAATTCTAAAGAAATACAAGGTCGAGCTGAACCTGACATCTTCCCTTTACGTTCGGGTAAGCCTAATTCAATGCTATATTCGTGACACTTCCGCATGTGCAATATTAACTGAATATAATGAAAATGCTGGCACACTTCCGCATGCGCAATATTATCTGAATATAATGAAAATACTGGCATAAAAAATCCACGCCTAAGTAGAATACTAAAAAACGTACACTCGCATGCTTTCTTTAATAAAGGTGTTGCGAGCAGCGGCCACGGTAATTCTAAAGAAATACAAGGTCGAGCTGAACCTGACATCTTCCCTTTACGTTCGGGTAAGCCTAATTCAATGATATATTCATGACACTTCCGCATGTGCAATATTAACTGAATATAATGAAAATGCTGGCACACTTCCGCATGCGCAATATTATCTGAATATAATGAAAATACTGGCATAAAAAATTCACGCCTAAGTAGAATACTAAAAAACGTACACTCGCATGCTTTCTTTAATAAAGGTATTGCGAGCAGTGGCCACTGGTAATTCTAAAGAAATACAAGGTTGAGATTAACCTGACATCTTCCCGGTACGTTCGGGTAAGCCTAATTCAATGCTATATTCATGACACTTTCGCATGTGCAATATTAACTGAAGATAATGAAAATGCTGGCATAAAAAATTCACGCCTAAGTAGAATATTAAAAAACGTACACTCGCATGCTCTCTTTAATAGGGAAAGTAAGGACGCCAGCAAGAACAGGAGGAGAGATTTTTCTGCTAAGTTGATGGTGAAATTTAAGTCACTGCGGCCCCAAAAGTGATGTTTCGAGAGGTCGATCTAGGTCTTCTTATCTCAATAGAATCGAAATGATCTTGAGTATTTCTTCTTGAAAATGTTTGCGCTTGCTCGTGCCACGCCCGCGCAGCTTTATACCGAGAGATTTTGAAATCTGTATTTTGGAAAGTGCGGAATTTCAGTTTCATCCCCACAATATTCCTCAAGCGACATCTGCGTTTGTTTACTTTTTGGTGCTTGGGAATCGAAACATAATAAAATAGTGAGGGGCGTTTTTTCTTGGAAAAGTGCTTTCCTAATCTTATTTTCTGATATCTCTCGTATGTTTTAACCAAAAACAGGATGCCTGCGTCCCCAATGCCACGTGCGTTGAATCTCTTATAATGGAGGCGGCGTCTAGCATCGGTGGCGCTTACGAAGGACTCTACGATCTTCTAGTTTCATATTCAATAAACAGTTACCTACAATACTTCCCTGCCTTCCTGTTGTCACATTATTTAAACTTAATGTAAAGTACGAACGGAGAATATTCTATCTGGCATAGATATGTGTCAAGCAAAACTCAGTCCATGTTTTTATTCTTTTGGATACTAATTTTGCAACTTCGAAATCTAGCTTCAGCGCCGAAAGACGTCATTTTTAAGGCTTGATGGACGGCATCGGCATCCTCCGTGCTGCCAAACAGCAGGAAATTATGGTTATGGTGACGTAATTATTATATGTCCAACATAAAATATTACTGGGGTTATTGTTTTATTTACAAGCAAATACAAGATAGTAGGCATCAGCACACACTTTCTTATGAAAAAGTAGAAAAAATCACTTTCTTATGATTAAGTAGGAAAAAATAAGTAGTAAAATGGAGAAAAACTAGTATAAAAAATATGTAGAAAAACATCTTCAGTGCTAGGTTGAGAATTCAGTAGATGCTCCGCCACACAGGCATATTACGACCGCGACAAGTGTTATTTCGTACGACGCCAAACGCTGGACAAATTTCTGCCTCGTATTGTAGAATGGAACGGCAGGACACCTTCGTGCGTGATAATGGCAGGACAATGCAGTCGATTCTTACTTGATTTGCCTTTCGACTGATCACAAGAACGAAACTTGACGAGGATAACAGTGTAACGCATAAATAAATGATGCTCTGAAGGGGTCATATATATAAGCACCCTTCATTTATTAATTAAGTAGTGAAGCAGATGGTGTCTGGTGAGACAGCATGGTGCCCATACAAAAATGTCCTATGGTCGGCTATAGAAAATTCTTTGTATGGTCGGCTTTAGCTATTTGGCCTAACTAGCTAAAGAATGTTCTATGGATGTCTTTAGCATTTCTTATGGTCGCCTTATGGGCCTCTTTAGCTTTTTCTATGGCCCTATCGCTGTTCAGCCATAGCGCTCTTTAGCTTGTCTAATGGTTGGCTAAAGACTTCTCTATGGCTTACCCTATGGCTCTCTTTAGCCAGCAAACTCTAAAAAAAACGTTTTTTTTACTTCAAGTTTGCCCGACTTGTGAGCGCTCATGGTAGAATACATACATCTCTGAACACACAGAATGCACAAAACACAAGCAGAACACTACCCCACACAACAGCGACAACGCAGCGCCGCCGGGCTTTTCTATATATCCTATGTTCGCACTCACTGTATATATGGCAGTCTAATTTTTGAATCCGACTTCGTCGGTGACCCATTATTTGTCGCAAAAACACGGAGAGGCGAAGCAAATATTACTTGTACTTAATACATTATTTGAATTGTTTCTTGGAATAGCCCCCATCTCTTAATTCAAAAAACCCTGAAAAAAGCAAATGTAGATCATTAGGCTAATTAACTCAAATTTATTAATTATCTTTTTAATACGTTTGATGAAATACTTTGACAATGCAGTGATGACATGCAGTACACTGGTGCTGAAGATTACAATCAAGCTATTGCTTGATTGCAGTGTTTGGCGCGAGTGTAATTTATTTTCACTTTTGCGGGGTAATAATTCATTTTAATTGTTGCACAAGTATTTTAATGGATTTTTCAAACAAACAATATTACTGGTCTTCACGACTCGTTGCAACAGCAGAGAGCATATCTTGGGTCATGGTTTGTCAATGGCATTACAGAAATTCAGTATTGATTTTCTAACGGGGAGTGTTTTCACTAAAAAGTAAGCGCCGGTAATGATTTTCTATAGGCGTGGAAAGAAAATTTAGTGGTTCTTAGTCTTTAGACTCGGGGCCATAAATATTTCTATAGACGCATAAATACAATTTATTGGTTTCCAGTCTTTAAACTTGGGGCCAAAGCATTTTCTATAGGCGGGTAAATAACATTTATTGGTTCGCTGTCTTTAGGCATGGGGCCATATAAATTTCTATAGGCATCTAAAGAAATTTTATTGGTTCCCAGTGTTTAGACTCAGGGCCATAAAACTTTCTAAAGACGGTTAAAGACAATTTATTGGTTCTTAGTCTTTAGACATGTGGCCATAGAATTTTCTAAAGGCGAGTAAAGAAAATGCATTGCTTCCCAGTCTTTAGACACAGGGCCATAGATTTTTCTATAGGTGGCTGTAGCTGTCTTTATGGATTTGTATGGCCGACCATAGACAGCCATTGGGGGTGATAGCCTGCCATATAATTTTCCATAGACGACCATAGACCATTTTTGTATGGGTGGTGGTGTTACTTGAATATTTCGCACATCGTATCGTAATGATAATGGTGACTGGAAGGAAGCGCCGAAAGACGGGGACAAAAGAAGTAGGTAACAACAACACGTGGCGCACTCGCAACTGAAGGTTTATTGGAAAATACACAGACTTAAATACTATGACAAGCCACTTCATTTCCTGCCACCCCACTCTCTCTCTAAAAATAAAATCTCCTTATCTAACAATGCCACAGACGGCTCGCTGACGCACTTATCAACGCCCCTTGTTTTGATAATGAATGCTTCGTGAACTTCCCTTGTGGTTTTATCGCTGTGTCGTCCCAGGATAGCTGTGTTAGTAAACAGTGGTGTGCACGGGCATCTATTGCAATGTACGGTCAGATGCCCAGACGGCGTCTGTTTTACAGCTGATGCATGTTCTCTTGCACGTTCATTGACGCAGCGGCCAGTTTGTCCTACGTAGGAACGCCCACATGATAATGGAATGTCGTAAACGACACAGGATGAACACTCGAAGAACTAATTTCTGTGTTTTTTTGTGCATTCTTGTCTGTCCCTGAGTGGATAATTAATTATTATCCACTCAGGGACAGAGTTAACCGTAACTATCATTCACTGCACTGCCCGTGATGCACGACCACGGGAAGTTTCCCAGGCAGCACAAGATATTGTGCCAACATTGGTCTCAGCACGGTTAAGGTGGCCCCATATGGGCCCAGCTTGACCAGTCTGTCATAACACTGTAGAAGTGTCCGCTTCTAAAGCCCTGTGGCAACCGTGTCGCTCAACCGTTGACTGTTCATGCTCAAAACAGTTACCAAAGCATTGCTTTTTCTAGCGAAATGTATGATGTACGATAATGTACGCTATTTCCCCCTTTGTCTGCATACTGGTGACAGTGCGTGCACCTGTGTTGACGTTCAAGCGCCAATTGGGCTCACGTACAAAGAGTTAGCAAACCTGCAGCCGTGCTTGTTGTCAATCATAACCGAGAGGCAGCACACACACGAAATGTCGATTTCCTTCCAATATATCTATGCTCGTGCTTCACAAAGCGCTCTTCAATTTGGTGGGAGTGCACACTGCACTTATGACAAATACGACACCTGCGCTAATTCACATTTTACTTCAAAATCGTTTGGTGGATGCCAATTTGACCGATTTTGTTCGTGCCTCAAATGACATTTCAAAAACGTGTAGTTGTAGGGATGCTTTTTCTATGCTATGGTCGTTATTACCCCAAGACGAAAAGAAAGTTTTGCGGATTGTTTTTACGCCGCGCGACGCAGCTCTTAACAAGATTCGGATGTCGGGGGCAGAAGCGATGCTTTTGGCGTCTGAAACGTGTACGTATTGATAACATAGCATATATCTAATCTAAAATGCACCTACATCTATCATAAGTATCTGCATACAAGGGGAAATGAATAATGCTCTGCGAGAAGCCGGATATTTTTTTTTACTAGTGTAGCGACACTCAAAGCCTACGCCATGAACGACGACGACGAGGCTCAGCTGCTTCTGCAGCGCGAGCAATTAAAATATCAGCAGTCCGAACCAAAACGCTGTCCGAGCTAGTTCCTTTCGTCTCAGTTCCCAACAGATTTGGTGACCCAGAATCGGACTCGCTCTTTCAAACCCTGCTGCTCCGATGGATGCCGGCACGTCCAACGCTCCTGACGGTGACGCCCTTCATTCACCCTTGGCAGTGATCCAGAATTTTCGGCAGCCACCATTTTGGCAGAAAAATCCGATCGTATGGCTCATGCAAGTTGAGGCCCAGTTCCGTCTCCGGCACATCACCAGCCAGGAGACGCGGTACCTTCACACCGTGTCCTCCTTGCCAGCCGACGTCGCCGAGGAGCTAGCCGACATTCTGGCCACTCCGGATCCGGTCAGCCCCTTCGACCAACTGAAGGCCGCCATTCTTGACCGCAAGACCGAGTCGGAGCGCAGCAGGCTTCAGCAACTCCTTAACACCGAGGAGCTCGGTGACAGGCGACCGTCCCCGCCTCTCCACCGAATGCGTCAGCTGCTGCAAACCAGAACCAAGACCCCAACAACCACCTCCGGCGTGAGTTGTTTTTACAAAGGCTCCCATCGACCATGGTCCCGGTTCTGGCGGCCGCGGAAGACATGTCGCTCGACAAGCTCGCTGAGCTTGCCGACCGTGTCGCCGACTACTCGCGGGCCCCTGGCATCAGCGCTGTCGCCAATAGAACGCCCGCAACAATATCAAAAGACTCTAGACTGTCGCGCCTTGAGGACCGTATCGAAGCCCTGAGTCGTCAGCTTGCCACCCTCGCACCCTTATCACGACGTCGCCCAACAACGGTCCCACTCCCGCCGGCGCCCACGCTCCCACTCACGTTCGGTAGAGCGCGCCACCTCCTCCAACAGCGGTCAGGTCGACTCTGACTCGGGCAGGTGTTGGTACCACCGTACCTTCGGCAACCGTGCCCGCAAGTGCACCCAACCCTGCGCTTCGGCGGAAAACTAGAAGACCGGACACTGGCGGCGGCAGGTGATACCGGTAGACAGGAAAGCCGCCTCTTTTATGCCGTTGACAAGGTAGCTGGCCATCGCTTCCTTTTCAACACAGGAGCCGAGGTCAGCGTTCTACCGGCCTCTCTTTTGGACCGACAACGCAAGCAAAAGACCTCCCCGCTCCAAGCGATCAACAACTCACCTATCGCCACCTACGGTCAGCGGTCCCTCACAATCAACCTTGGACTGCGCCGCACATTCCGGTGGCCGTTCATCGTCGCCGACATCAAGCAGGCTATCCTGGGAGCGGACTTTCTCAGCTTCTACAAACTGGCCGTCGACATTCATTCACGACGCCTCATCGACTTGACGACACGCCTCTCCATGAATGGCGTGCTCTCTACGACCACGTCAACAGGACTTAGAGCGTTTTCACCATCAACGGCCTATGAAAAAATTCTCGCGAATTTTCCGAACCTTACGAGGCCACAGACAAGGGAGTCACCGGTGAAGTACACCATTAATCACCACATTGTCACTTCTGGCCCCCCTGTTTTCGCTCGTCCTCGACGGCTGTCTGGAGAACGCCTACTCATTGCTCGTCGCGAGTTTGAGCATATGCTCGAACTTGGCATCGTTCGACCATCATCGAGCAACTGGGCCTCCCACTACACATGGTCCCCAAGAAAACGGCCGACGACTGGAGACCATGCGGTGATTACCATGCCCTCAACACCAACACCCAGCCTGACCGGTACCCACTTCCTCACATACAGGACTTCACCACGACCCTGGCTGGTTGCCAGATATTCTCCAAGATCGACTTGGTGAAGGCATACCACCAGATTCCGGTGGAGCCGGCCGACATCCCAAAGTCCGCCATCACCACATCATTTGGCCTCTTTGAGTATGTGAGGATGTCGTTCGGTTTGCGAAATGCCGCCCAGACATTTCAACGTACCATGAACGAGGTCACACAAGGTCTAGACTTCGCCTTTGCTTACCTCGACGATCTCTTGGTCGCCAGCATGTCAGAGACCGAGCATGAGGAGCACTTGCGCGCTCTTTTCACCCACCTCGATGACTACGGGTTGGTCATCAACCAGAGCAAATGCACCTTCGGCGTGACGACCATCAAATTTCTGTAACATCAGGTAACACCGCAAGGCATCAAACCCTTAGATGCAAAAGTTACGGCCATTCGAGACTTTCCGCAGCCAACATCTCTGAAGAAACTGCGCGAATTTCTAGGTCTCCTAAATTTTTATCGCCGTTTCCTACCGAGTTGTGTGCAACTGATCAAGCCGTTGACGGATCTTCTCGCCACCAAGAAAGAACCCTCTGCGCCTCTTGAGTGGAACGAAGATGCAGCGTCTGCGTTTTCTTCAGCGAAAAAGGCGCTCGCTGACGCTGCAATGCTCATTCACCCCGTTCCAAACGCAGAGCTACGACTCGCCACCGACGCATCAAGCGTAGCGGTCGGTGCGGTTCTTCAGCAGAATGTCAATGGCTGGCAGCCTCTCGGATTTTTCTCCCACAAACTCAAGAACCCAGAACAAAAATACAGTACTTTCGCACGCGAACTTCTGGCAGTGTACCTTTCCATCAAACACTTTCGCCACTTCCTCGAGGGCCGGAACTTCCATGTTCTTACGGATCATAAGCCCTTGACGTTCGCATTCCAACGAAACCACAGCGACCACACAGCACGTGACATCCGGCAACTCTGCTTTATATCAGAGTTTACCGTCGATATCCGCCATGTCAAAGGCCATAAAACACTGCTGCTGACGCACTCTCCTGCGTCAGTGCTTATTCTTCAGCAGATCCGGTGGACTGGGAGGAGCTGGCAACCGCTCAAGCAAACGATCCCGAGCTGCAACGCTTGCGTGCCTCTCCTGGATCACTGAAGTTTGCTGACGTTCCTCTGCCCTTTTATCCAACAACAGTTACCTGCGAGACGACAACTGGTGTGTTCCGACCATTCGTACCACCAGCATTTCGTCGCGCTCTTTTCAACAACCTGCACAACAAGAGCCACCCAGGAATCCGTGCTTCACAAAAATTAATAACTGCTCGTTTTTTCTGGTCCAGCATGAACGCGAATGTCCGTTGCTGGGCACGAACGTGCGTGCAGTGCCAACGCATCAAGATCACGCGACACACAATCACCCCCATCTCACCCTTCCGACCACCGGACTCCAGGTTTGCACACGTCCACATAGACTTAGTGGGACCCCTTCCATCATCACGGGGAGCCCGCTATTTGCTGACGTGTGTAGACAGATTCACCAGATGGCCCGAGGCATTCCCCGTCCCTGACATGACAGCAAAGACAGTCGCTACAGCCTTCATCGACGGCTGGGTGTGCCGTTTCGGCTGCCCTGCTGTAGTCACCACCGACAGGGGACGGCAATTTCAATCCTTCCTTTTTGCCGCCTTCGTCACCGTCCTGGGCGTCCGACACATTCACACCACCTCCTATCATCCCTCGGCCAACGGCATGGTGGAACGGCTGCACCGCCAGTTGAACGCAGCTCTCGCCACCTACGAGCCGCGGGAACGTTGGGCCGACCACCTTCACCTCGTTCTCCTAGGCCTTCGCTTAGCGCTCAAGGCAGATCTTGGCTGTTCTACAGCCGAGTTAGTCTACGGCACACCACTGCGCCTACCTGGCGAATTCTTCTCTTGGTTTCCCTCCGAGTCAAGAGAAGACCCCACCGGCTACGTCGACGACTTACGAAAAACCTTTCGTCTCCTCCGGCCTGCGCTTCCAGCTCAACGGAGCCATCGAGACGTATTCGTGAGCCAAGACCTTGAGACATGCTCGCATGTTTTCTTACGTCGCGACCAGGTCCGTCGACCATTGGAACCGGCCTACGACGGCCCGTTCAGAGTGCTGGATCGGCAAGCCAAGACCTTTACACTAGACATCAACGGCCGTCGTGACGTAGTCACAACCGACCGTGTCAAGCCGGCCAACCTAGCAGCCATATCTCCTGTATCTCCTGCAACCGCTCCTGCCCCGTCAGCACCTTCGGCGCTTGCAACAAGAACTAAGCACATCACATGGACTCTTCCAGGGCCTACGGCTCTACAGGGGGGAGCCTTGTAGCGACACTCAAAGCCTACGCCATGAACGACGACGACGAGGCTCAGCTGCCTCTGCAGCGCGAGCAATTAAAATATCAGCAGTCCGAACCAAAACGCTGTTTGAGCTAGTTCCTTTCGTCTCAGCTCCCAACACTAGGTTCTTGATTTGAAAACGAATATAGAATAAACCATAAAAAAAAGAAACTGAGGATTTTTTGTTGGCGCTAGCTGTGCCGCAATACTAAAATAGATTGTTATGCAGAGCGTCTAGCTGTGACGGTAGTTATCATCGAATTTGTCAGAAACTGCCAGTTCGCGTCCACTGGTAACGCTCAGTGGATTTACCGGCGTCGCGCGGAACCACACGTACCCACCCGCTCCCTTTATGCAGTTCAGTTTTCTCTCTATTAGACTTTACTGAGCGTAAATCAGACTGTGTAATTTGCAGTCTAATTTTTGTTTAACCTCAATTTTTTTCCTTAAAGCTAGGGAAAATAATGAAAAACGCTGCCGCTTTTCCGCTGCCGTTTACACGTTTTGCAACGAGGCCTTGTTTTAACCTTAGCCTACATAGTTTCTATAGTTCTGACAGGCACTGGACACCGTGTTCAATATATTATATTATACCGGGTAATATCTTTCTCCTCAAAACATATTTGCTTTTAAAAAATGCGTCTTTACTGCTACGTGAATGGCATCTTCTCTATATATTTCATGAACATGGCGGGCATTCGAGGGGCAAACAGCCGTCACAGACTAGAGTAATTAAGTAAAATATTTAATTAACCTTTAATTAGTGACAATAGACATTCGATTCCATTCAGAAACGTGCTGAAGGTCGTCCAAACCACTAAATTAATAATTTTTAGAAATACTTTGAGAGCGTAGAAAGCGCAGTAGTGCGCTAAATGGAACCACTCGTGCAAGAGGTACAAGGCTGTGGCTATGAAAAGAAACGGAAGAATCACGAGGGCGCCTTATCGCACCGGAAGCCTCCTCCTGCTACACGAGTGGTACTTTGAGCGCACTACTGCGCTTCACAGGCGCTCAAAGTATTTCTACAAATTACTGACTTAGTGGTTTTCAATGACGCTCACTAAATTTCTAATTATAGTGATATGTTTTTTTATAATAACTAAAAGGTTAATTACCGAATCTTAGTTAATCCCTCACCAGACCGCCGAGCTCAAGAAACATACCGTGAAAACGGCGTTGACGTAGCAGTAAAGACGCCTTTTGTATGGTTCGAATATAAAATATCACCCGGTATAAAAATGAGCCAGGAATTTTGTTTTTTTGGCGTGGTCTCTTCAGATAAAAAATCGACAATATGCATATTAATGAACCGCACTGATCGAATAAAATAATTGTTACAAAGCCGGCATAAAACAAAATTCTTGGCGGCGGCCGCTTTGCAATTTTATCAGTACGGTCATTCATCTGCTTTTTTTTTAATGTAAAAATTCTATATATCGAGCTGGTCTGAATCCTGCGAATCGTCAGATCCTGATAGCATGCAGCTTCCGCAATGATTCTACATCTACGAGCTTGACGCTGCAAAAATTTCTGTTGGAAGGTATCTCCTCTTTGTGAACGCGGTGGTAATCGGCGCAAAACACTCTGAGTGAGCTATGAGCTGCGTGTATTGTGTGCACAACGGCGACATCTGTTTCTTCTCCCGTTGCTTCGTCTGCCTCGCCAAACCAACTGAAGCCCGAAGGTTTCACAATGCTGTAGTGACCGAGGAGTTCCCCCGCTGACGACCAACGCCAGTGGCCACGAACCACGCAGAGTCAAATTCGTGTGCAGTGAGCTCTGCCTCTGTGCTTTTCCTGGGCATGCACCCACGAACACACAAATATCCAGGTGACATCACTGACGCGCCGACACCAACTCTGCCACCGCGCTTTCGAACAGAGTCTAGCTGAACTGTCGCGGTTATCCACCTTGATGCGCTCAGAGTTCAGTGGACTCTCCAAATCTTCTTCAAGGGGAAGCGTTGACGAGCCGTCATATTTAGTTCGCTGTTACGTTTTTAGACGTAAGGAAAGAAGCGCATTGACAACTGTTCGTACCGAACTTAACCTGAAGACTGCTCGAGTACGTTTATTAGAACTGTAGAGAATGGAGGCACGACGCCTCTGGTGCAAGGTTACGGGGCGCTTATGTTACGGCAAAGTCAAGAGGGATGTGTACGTTTGGCCCGCGGTAAACGCGAGCTCCCAGCTCCTGACAGCGAGAGCGACCGCGAACCACGTATACCGCGTGGCAAACGTAAACCTCCTCCTTGGCTCCCTCGTAACATAAGCGCCCCGTACCCTTCTATTTGAGGTGTCATTCTTTTATTATCTACAGTTTTAATAAATGACACACGCGAAGTCCAAGCGCGATCAAGTTTAAAAAGTCCTGCCTTGCCATCCCTCCCTCCACTCCGCCCCCTCCCCACCCCCTACACACATACAAACACACTGCTTCCCCGAGTAGAAGCTTGTAATTCGCTTACGAGGCGCCCAAACAGGAATCATCGTTTCCTGTTTGTATGTTCCTCGCAAGTGCCCGTTGCAGCTTCAAAACTGATGCGAACACAGAAGTGAAATATGCTGGTTCACCACCAGAACTTGCACTGCACGCATGAGCGTAAAATTTCATAAATGCCTGTAAACAACCACAAAAAAAATCTAGAAATATATATTTTCTTACAGCAAACTAAACACTTAAATTCCTTATTTGTGTCAAAAACAAGTGTTGCTTTTTCATAAAAAAGAAGAAATAAAAGATACCAGCAGCGGGATGAAGCAAAAAACGCCGGAGTCATGACGCTTCGCAACCGCCCCTTTGACCGCATAGAACTTTCGTACCACGCAAATGGTGCAACATGTTTTTGTACGGTGCTTTTGCTTGACCCAAGGGGAGTTTAGTTGTACCCCGAAATATTAATGATATTAAGGACGGTCTTCTTTTATTGTTTTTTTCAATATGGGGATTTCTTCAAAAATGTGTTTATGCAAAATAATTTGTTCATGTTGATATTTTTATCAAAAGTGCATGTTTTGCAAGAATATTTTAAGTGCCCTGGCCTATATTATGTGCAGTTTTCAATCTCGTTAATGTCATATATATGAGATGGAATGCCTCAAATTTAGTGTATTTGTTTCGCCTGGTTCTAAGTTATCATATGTTTATATTTTCTTAATTTATAGAGCACATAATAATTGCATGCAGTTGACTTAAACTTTGATGCGTTTTTTTATTTATTTATTTATTTATCAATACTATTATTCCAATACATGGAATATAATAGGAGTGGCACAAGAATGAAGCACTATGTGTACAAGATGCTTACAATGTAAGTGCAGGCCCCCGCCACCAGAATGCCATGAAATGAACTGTGAGCTGTAATAGACAGCAGTGTGTCGGCAAGTATACACACAGCAGTACATGAATAATTACATAAGTTGCGTAAAAGATTATCTTGCAGACAGTAGCAAATACAACACAAGAGTTTTAACAATGGAGCGCCTTTGACATTGAGGCGCCGATTGCAAAAAAGATCATATTTATACAGTTGACAACAGTTGCTCAAGAAACGAGGAAACACACTCACAGTTGACTATATCTCGAGGTAGTTTGTTCCAATCGGACACAGTACGCGGGAAAAAGGAGTACTTAAACGCATCTACCCGAGAGTGACATTCAATAATTGTTTTCGAGTGTGTGAATCGAGTGTTTGTCCTTTGGGAAAAAGCGATATATTTATCTTGAGGTATTCTTATGGTTCCGTTCACGATTAGATAAAGCATTTTTAGCCGGGCTATCTTTCTTCTGATTGCCAGCGATGTTAAATCAGTTTGAAGCATTAATTCTGATGGGGAGTTATTTCAGCCGAATTTGTTGAAGATAAACCTAAGAGCTTTTCTCTGAATCATCTCTAGTTTGTTTATGTTCTTTTGCGTGAAAGGGTCCCAAACGACGCTGGCATATTCAAGAATTGGCCGGATTAATGTTTTATAAGCAAGCAATTTTGTAGAAGGCGGTGCACCCGGCAAGGCTCGTTTAAGGAACCATAACTTACTGTTGGCTCTCTTTATGATGTAATCAATATGAAGGTCCCATTTAAGTTCAGAAGAAAAAATAACGCCTAGATATTTAAAGGTTGTTACCTTGTTTAGTTTGTGACCAGATAACTCATAATTAAAGTCAAGGGGGAGTTTCTTACGTGAAATAGTCATACACACACATTTGTTTTCATTTAATGTCATTTGCCAATCGTTGCACCACTTGTAAATTTTGTTTAGGTTATTGTTTAATGCTATCTGGTCGTTGCGCGATTTTACTTCAGAATATAAGACACAGTCATCTGCGAACAATTTTATGCGAACATTTATGTCGTTAATTATATCATTGATAAATATTAAAAACAACATGGGTGCCAGAACTGTCCCTTGAGGTACTCCTGAGGTTACGGGCGATGTAACTGAAGCTTTATTGTTGTATGTTACGAACTGTTGCCTTCCCTTTAGGTAGTGTTCAAACCATTTTAATAATGAGTCAGACTTAAGAACAACGTTTAATTTAGCGAGAAGTTTGTCGTGGGAGACCTTGTCAAATGCCTTCGCGAAGTCTAGAAATATGATATCAACTTGAGAGCGTTTATTTATACACTCACTAAATTCATGTGCTGTTTCGAGTAGTTACGTTATGGTTGAAAGGCCTTTTCTGAAACCACGTTGTTCTTTTGTTAATAACGAGTGGTTTTCGAGATGATTAGTAATATGTGAGCATATGATATGTTCTAGAATTTTGCAACACTGTGACGTTAATGAAATTGGTCTATAGTTCGCGACGTCTGTTTCATTTCCGGACTTAAAAATAGGAACAATTCTCGAAACCTTCCAATCATCAGGCAGAACCCCAGCAATAAAGATTGTTGAAAAATAATGCGAAGGTATTTAGAGATCCACTCCGCGTAGCGTTTTAAGAACGCTGTGGGAATCAAGTCGGGACCGGGGCTTTTCTTTTCATCAAGGTTTAGTAAAAGAGCCAGTATACCTTCTTCAGAAATGTGCAGCTCGGCAATCCTTGGAATATGGTCTAAGCTTTCGATTGGTGGCAACGAACGATTATCAGAGGTAAACACTGATACAAAGTTACTATTTAGAGCCTCTGCAATAAGAGACGCTTCTTGGGTGAAATTACCGTGAATTAAAAAGTTATTTGATATTTTCCGTATAGGTTGAAGGTATCTCCTGAATTTTTTCGGCGAGGATGACATAAAATTTGGAAGTGTATAGCTATAGTATGTTGACTTTGCTGAGGACACCATTTCTTTATGGGTTTGGTTCAATTTGCAAAGAAGTTCTTTATTTGTCAGGGAAGGGTTCCTTTTTATGTTTTTCCGTAGCCGGGAAATTTTGCGGCCGATATGAATGATCTCACGTGCGATCCAAGGGTTCTTCTTATTTATTTTTTTGTGTTTTGTTGGAACATATTTAGCAATGCAATCCTCAATTATTTTTTTAAATAAGTTCCACAAGTCGTTTATACACACATTCTGAGTTTCCGAAAGCTGCCGAAATGATTCGAGGGAGAGTTCTAGGTGATCTAATATAGAAACGTCGTCCGCATTAAGAAAGTCATAAACAGGGACAGTACGTTTAGAGTTACGGTACGTCATGCTTAATGGAAGAGAAACGACTACCATCTTATGGTCGCTAATACCATCGCAGACATCAGTGGTACTATTTTCAGAGAAATCGTGGCTCACAAGAACAAGATCCAGTATAGATTGTGAAGAACCCTGAAGTCTTGTAGGTTCATGTACGAGTTGATCAAGATCAAAAGTGAAAGCGATATCAAGTAGCTCTTCAGAACTTTCGCCCTCACTCGATCCCGCATGTAGTGTTCCCCAGTCGATGTGGGCCAAGTTAAAATCGCCAGCAAGAATTATTTTATTGTGGTTTTTAACGTGAAGCAGAAGGTATTCCTTTATGCCTTCCAAAAACGTAATGTCAGCGTTTGGGGGGCGATAAATTCCACCAACTATTACGCGCATATTGTTAACTTGAATAGTGCACCAGACTGATTCATTGTTTTCAATATCGTCCAACCGAACATATTGAATGCCAGATCTTATCACAATGGCAACGCCTCCCCCCTGCTCGCTCTATCGTTTCTTAGTATGTTATAGTTTGGCGGGATTATTTCACTGTCATTTATCGAGGGATGGAGCCAAGATTCAGTAATAACAACCAGGTCTGGTTTTCTACTAAGGAGAATATGTTCTAATTCAGCAGTTTTATTAACAATACTTCTTGCGTTAAGGTTAATCAAGTGTAGGCTCGAATGTTTATTCTTTGAATGTCATCGCCCTGAAGATGCTGACAATTCCGACAATCTGTATCTCTCCCCTCGAACTTCGTCCCATGCGTACGTAACATTGCTTATTATCATCTTGTCAAACCTGAGCTTGATTCGTTCGCCTCTCGATCGTTCAGTCTCAGCGCTTTCCCAAAGACATTGGCGGATGTTTTGAACGCGTTTCGAGAAGTCTTCACTTATTTTGATGCTAGTGTTCTTCAATTTGTGAAAATTCTTGAGTATAAGCATTTTTTCCCTGAAGTCAACGAGTTTTAGTATCACCGGCCGAGTCTTACCCTCCAGTTTTTTTCCCAATCTGTGCAGGCGCTCACTTCCACTAATAGTGATTCCAAGCGTGTCTCTAAACACAGTGTTTTGAACAGTGTCAAGTAAGCTATTTTCGTTTTCACCGTCGGGCTCACTGATTCCACGTATAATGATATTGTTTCGGCGGCCTCTGTTTTCCAGATCGTCCAGCTTTGTTTTAAGTGTATGTATAGTTCTTTCAAGTGCTACTACTGTGGTTTCGCATACAAGAGTTTTTTCTTCTATTAAATTTATTTTTTCGAGCTTTTCTTCCACTGTGCCTAGCCTTGCGCTGAGAGCAGCGATTGAGCCTTCAGTTTTTCTAAGGTTTTCCTTGATTTCATTGATATCATCTGCTACACTCTTTTGTGATTTCATTATTTCAGCAAACATCTCTTCTACTGTGGGACCGGGGTTGAGTTCGATGTCCCCACACTGCATTAAAGAGTTATACAAAGAGGATAGACTTTCATGAAACGCAGTACTCAGGGTTTGTTGGCTCGGAAACAGCAGCAGACAAAGGTCGTTGCTTCGATAAGAATGACAATGAGAATTTGGACCAACCTGCACCAAAAAGAAGAGTAGTGCTTTAGCAGACATGCTCTGGCTGCTGTCGTCCGGCCAACGGAGGATACTGGGCGCCTGGTTCCTCTTTATATCTCCTAAGGATGGTTGCGTTGATGACGTCGGAGATGCAGACGTAAGAAGTCCTCCAATGGTGATGCCCGGTGGGTCTGCATGAGGCAGTTGTGCTTCATCATGCTGTCTTCTGGCGTTCCACGGGGATTCCGGGGCGGTAGCAAAGCACGTGTCGCCGGTGTTGATCGTGCTTCGTTGATCATGACACAGCAGGGAGACCCACTGCACCAAAAAGAAGAGTAGTGCTTTAGCAGACATGCTCTGGCTGCTGTCGTCCGGCCAACTGAGGATACTGGGCGCCTGGTTCCTCTTTATATCTCCTAAGGATGGTTGCGTTGATGACGTCGGAGATGCAGACGTAAGAAGTCCTCCAATGGTGATGCCCGGTGGGTCTGCATGAGGCAGTTGTGCTTCATCATGCTGTCTTCTGGCGTTCCACGGGGATTCCGGGGCGGTAGCAAAGCACGTGTCGCCGGTGTTGATCATGCTTCGTTGATCATGACACAGCAGGGAGACCCACTGCACCAAAAATAAGAGTAGTGCTTTAGCAGACAAACATTTTTGGAATGCTACTCTTCGCCTGCCTTCCACAGGACCACACATTTGGCCACTATTTCAAACCGCGGTGGGACCGTGGCCGTCGCGCAATTTTAAAGCATTTTTTTTCTCTTTGTGAAAACAATTTTTTGAGACAAAAATTTACGTTTCGTTCATTCATTTGGGCGTGCATGATATATAAGAAGCAAACAAAAAAAAATTGACGAGTGGGCATGCAGCTTTGATCTCTCGTGGAATCACCCTTCTGGTGTCGCATAAAAAAAGGAAAAACAATATAAGACAACGATACTGGTGCAAATATAAGTCGACTGGCAATCACTCTTTTTACTCATCAAAGTATGAGTGGGTTACTAACGCACGTGCGTCAGTAACCCACTCATACTAACGCACGTCCCGCTTCAGTATTTTTTATATCGCTTGAACTGGTGTTGCTGTCTGGCAGTGCATGCACCGCCATTGATTTCATTGGCAGGAATCAAAACTGTCAAGGCATCCTTCCAGCAGTTGGTAACTCAGACTTTCTTAGAGCACTTTCCCGAGTTCAAGCAGTTCGCTTGACAAAGCAGCTGTGCGCGAAAAGGCAATTTGAACAATATACCACCCTTATCTTTGTACGAATAGTTCTCACTTTCAAGAACAAACGAAACCATAAAAAACAGCATTTACCTGAGGCTGATGTAATTGACGACGCTCTCGCCTATGACTCATGCACATGCGAGACATACTTCGCTGTTGACAAATGTTCTTATGCCAGGATTATCTCTTCCACCCCGGAGACTTCGCACACAGGCAACCTTACTTTCGGGAAGTTGGCCTCCCTAAAATATTCATCACCGTTTTTTTAACAGACAGAAAGCTACAATAATTTTGCCACCCGGCTGCAGTTGGATTTTAACGTGTTCGTCGCCATTGCAACCGGACCCGTACTGCTATGAAGGGCGGTCTTCCGCCAGAGCGCGGCGCCACTAGCGCTCCCTCTGGGCAGCACGGTGCACTACAGCGCTCCCTCTGGGCAGCCGAACAGGACTATTGCTATGGCAAAAGCGCCTTTGGGACGCGGGGAATGCATAAATTACGGCTGGACTCGGTAAATTAACTTCTGTGATTGGCCACTTGCATCCTCTCCGTGGACCTTTAAGTTGACTGCGCTCTGTGAGCTACATGTTCGCCGGAGCAATGAAGCTCTCTTTTTAATACCCGACCCCGCATTAGACGCTTGGTTATGACCGGGCGGTAGCGTGACCACGTGGGGAAAGACAGACGTACGACTTGTTCAACGAGCACATAGCTTCCAGCGTACTGTCAGCTTAGGAGTGAACAAAGAACATGACCAGAGACAAAACGATAATCCCGGCAGCGCCATCGCTCATGGCCACATGAAGGTCGTGGGAACCAAGGTACACGCTTAGCTGGACACGGGGGTGCATTTACAGGAAGAATAAACAAAAAGACGGACAAGCACGCCGGCGTTGAGCGCAGAGGACCATGAAGTGAGGGTGAGAGGATGAGAAAAGAAAGCGAGAAAAGGCAGAATCGAGGGTGGCAGGGGAAACGAAGGAAGATTAGGGGGTGAAGGGAGACGTCCCCAAGCACAAAAACGACTTTGCGTTGTCAGCGGACAAGGGCCCGCGGAGCTCGCCTCAACGCCGGCGCTTGGGGTGTTACGGCGAATTCCACGGGTCGTTTTATAGTTATGCTGCCTAGCGAACTTCGCACCTTCAGTCTTTTTCCGAACTTTAGTACACAGTTTCCTAGGCAGGACGGAGTCCGAAGCACAGCGTGTCGAGCGATGTTGCGTTAGAAACCGATTGCAGACAGTTCACTACCCAAACTCTCGATTTTTGGGGTGTGTACTTCACTGATACCGCGTTGTATATGACACATGTCGCGCGCTGCAGTTGCTCAACATTATAATATGCCACATAGTACACGATGTACCTTCGGCCTTTTGAAGATTATTACTAGGCAGTTTCCCAGTTAGCGTGACATTCCAAACAGTGGCCTAACGATGTGGAATTGTCGTGAGGATCAATATCTCTTCAGAAGAAAAAGTAAGACAGTTTACTGCACAAAGTCCCAAATTTGCTTTCTATTACAACCAAGCCGCATCGCATAAAAAACGTGTTCTGCGCTGTGGTTGCTGAACATTTATATTAAGCCGCATAAAAAGGGTTGTACATTAAGTCTTCTCTCGACTTTAAGTACACAGTTCCCCATTGTTCATGGGGTTCGAATCAGTAGCGAACAATGCGCTTTTGTCATGTCAATCACTGTTGTGCCAGAAACACATTGGAGTTTCCCAAAATCACCCAACAGACCCACAACATCCGGACAATTCTCGCAACAAATCTGCAACGCACCAATTTTACCTGCGACTGTACTCCTGCACTCCCAATTTCGGCCTGTATTAGAGCTGATGTCTGCCTTTTCCGCTTTTGAATGTTCTCCCTTTTTGATGCTATTCAGATGGCAAGGCTACCATTTTCTTCGCCCACCTATGCCCCCTAGATACTTCTTGGCGCCGCAATATGGCTGCTTTCACCTCCTTATCCCACTAACGTTTTGTTTGTGTTTTCGTTTTGGCATTCCTCCTTGTTTAGTTCGATGCTTCTCTAATTATATTTTACAGATTCCTATTAGATCCTCATACGTTCATTCCTTTTTTGGTAGTTTTGATGCCATGTTCTCACTACTTTTAGACACTTTTTGTATTTGAGCTTCACTTAGTTTGGGCTCACCCGCTCATCCCTGAGCTTGTTGTTCTGGTTCGGATGCTCCAAATGTAATCTTAACTTTTTTTGTGGTCACTCCCAAAGCTTTTCGTACCTTCCTCATATAGTTCCATATTTCCTAGCCTGTCATACAGTTTGTAGGACATGAGGCAGTAGTCTATTGTTGACTGTGAGCTGTTTCGTTTCCACGCTATTTAACCGTCGCATTTTACATGTGCATTAACTAACACTAGGTCCAGGGCATCACAGAAATCTACTAGCAACTTTTCGTTCGCATTTATGAATTCATCAACACTTCTAAGTGGGCATTCATGTCTTCTACGATAATTATTTCCTGATTAAGACCAATTTTTTTGATATCCGTCGATATACATTTATATTGTTCTGTATTTTCCTCCCTTGAGCCATTCCCTGTTTTCAGGCATGCAATCCCCAGAAGAGTGTTCAGACGAGTTACCCTACCTTTCAGCCATAAATGTTCTCTGCAGCTTTCCTTCTCTCCTTGCCAGTCTTGTCCTTTAACTAACATGCCTAGAGCTCCGCCTTTGCGTTCACTTCCCCTCGGGTTGCATCCCATCCAGGAGTAGCCTGGCATGTACGATGGTTCCGCTTCATCTCTAGGGTTATTTTCTGCTACCCCATTTCCTCTGAAATTTTCAGCCTCTAATTGTTCCCCGATCTCCTCCCACTTCATTTTGTTTCTACCTCCCTGCATGTATATAAAGCCTATATTGATCGTTTGTCCTTTGTCCCTCTTGCTCCCTTTCTCCAGGGATTATTATCGTCGTTACTATCCAGCTCTCTTGCACCTTTGTATTTATTGCATTATCATCATAAGCTTAAAATGCAGGCTATTCACACTTAGGGGTGTAAGACAGGTAGCCGCTGTTAAAACCCGTTTGTTCTAGTGACGTCTAACTCCTCGTTAGCTCAGTTAATAGAGCGCTCCACTGGAAATGAAGAGGTCCCTGGTTCGATACCGGGACCAGGCGGATTTTTTTCGGTCGCACACAAGTCACCTTGCTCTGTTTGAAATGTGCGTTTTTCCCCTTTCTTTTCTTTAGGTATTATTATCATTCATGGTCTCGCGCAATTTTTTAGTGCTAAACGAAATTTTTAATTCTTTTATGGCCAGTTTCATAGGGTTGATTTCAGGCAACTCCGGTTGAAAACGAAACCAGACTAAATTACTTGTATCATTTTAGTGGAACGAAATATGATTACAACCGAAATATTACGTCGAAGTGAAGCCGTGTACTCCACTAAAACTAGATTTTAAAGATGCGGCCAGCTGCTCTTTCGCGGGTGGCAAGTGGGTTAGCTTTTAGTCAAGGAACACTGGGCGACGTGCACCGCATTAACCCGGGACGTCACGGCGCGGTGGAGCTGCGGCTGCTTAAAATTTTTCTACCGCGAACCGCAGCACGATGTTGACGTCACGTCGCAGCCGTACAGTTGATGACCATGTTGCCACCCCTCTAGAAAATGGTTTCGGTTTCGCCGTACACGCCCGAAACCAAACTGAGCCGTGATATTTATAGAACTACACAGAATATCGAGAAAACAAATGTACCCTCTAACTCATTGAAATCACAAATTCGAAAATATTGACCGGAGTTGCCATTAATAGCATGGGCTTAGACAATTCTACTTTAAAATTTCTTAACGCTTTAATCATAAAATATATCGGTCCAGGTATTTGAGAAGAGGTTCACGTTAAACTGATCACTCATTTTTTTATGTCATGCCTACAACTCGCACGAAGTCAGAATTGTCATGGTCGTTGCCGGACAGAGAGTGAAGAGGAAAAAGAGGACGGAAGGGGAAAAAAGAAGAGGATGAGGAGCTCGTGAGAGAGGGCGGCACGCAGGGCTCGACAGTCGAAGTCGAATCGCAGACCTATCCGGGACGAGCACCATCGACCTCCGTCCGGGTTCCCAGGCTCCGAGAGACGAAACATCGGCCGAGACTCGAGGACACAGCAACGACTTCCGTCGGGGTGCCAGACCCCGAGAGATATGATTGCGCTGCTTCCAAGCGCTCGAGGCGCCGGCCCGTACGAGGTCGACTCAGCTGCGCGGAAAGCAACCGGCGACAACAGTCGGAACCCTCAAGCACCGGACTGCGTCCGACTCGCTGACCACCCGGCTACCCAAGTGACTGACTGCTCGATTCGAACGACTGCCCGACTACCCTCCGACTCTCTAACCACACGACCACCTCGCTGACTGCCCGACTGTCCTGCTCCCTCAACCAATCAACGACATGCGCGTTAAGTAAAACTTTTGTGCTCAAATAACTCTAACGTAATTAGCATTGTACATATTCTTCTCCTTCGATCTCATTTGTTTCCCAGTGAAAGCTTATATAACGCATCCAAATTGTCTCAATCACAACCGACATGACCATTTGGCGTCCGCGACAGGACGGAGACACTTTGGATCGTTAAGAGGTATTTACGAAGCAATGGATTTAAAAGATATTGTAGAAGTTGGCAAGGCGTTGGGCCTCCAGGCCGATGAACTAAAAGTGTGGGCAGAAGAGAAATATGCGCATGAACAGGAGGAAAGAGCCGCTGAGAGACTCAGCGACTAGAGGTAAGGCAGAGAGGGAAGAGAGGGTATTGCAGTTGCGCATAAGGCTAGCTGAAACGGCGGCTGCGGACCACTTCCGAGGCCTCAGAGGGACATGGCAGCGGGAGCATGAACTCCGCTCATCTCTGTCCCCGGAAGCTCATTCCTCCTTTCGACGAGAAAAGGGATGATCTCGACGCATACTTGAAGCGTTTCGAATGCATCGCTGGGGGCGAGGAGTGGCCATAAGCAAAGGGGACGACAGCTCTGAGCATGTGTCTTACAGGAGAGGCGCTGAAGCTGTATGGCAGACTATCCCCACAGGATTCCTTGAGTTATGAAGCAACCAAGAAAGCTCTTCTTGATAGGTTTCGATTCATAACAGAGGGATATAGGGAGAAATTCAGGAGTTCGAAACCCGAAGAAGGGGAAACGGCTAGCCAGTACGCCGCCCGACTGCAAGGTTCCTTTGACAGGTGGATGGAGGTAGCAGATACGCCTTCAACGTATGAAGCGCTGCGAGATAAGATCTTGACAGAGCAATGTATGTCACAATGCCACGCGAGGCTGACTGTTTTTTTAAAAGAGAGAGATTGTAAGTCGCTTAAATCAATGGTTGAGGCCGCCGATAGATTTCTGGAGGCACAACAACAGAAAAATCTATCCTCCTTTAGAAATGATCCAAAAGTCGCGTCGTCCAACAGAGGAAGCTCAGACCAGGCAACGTTTCCTAAGTCAAAATGTTTCTTATGTGGAAGGCTAGGCCACAAAGCGCCTCAGTGCCGAAGCGGGTACAAACAAAAGATTCCTTCTTGTCCGCTCTGCCGAAGGGAAGGGCATGACGCGAAAGATTGTCCTAAGAAACGTCAAGATAGGCCACAAGTATCGAGTTTTGTTGATCCGGTATTGGATAAGAGCGCAGTGACCTCACCAGGGCACACCACAGAGCAACCAAACCCTCCGCCTATCCAAGATAGCGAGACTGGGCTAATTAGTGCAGTCCATGAACAGACGAGATTGATCGAAGCCAACAATATGCCTGTCGTGCGTGGTTTGCTAAACCAAAGACAGGTCAGTGTGCTGCGCGATACAGGCAGTAACACAGTAATCGTTCGAAGTAGCCTAGTGGAAGATGCCAATCTCACGGGTAAAACGGGCGTTGTGATTCTCGTAAATGGAGCGCCATTGCAATTGGCAGAGGCGAGAGTGAAACTCTGCTCCCCGTATTTTACTGGAGATTTACTCGTGAAGTGCATGGACGCACCGCTCTACGACATCATTGTAGGAAACGTTGAGGGAGCCCGAAGAGCTGATGAACTGGATCTTATTTGGAATGGACAAAAAATACAACCAATCTCAGAAGGAGAGAAGACTGATACCCGAAAGGACTCGATCGATATGAGCAATGTATCAGCCGCACATAGATTGATCCCATTGTTAAAACAATGGGATCCAAGTCAGCGCTGTGTAAGTGTCCCTTTCTTTCTTTTGCTGTGACTGTGAACTTTGTCCTAGTGTTTGATACGGGTGCGCTGTGTCCTCGTGCGTCGTGATCCCATTGGATAAGACGAATGCATTTAGCGAAGTAAAAAGGGAAGAAGTGACCTCTGAGCTACTAAAAGAGAGGCAGAAATCTGATGACACGTTGCGCGTCTGTAGAAACAAAATAGGTCAAGTGTACAACACGAAGAATGAATCGAGGTACAACTTTTACATATTGAAAGGAGTACTCTGCCGACGATTCGAACAACAGGGTGGAAAGTCGTTCAAGCAGGTGGTCGTTCCCACCCCACTGAGACGTTATGTTCTAGAGGTAGCGCATGATAGCGTGATGGCGGGCCACCAGGGGATCAAATGAACCATTGACAGAGTGTTAGAGGCTTTCTATTGGCAGGGGTCCAAGCCGACATTAGGAGGTATGTCAGATCATGCGATACGTGACAGAGGGCCACCCCGAAGGGGAACCTAAAAAGGGCACCACTTGGGCGAATGCCAGTGATTGATACTCCGTTTGAGAGGGTGGCCATGGACCTAATAGGTCCACTCCCAGTTACCTCAGATAGCGGAAATCGGTACATCCTTACGATGGTGGATTTTGCAACGAGGTATCCCGATGCCGTTGCGTTACCATCTTGCGATTCGCGTGCCGTCGCGGAGGGATTACTAGAGATTTTCTCCCGAGTGGGTTTTCCCCGGCAGATCTTAACGGATCAAGGCACAAGCTTTACATCCGGATTGATGCAAGAATTGACAGAACTCCTCTCGATTCAGAAATTACAAACCACGGGCCCGATCTGTAATAGATTGGTTGAGCGGTACAATGGCACTTTGAGACAGATGTTGACCAAGATGAGCCAGGAGAAGCCGCGCTCGTGGGATCGGTACCTAGCACCTTTGCTATTTGCGTACCGCGAGGTGCCTCAAGCTAGTCTAAGCTTTTGCCCGTTTGAGCTCATTTACGGCCGCCATATTCGAGGACCGCTGACGATCCTAAAGGAGGTGTGGACTCGAGACGAACTAGGGACCAGCCTCAAGACGACGTACGGATTCGTTCTTGACCTGCGCAGCCGTCTCGAGAAAACTATGGAACTGGCTCACAAACACTTAGCATCAGCAAAAAGATATCAAAAGAAGATGTATGACAAGAAAAGTGGGAAGAGAGACTTGAAAGTAGGCGACCGGGCCCTGCTTTTAATAGCTTTGAAGAAGAACAAGCTGCAATTGCAATGGAAGGGCCCCTACAATGTGGTGAGAAAAAGGAACGAGGCCGATTATGAGATTGATCTAGGGCACGCCACCAAGCTCTTTCATATCAACATGCTCAAGCGGTATGAAGAACGTGAGGCAGCCGGCGCAGCAGAGCAAGTGTCGTCAGTGATAGCCATTGAGGACACAAGTGATCAATCCCTTCTATGCCTTGACCTGAGAAGTGCAGAGGGAATAAAGGAAGTGGCACTAGCTGACGATCTCAGTCGAAAACAGCGGGAAGAATCACGGACGTCCTGGAGAAACACGCTACGATATTCTCGGATGTACCAGGGCGTACAAATCTGCTGGAATGTAAGCTGCAGCTGACGACAGATGAACCCATTCGTACGCCTCAATACCCGATTCCGTTTCCATGGAGCGCGTGATTGAAATGGAGGTAGACGAAATGCTTAAACTAAAGGTAATCGAGAAGTCTACTTCTTCGTACTGTTCGCCCTTGGTTCTTGTAAAAAAGCCAGACAAGACCTACCGGGTTTGCATTGACTTCCGCCGGCTCAACGAGATTCTAGTCTCCGATGCAGAACCCATTCACCGAGTAGATGCCGTATTTGCCGAGGTAGGCAATCGAGTTTATTTTTCTAAATTAGATCTCTCCAAGGGATATTGGCAAATCCCCCTTTCGAATGACTCAAAAGAGAAGACCGCGTTTTCTACGTCGTCAGGACTGTATCAATTTAGGTACATGCCGTTTGGTATTAAAACTGCATCCGCAGTTTTTACGCGACTTATGCGAGAGGTGCTGTCAGGAATTGACGGGGTCCGACATTACATCGATGATGTCTTGATTGCGACCTATACCTGGGAAGAGCATGTCTCTGTACTCGAGCGAGTCCTTCAAAGGATTGAGGACGCGGGGTTAACCGTAAAGCCCAGCAAATGTGAGGTTGGAATGAGGCACGCCACTTTTTTTGGACATGGACTAGGGAACGGTGAGCTCGCCCCTGTTCCGGAGACTTTGGACAAGTTGGTGGGATCTCAGTGACCCACAACGAAAGAACAAGTGAGGTCATTTTTGGGAATCACCGGTTATTACCGGCAGTTCATTGCAAATTATGCGGAAAAAAGTTTGCCTTTGGTCGAACTGACGACAAAGAAGGAGCCCAATAGTGTCTGTTGGACCAACAGGCAAGAAAAGGCCTTCCACGAGTTGAAGAAGGCGCTATCAGAGGGACCAATCCTAGAGGCACCGGATCCCACCAGGAAGTTTGAACTTCGAACTGACCCTTCAGACTGATGTCTCGGAGCTATGTTAATGCAGCAGCACGAGTCGTTTCTGCATCCCGTCGCGTGCGCTAACAGAAAATTGCTACCCAGGAAGAAGAACTATGCCACCGTTGAAAAGGAAGCTCTAGCTTTGTTCTGGGCCATTCAAAAGTTCCACCTTTATCTGTATGGCAAGACATTCGTAGTTCAAAGCGACCACCAGCCTTTGCAGTATATAAACAAAATGAAAGCTTCAAATAGCAGGCTGCTGAGGTGGAGTTTGCTTTTGCAGGAGTACGAGTTTTCGGTTGAATATATTAAGTGAGTTGACAACGTGGGTGGTGACTACCTGAGCCGTGTGTAATTATCATAGAATAGTAGTGGCTAATGGCATTATCGAGGACGTTAAGTAGAGTTAGGGCGAGGTTTTAGTTTCTGTATGAGTGATACGGAAGAGAAATAACTGGCCAGTCGTATCCGTATTTCATTTCTCATGTTTTTGTAACTTTGTGGAGTTGGTACGGCCCTACCTTTTCGGTCTCGTTGATGACTTCAGTTGAAAGGTTAGTGTCGTAAAATATTTCAAAGTTAAATATAGCGTTTAAGGTGACCTTGTACACAACCTGATTTGAGAAAACTTTGATTTGATTGTTGCGCGAATTATGGATTTTGAATTGAGTGTGCGCACGGGGCTCAGTTGTGTCTAGTTGTTTGATACCGAACTGAAACATTTGTGCTGAACTGCTGGACTCTGTGCATTTTTGTGTCCGCAATCGACGCATGTGGTTTAGTTTTTTTTTCCAAAAATAAAACAAAAACTTGAAGAGGGGGCCTGTGTCATGGTCGTTGCCGGACAGAGAGTGAAGAGGAAAAAGTGGACGGAAGGGGAAAAAAAGAGGATGAGGAGCTCGTGAGAGAGGGCGGCACGCAGGGCTCGACAGTCGAAGTCGAATCGCAGACCATTCGGGACGAGCACCATCGACCTCCGTCGGGGTTCCCAGGCTCCGAGAGACGAAACATCGGCCGAGACTCGAGGACACAGCAACGACCTCCGTCGGGGTGCCCAGACCCCGAGAGATACGATTGCGCTGTTTCCAAGCGCTCGAGGCGCCGGCCCGTACGAGGTCGGCTCAGCTGCGCGGAAAGCAACCGGCGACAACAGTCGGAACCCTCAAGCCCCGGACTGCGTCCGACTCGCTGACCACCCGGCTACCGAAGTGACTGACTGCTCGATTCGAACGACTGCCCGACTACCCTCCGACTCTCTAACCACACGACCACCTCGCTGACTGCCCGACTGTCTGCTCCCTCAACCAATCAACGACATGCGCGTTAAGTAAAACTTTTGTGCTCAAATAACTCTAACGTAATTAACATTGTACATATTCTTCTCCTTCGATCTCATTTTGTTGCCCAGTGAAAGCTTATATAACGCATCCAAATTGTCTCCGTGTGATTACTTAACACCTCTCAATCACAACCAACATGACAGAATGATCGAGGCTCAAAGAAATCGGTTCTTTTTTATCCGCACTTACCCGCATGGATTGTTCATGTGTGAACCCATTGACACTTCCGGTCCTGTGCTACGCCAGTGATTTTAAACAAAGCGTAAATTGTCTAGCTATCCCCATAAAATGAAGATATCCAACATTGAGTAAACCCTTTCAAGTCTACGAGAGAGAAAAAAAAATTGCGTGGCGATCACACGACGTGTTGTGTCTAGACAGCGGTAGCTGTGTTGCTTATCTGACACTATGACGATGACGATCAATTGACATTGCGCAATTTGTGCGTGATACAGTGATCTGATCTGGAAATGACGTTGCGTTATTTAGCGTCAATCTGTTGTTAGTGAATAAATTATTTTAAGATCGTGATGCGTTTTCCGCCAAATTTAACGGGGAAACTGGATTGGCGCATAGGTCATGCGACGCCAATTTTAGCGCTAAATTAAGCGGGAAACTAAATGTGTCTGTAGGGCACGTGATAACTGTCAGGCGACCGCCACATTTAGCTGGGAAACCTAACTTGTGCATAGGTCATGATGTAAATTGTTTTCGTTAAATTTAGCGGGGAGCTTGAATTTGTCTGTAAGTCCCTTGCCGTTAGGTCATGTGACATTAGTTTTCGCACCAAATTTAGCGGGGAAACTTGATTTTCGTTTACACTGACGTCGTCGCGAAACCGGGGAAAATGCCACTAACACCTGCCTCTGTAAACCAAAATGTATCGAATATTTGTGCGGAACAGGAAGGGACCCCATTGCTAACCGATGGTAGGTGCTAGTCGAGCGATTGCGCACACACCAAGAGAGAGAAAAAATCAATTTTTTTTTTATTTATTTGAAACATCCAGGGTGTCCAGAGTGACCAGGCTGTAGCAGAAGACGTCCGATGCCAGACGATAAATTGAGTTGGCCTCAACGTAGTAAATGCAGCGTACTCTACGTTTCGCCAACTCTACTACCTGAGCGAGAAATTTCATGTACTCCGTCGTTTCAGCACAGGTGACTTCGGAGTCACCTGTGCAGGAACGATGATAAAATGACGGTCCAGCGACTCCAAATGCACTTTTGTGATTCTAGGTCGCTGGACCATCGTCCTAGAAGCACGAAACCTAAAAAAATGAAAGACGTTGAAACATTTTTATGATGCAAAACTAGAGCGCAGCTTTAAAGGAGGAGAAGACGAGCATACAAAAAGGAGGGTATGCCTCTCCTCCTCTGCTTTCCTCCTTCCCTTCTCGTACTCGTCCCCTCCTCCTCCCCTTCCTTTCCTTTGTCGTCACATGGCCTTAACACGAATTCAGTTTCCCCGCTTAATTTAGCGGGCAAACTTGGTCGATGCGATCACTGTTGAAATTATGATCGATTCCCAGTGCACAGTCTACAATTTAGACTACAAGGTTGGTCTCGATAACAAACAAGATAATGTCGTGAACAGTGCTGGCTGCAACACCTCAGCAAAAAAAAGCAAGCAGAAGACTGCTATGTCTAGACTACAGTCCTTGGTTCGAAAAGAAGATCGTAATAATTACTAACAAGGCACAATGCACAGTGGCGTACCAACTTGTTTTTGAGTGGAGGAACAAACCAGACCCTCCCCCCCCCCCACCCCCCCCAGCTCCTCCCAGGGCCGGATGTGGTGCACTTGGTATCCAAGAGTGAAAGAAAGAATAAAAACACTTACGGACAAGGACAGACAGCACAGTTCTTTCTACTAGCAACACACATTTAGTGATGTCTCCTTCGATACGTACTATCTCCCTCCTGACTTTTGAAACTAATGAGGAAGTTACGGAAAAAATTAATATATTTATATACGCCTGGACAAAGTACAAAATCTCGAAATACAGCACAAGATTAAGACAAAGAAAATAAGAAAGAAAAAAGGAAACACCATTGACAAAATCAGATAGAGGGCCCTTTGACTAATTCAGCTCTGGCTTCAGGTAGTTCATCTCAACTCTGGACAACCCAAGAGAAGGAGCAGCGATGTTGTGTTCGTCACTGGCTATCCTGTATGCTTCAATAATCCCTCGGCCGAGCTTGTTCTTGTGTCTTCCAATTATGCTGGCGTCCTGGAACCGGCTTCACAATTCTTGCAGAGACGTTGATGAACAACTATTGGATGAAAAGAGTCGCTTGAAGCATGGGAAACCTCGAGGACGTGCTCTCGTAGGCGGGTATTCAGGCAACGCCCTGTCTGACCATTGTATCGGTCACCGCATGAAAAAGGGATGGAGTATACCACCCCCTCTTCACAGGGAAGGGTCTGATTGGCGTGTTTTATAGAACATTCTTTGGGGGCTTCGTTGTTGTTCACTCGTCTGCAAAGTTGTTTTAGGCGCAACTTGCACGAGAAGACAATTGAAGTGTTGAAGAGCGCTGCAATTCCCTTCAGTCTGTGTGCAGAGTTGTGCACATATGGTATGGAGATAACATGTGAAGCATGGGGCCTTTGGGTGGCTAAAATTAACTGAACAAGAATAGTGCTCAGAAGACCTTACGGATAACCAGCTTTGAGGAGACGTTATTGTTGTTTTGCAATGCTTAAGCGTATAAAGTGACGGTATGATTTGGCGCGAGGAGATGAAAGGGTAGACCGAATAATTCCATGTTTTACCGACTACAGACTCATGCAGACTTCAAGGAAGGAGGTGTCACAACAGTTACACCTAATGGAGACGATCCTCACACAGCAGATTAACATTATCTTTGGTCCAGCTTATAGAACCCACCCATCTTTCCGGTTCCTCCAGAAAGCTGCTTCCAATCTTCTCGAATGTTCATGGAAGAAAGTTGTAACCGGTGTGACCAGTTCTCACCATAAGACCCTCCAAACGAAATTTGAGCCTCGGGTTGTTCTATGTGACCATCAACTCAGCCCTGGAACCTTGGATCTCCTTTCCAAGGGTCCCGAGTTTTCTCCGAACATTCCAACTACAAGGGTCGACCAACTAACTTCATTCCATTCTGTTGCGACTCACATTCCAGAACAAGACTGGCAAGCATTTCTTGATGCTGGAGTCTGATCCGCCTGCGCTCATCCTACTCCTCCTACGGGCAAAGTTCCAATCCGGGCTACAGTCGAAGAATTGCAAACATGTCACCTGAAACCACTGGAATCATATAAAACCGGTGTTTTTGTTATCTTAGATAAAGGTTCCTATGGACAAAAGGTGAGCCAGGCATTAAAAATAATTTTGATACTCTTAAGACTAGACTTTCAGGCACCCTCCGCTCAAAGGCAAAGCAACTTTGTTTCTCCCTTAATCTCCCGGCTCTTAAAGCCAGTGGGGCTCCATCCAAGCAATATCTAACTGTGTTTTTCACGGCAAAAACCCATAAAGAAGGAGCTCCCTAAGAATAATCATTTAAGAAAAGGGATGCTGGCAGAAGCCTCTTGCTCTTTTTTTGCAAAAGCATCTGTCATCGATCAGTCTCAACCAACCCTTCCGAGTTGCCAACTCCACAGAACTAGTATCTCGTCTTCATGACCTCCATTCTACTCCCGAGGCCTATACCACGATTTCGTTAGACATTGAGGAATTATATTACCGATTACATCCCTATTTCTAATGGATTCTGTATCAAGTGCCATCCACGAACATGGCCCATACGACTTTCAAAACTCATCTGGGGTATCGGAACGGGGTTTCCTCACCCTTTTGGCCCTATATCTACAATCAACACTTGTCGAACATGGGAAGGAAATTCTCAGGCAAAAGAAAGGTGCTTGCATAGGCTCCTGCATCGCCCCGGTCCTCAGCGAAATCTTTCTTCTGTATGTGGACCGCGAAATCAAAGCTCGCCTTGAAGAGTTGACTCTCGTCTTCCATGTTTTTTGTTACGTAGATGATTATTTAGTCATTCACCGGATCTCAGTTTATTCTGAATCTGTAGTTCAAGCCTTTACTTCTTCATCTTCAGGCCTGAATTTCACAAGGTAAGACAGCTCAGGCAATGGTCTCCAGTATCTCGATCTTCGTCTCTATCTTCTTCTGACCGGCATTTGTTGGGCCTTCCAACAACGATCTCGGAAACCTATTTTTCCATTTTGCGGTTCCCATTCTAAACTGGTAAAACATGGAATCATTCGGTCTCTCCTTTCATCTTCTCGCGCCAAATCATGTTCTCAGTTTTTAAGCTTAAACATTGCAAAACAACAAGAACGTCTCCTCAAAACTGGTTATCCGCAAGGTCTTCTGAGCACTATTCTTGTTCAGTTAATTTTAGCCACCCAAAGGCCCCATGCTACACGTAGTAATGCTTCACATGTTGTCTTCATACCATATGTGCACAACTCTGCACACAGACTGAAGGAAATTGCAGCGCGCTTCAACACTTCAATTATCTTCTCGTGCAAGTTGCGCCTAAAGCAACTTTCCAGACGAGTGAACAACAAAGAAGCCCCCAATGGATGTTCCATCAAACATGCCAATCAGACCGTTCCCTGTGAAGAGGGAGTGGTATCTTTTTTTCATGCGGTGACCGATACATTGGTCAGTAAGGGCGTTGCATGAATACCCGCCTACGGGAGCACGTCCTCGAGTTATCCCGCGCTTCAAGCGACTCGTTTCATCCAATAGTTGTTCATCAACGCCTCTGCAAAAACTGTGAAGCCCGGTTCCAGGACACCAGAATAATTGGAAGACACAAGAACAAGCTCGGCCGAGAGATTATTGAAGCATACAGGATAGCCGGTGACGAACACAACATCGCTGCTTCTTCTCTTGGGTTGTCCAGAGTTGGGATGAACTACTTGAAGCCAGAGCTGAATTAGTCAAAGTGCTCTCTATCTGGTTTTGTCAATGATGTTTCCTTTTTTATTTCTTATTTCTTTGTCTTTATCTTGTAGTGTATTTGGGTATTTTGTCCTTTTTCCAGGCATATATAAAATATTAATTTTTTTCCGTAACTTCCTCATCTGTTGCAAAAATAAGGAGAGAGATAGTACGTATTTATAAGGAGACATCAGTAAATGTGTGTTGCTAGTTGAAAGAAGTGTGCTGTCTGTCCTTGTCCCTAATTGTTTTTATTATTTCTTTGACTGTTGTACTTTCACCAACCTGCTCTTTGTTCTTTGACTTGGTATCCCTTGGGCGGCGCCAGCCAGTGTTTGTCCTGCCCAGTGGCGGCTTTTTCTGGGGGGGGGGGGGGCAAAACACATGCCTTGCCCCCCCCCCCACTCTGAGAACTGGGGGGGCAAGCGCCCCCCTTGCCCCCCCCCCCCCCCGGTTGGTACGCCCATGACAATGCACCTTCTTCAAATTTCACAATGACGTTATTTTAGTTAATAAACAAGGTTATGCCATGTACAAAGCTTTGACATAGGTTTGAATTACGAACAATTCACAATGCGCAGTCTCAAATTTTGACCACGACGTGAGCTTCGATAACAAGCAAGGTTATATCATGAACAAAGTTGGCTGCAACACCTCAGCAAAATAAAGCAAACACAAAACAGCTGTCTATACTACAGTCCTTGGGCCGAAGCGATCTTTGTTTGAATTACGAAAAATGCACAATCCTCTGTCTCTAATTTGTACGAAGAAGTTGGTTTCGCTAACAAACAAGCCTATTCCGAAAACAGAGCTGGCTCGAACACCTTAGCAAAAGAAAGCAGACAAACAACAGGCATGTTGTGACCACAGTATTTGGGTCCAAGCGGTCAAGGTTTGAATTACGAAAACTTCAAAATGCGCAGTCTCAAAGTTTCACGACGACGTGGATCCAACATGTTCCGGCTTTCCGCTACCCTCACCACTAACTACTACTACGACGTGGATTTAGATAGAAAGCAAGGTTATGCCACGAACAAAGCTGGCTACAACACCTGAGTAAAATAAAGCAAGCACGAAACAGCTATGCCTACACTACAGTCCTTGGGCCGAAGCGATCTTTGCTTGAATTACGAACAATGCAAAATGCTACGTCTGTGCTTTTTACGAAGACGTTGGTTTCGCTAACAAACACGTGTATTCCAAAAAGAGCTGGCTCCAGCACCTTAAAAAAAGATAGCAGACAAACAACAGGCATGTTTTGACCACAGTATTTGGGGCCAGGTTTTCAAACACAAAAACGACGCTGCCTTGTCAGCGGACAAGGGCCCGCGAGGATCGCTTTAAGGCCGCCAGATGGGGTGTTATGGCCAACTCCACGGGTCGTTTTGGAGTAATGCCGCCTAGCAACACATCGTACCTCCATCCATTTTCCAACTTTTAGTTCACGGTTTTCTGGACAGCATGTAGTTTGAAGCAAGAGCATAACGTTGTGGCTTTGTCGTGTCGATCAACGTTGCGTCAGAAACAGATTGGAGACAGTTCACTACACAACGACTGGAAGGAAGCGCCGAAAGATGGGGACAGAAGAAGTAGGTAACAACGACACGTGGCGCACCCGCCACTGAAGGTTTATTGGAAAATACAAAGACTTAAATGCTATGACAAACCACTTCATTTCCTGCCACCCCACTCTCTTTCTAAAAATAGAATCGCCCTATCTAACAATGCCACAGACGGCTCGCTGACGCACTTATCAACGCCCCTTGTTTTGATAATGAATGCTTCGTGAACTTCCCTTGTGGTGTTATCGCTGTGTCGTCCCAGGATGGCTGTGTTGGTAAACAGTGGTGTGCACGGGCATCTATCGCAATGTACGGCCAGATGCCCAGACGGCGTCTGTTTGACAGCTGATGCATGTTCTCTTGCACGTTCATTGACGCAGCGGCCAGTTTGCCCTACGTAGGAACGCCCACACGATAATGGAATGTCGTAAACCACACAGGATGAACATTTCAAGAACTTATTTCTGTGTTTTTTGTGCATTGTTCCCTATCCCTGTGTGGGTAACTAATTCGCTTGCACAAAGACGAAAGTTTGCTAGGGGCCGTGAAAACAACCGGAACGTTGAAGCGCCCCGCAACTTTTTTCACGTTGTGGGAGACGGCCCGAAGGTAAGCTATGATTGCTGGTCTACCTTTTGGTCGTTCATGAGCGTTTTGTGGAAGGCTTCTAAACTTTCTCTTCAACCCATCTGCTACATCAGCAAGTATTTTTCCCGAACCCGCAGCTAATAGGCGATCAACCTGCAACTGGAAACTCCTGCCCATTTCATGTTCACATGAATTCTTCAACGCTGCTCCAAAGCAGGACGCGGGATACCTTTTTTATTAGTTTAGAATGGGCAGAGTCGTACCGTAGCACCCTTTTCTTAGAGCAGGGCTCATAAGCTTAAGATCTAGAAACTGTAGATGCCCCCCCGATGTTCTCTCATGGGTAAACTTAAAACCATGGGAGCAGGCCGCAAAAACACCCAACAATTCTGCTACATCGTTATCAATGCACTCTTTTGGTTGGAGGACAATAACCAGGTAATCATCTACATATCGGAAAATCCTAAAACGGCCTTCATTGCCGAGTCTTTCAAGTATGGCTTGATCACAATGCGCTAGGAAAATGTCGCACAGTACTGGAGCTACTCTCGAACCTATACAAATGCCCTGCCTTTGAACGTACACTTCATCATTGAACGCTACGAATGTGGTTTCAAGATAGAAAGACAGGAGTTCTCTAAAGCTTTCTACACTCATACCACAGGCGCTTCGGAAGGCTATTTCTCCACTGCTTTCGCTACGTTTCCTTACTGCACTAAAGAGAGGCTGTGGCATAAGTACATATAGTTCAGGGCATCACAAATATCTTCTAGCAACTTTCCGCTCGAATCTGTGGATCCGTCTAGCACTTGTAAGTGGGAATTCATGCCTCCTATGATTATTTTCTTATTAAAGCCAAATTTTCTGATGTCCCTTTATATACAAGTAAAATTATCTGTATTTTCCCCTCTTGCGTCATTTCCTGTTTTCAGGTAAGCAAACCCCAGAAGAGTGTTCAAACCAGTTACCCTACCTTTCAGCCATAAACGTTCTCTGAAGCATTTCTTCTCTCTTTCCCAGTCTCGTCCTTTAAATGACATGCCTAGAGCCTCCGCCTTTGCGTTCACCTCCCCTCCTGTTGCACCCCGTCCTGGTGCAGCCTGGCATATAGTGTGGCTCCCCTTCATCTCTAAGGTCAGTCTCTGCTACCCCATTTACTCTGAAAGTTTCAGCCTCTAATTTTTGACTGATCGTCTCTCAATTCATTTTGTTTCTACCGCCCTGCTTGTTTATAAATCCAATATTGATATGTTTGTCCTTTGTACCCCTTGTTCCCTTTCTCCAGGGATTATTATCGTCATTCCTGTCCAGCTCTCTTGCACCTTTGCATTTAATACAATATCATCATATCCTTAAAATGCAGGCCGTTCACACGTGTTGGAGAAAGATCCGGTGGCAGCTGTAAGAACCCGCTTGCTGTACTGACGTCTAACTTCTGGTTAGCTCAGTGGGTAGAGCGCTCAACTGGAAATGAAGAGGTCCCTGGTTCGTTACCTGGAGAAGGCGGATTTTTTCGGTTGTGCTCCTGTCACTGTGCTGTGTTTGGATTGTGCGTTTGTTCTGTTGTCCACTTTGTTCCCTTCTCCTGTTAATATGATCGTCATTCATGGTATCCTCACTATTGTATGCTATACGGGAATTTTAAATATTTTATGGCCATCTCATAGGGTTCATAATTTAAAGGTCAACTCTGGTCAAAAACGAAACCAAACAAAATGACTTGTATCGCTTTAGTGGAACGAAATACGATTATAGCCGAAATATTACGTCGAAGTGAAGCCGTATGCTCCACTAAAAGCGGTATTGAAGACGCGTCCAGCTGGTCTTTAGCGGGTGGCAAGCGGGAATAACTTTTGTTCAGGGAACACTGGGCGACGCGTACCGCATTAACCCGGGACGTCACGGGGCGGTGGTGTTGCGGTTGCTTAAACGCTTTGTACCGCGAACCACAGCACCACGGTGACGTCACGGCGCGGCTATACAGCCGATGACCAGTGTTGCCATCCCTCTAGCTGATAGTTTCGGTTTTGCCGTAGACGCCCCAAACCACGCTTTGTACAGTGATACATATAAAACTACACACAATATCGAGAAAAAATATATCCTGTAATTCAGGGTCACTGAGCTTAAGAGGGCATAGTACCTCCAAGCGCCATAGAGAATACATGTAGATTTTTGACGTTTTCAAAACATTCCTAAATGAGAACCGCTCTTTGTATTTGCTTGAACCTTTTACAATAAAGAGATTAATACTCAATTGGTGCATTAGTGCACGTCATGTCTCTGAGTGTTTAGTACATATATATATTTTTTCATCTTGAAATCGACTGAAAACGGCTGTTTTGACACTTTTTAGTTCAACTGACGTATTACATATTCCACTAATTAAAAAAAAAAAACACCTGTGTTCGCACTAGTGCCTCTAAAATGTATTACGGAATCGATTGGTACAAAAATAATTTGTGTAGGTTAATCCGTTTTGGAACTACAGCGATATTTCCGAAAGCAAGTTTTCGGTCTCAAGTTTCAACTATTTTTATGTGTTTTGCATTTTGTTCTCCTCCCGCTAGATGGCGGTCTCTGTCCGCAAGGACGAGAGATCAAGTAGTTTCTCCGAGTGGCTTGGTGCACGCATTTGTCTTGTCTTCATACGCGATCTTCTTTCGCGCGGGCGAGAGCGGGTGACGGGCAGTTCAGCGCAGCTGCGCTTCGCGTTTGGTGAGTTAGTATTTGTGCCGCTTGGAAGTGTTGCGTTCGCCTCTTGTGTCATTGGTCGAAAGCGAGCTCCCTAGGGCAAGCGAAAGCTTCGGAAGTCCCACATTGAGAATACTCGTAAGCGACCGTCTGTGGAAGCTTCGCACGTTGAGGTTTCTGGTGAAATCGAGCCATAGTGCTCCAACCCGGATGGTTTTGTTTGCGAGATTACCGAAGGTAGTCCTCAAGCCGCTACCGTGCGAGGCTCGCCGTCAACGCTCCTCGGCGAAGGGGACCCGGTATGTCCCGTGGCGGCGGTGGTCGGTTCTTCGGAGCGGTCTGAGGCTGCAGGAACAGATATCGTTTTAGACTCTAATGTGGTCGAATCCATGGTCGAACCGTCCGAAAACTTGCAACCTGCCGCATCCGTGCTCGAGGGTCGTTGCTTGGTCGACATTATGCACTTATTTCAGTCTGTTCAAAGGATTTGCGATCATGTTCCTTTCAGTTGTTCGTTTGCGGACATGGTGTTCGTCTCAGAACGGAGGCACGGCTTGCGCAGCTCCTTCACGTTCGTTTGCAAGTTGTGCAACAAGAAATATGTTATCGAGTTGGAGTTACCTCCTCAAACGACCGAGGCGAGTTCTAGCATGGACGTGAACACTGCTGCGGTGTCAGGAATAATTTCCATTGGTATTGGGCAATTGAACCTTGTTGAGCTTTTAGCATCGATGAATGTGCCGTCCATGTCCAGCAAAACTTTTGCAAAGCATGAGACGGTGGCTCGTGATATTGAAACCGCGGCTTTGGAATCCATGAAAAAAGCCGGAGAAGAAGCCAGGCTCGCAAGATAATCTGGTGAGATCAATGCCGAAGGCTGCCCACTTGTGACGGCCATTGCTGACGGCGCCTGGCGAAAGCGATCGTACAAGAACAAGTATGATGTGTTTCTGATTCGAAGAGCGAGTGGGTGTCGTCGTTATAATAATGGCCGGTAACTTTAGCAGAAAACAAAACTGTATTTACACTTATAAAATAAACGTATAAATATTTACAGTTGAAGATTCTCAGTCAACTCATGGCGTTCGTATCGTTCGATCCGTCTTGTTCGATCCGATTGCTTGCCTTCCGTTGGCGTTCAGCTCGTTCCGTTTACTGTCTGACGTTCAGCTGGCGTTCCGTTTGTTCCGTACACTCTCTGACGTTCAGCTGGCGTTCCGTTCGTTGTCACTCTGACGTTGCGCCCGTTCCGTTCACGATCAGTCTGCTGTTCCGCCCGTTCACCATCAGCGTCAGTCTTCGATCTTCTTCTTTCTCGCTTGCTTTTCGCGTCGCCGAGATTTTGTTTTCTCGTTTTATTTTTTTTTTCGAACACAGTCACGCGCTCTCAGCCAAAAGCTGAAGAGGTTTCACTCGCGAAGGCCGCAATCGCGGGTGTCACGGGTGAAGTGTAAATGAATGTTGTTTTTGGTTACTTTGCCCACTATATATATATATATAGTTCGCTTATTTTGTAACATGATGCTCCTTTTGGCGTGGTTAGTACGCTTTCCTTTTATAAAGTCTGCACTTATAGATACGTGTATAATGTACTGTACCAATGAAGGTGTGCAGTTACTGTGAGAATAGGCTTCAGTAGATAGGATTTAGTTGGTCCCTGAAGACTCCATAGAATAAGCAATTTTTCACATGTTTTGCGCTGTTTCCAATTTAGAGGGGGGAGGGAGGAAAAAGATAAGTTACTTCGGTGCAAAACAAAAGAACAACACTTTGTTAGGAAAAGCTGTGAAATGACCCCGTAGTACTTCGGCCTATTTTTGGGGGGACGCAAGTGCGGGGCGGATCCAGAACTCCGTTTGGGGAGGGGGGGGGGAGCGAGCGGGAGCGGGCGAGCGGCTGGAAAATCTAAAGGAGCATAAACAGGACTCCGGTTGCGCCTTTTGTTTTAGCCGCCGCAGAACCACACTGCGCCGACTGCCCCTAGATATGCGCCGCTGCGCCGGCTTATTGGCTCCAAGCCGTGCTTTGAAACCGCCGCCGCGGACTTCAGTCTCGTTGAAGCGACGGAGAGGTTCTCCAAGTTCAGAGTACAAGTGTGCTTTTAGGTTGAGACCTACCTTATTTTGAACCTTCGTCCGTGAGTACAGACTCTCCTACCTCCTGGCAGGCCGATAGTCGGTTTTATTTCGGGAAGGGGGGGGGGGGGGGCGGGGGCGGGCGGCCATTCCCGCCCCCCCCCCCCCCCTTGGATCCGCCCCCGGGCAACTGTCGCCGTTGCGATGTCAAGCTTTCGCGCACCTTTCCTTCGTTTGCGTGCGGCCTTCCTCCTTTTGAATCTTATCTAGAATTGCCAAAAACAAATTCTGTCATCCTTAAAAAAACCACAAAAAAACGCTGTAGCCTATCTTGCGCCTGGTAATCACGAACTGTTCGGGAGATGAAAATTGCGGCTTCTGTAACGTCGGTAGTACGAAAATATTGTCACGAAGGACAAGTGATGAGGCGGCGAATAACTGAAGAAACTACACGTTTAATGGGGCGAACTTGTGCCCAAAAATAAAGAAGGAAACAAAAGATAACAATAGAGCGTCGCGGGCGTCGAAGTCGGCGTAAGCACAGAGTCGAACGCTGGGGCGAGACTGAGTCCGGTTGGTTACGCGGAGCCCCTTTTGTGCAGGCGTGGGCTTCTGGAACATTCGGCCTGGAACAATCGGCGCGCAGAACGTTCTAACCTAGAACGAGCAACACGGTTCTCGAAATTACCGGAAATCTGGAAGAATAAATAAAAGACGCGGCGCTGCCAGGGATCGAACCCTGGGCTTCCTGCGTGGAAGGCACGCGCGATAACCGTTAGGCCACGAGCGCGCTGTTTACTTAGTTAGCTGCGCTCGCGGCATTATTCCCCCCTTTAAAAAAAAGTGCATCGTCCCGATGCACCACAAAGGTAAAACACAAATACACGACAAAAAAATAGCAGAGTCGCGAGCCACACTTCACAGTTCCCAGTTCACTCTTTGACGAGAGTCCAAAGTTCTATCGTTCGTAATACGGCTTGAGCCGGACGACGTGCACCACCTCGGGTCGTGGCTGGCGTCTTGCAGATGGGCGCGCTCCGTCGGGTAGAACTTCGTAGTTCAGATCGCCGAGGCGTCGGATGATTTTGTACGGTCCGAAATAGCGCTTAAGAAGCTTCTCGCTGAGTCCGCGGCGCCGAATCGGTGTCCACACCCATACCCGGTCCCCGGGTTGGAAATGGACGTCCCTCCGACGAAGGTCATACCGGCGTGCGTCGACTCGCTGTTGGTTTTGAATCTTGATTCTTGCCAGTTGACGAGCTTCCTCCGCGCGTTGGGAGATCAGTTGAGCGTCGTCGTTGCCATCGTCGGTTGGCACGTGAGGCAGCATGGCGTCCAGCATTGTCGTAACCGTCCGGCCATACACCAGTTGGAACGGCGTCATTCCTGTGGTTTCTTGTACCGCTGTGTTGTACGCAAATGTAACGTACGGCAACACCTCGTCCCACGTCTTATGCTCCACGTCGACGAACATGGAGATCATGTCGGCGATGGTCTTATTGAGCCGCTCTGTTAGCCCGTTGGTCTGCGGGTGATAAGCGGTGGTTCGTCGATGGCTGGTGTGACTGAGCCGAAGTACCTCTTGAGTCAGCTGTGCCAGAAAAGATGACCCTCGATCTGTTATCAGCACTTCAGGTGCGCCGTGTCGAAGGAGAATGGACTCGACGAAAAACTTGGCGACTTCCACCGCTGTTCCCGATGGAAGGGCTTTCGTCTCGGCGTATCGTGTAAGATAATCGGTCGCGACGATAATCCACCGGTTCCCTTGCGTCGATGTTGGGAACGGCCCGAGCAAATCCATTCCGACCTGCTGGAAGGGCGTAGTCGGGGCAGATATCGGCTGCAAGAGTCCTGCTGGCTTTGTCGGAGGCTTCTTACGTCGTTGGCACTCATGGCACGACCGTGTGTACAGATGGACGGTTTTCGGGAGTCTTGGCCAGTAGTACTTGTCACGAATCCGGGCGAGCGTCCTGCTGTAGCCAAGGTGGCCAGCCGTCGGGTCGTCGTGGCATGCTTGAAAGATTTCTTCTCGCAGGCTGGCAGGCACAACCAGCAGCCAGGCAGGGTTGCTGGTTCCGAAGTTCTTCTTGAAGAGCACACCTCCCCGCACAACGAAGCTTGACAAGTCTCGGGCCAGGACTTGCGGGACGGAACTTCCTTGACCTTCGAGGTGGTCGATCACGGCGCGAAGCTCGGGTCGTCTCGTTGAAGTGCTCCCATGTCGGTATCTGTAACTGCTCCGAGAAAACGAGCGTCATCGTCGTCGTCGGTGCTGTCAGGTGGAGATTCGACTGGGGCCCTAGACAAGCAGTCGGCGTCATTATGCTTGCGGCCAGACTTGTGCACAATGGTTACGTCAAATTCTTGCAGTCGCAGACTCCAGCGAGCAAGGCGTCCTGACGGGTCCTTGAGGTTTGCAAGCCAGCAGAGGGCGTGGTGGTCTGTGACCACGCGGAACGGGATACCGTACAAGTATGGACGGAACTTGGTTATCGCCCAGATGACAGCAAGGCATTCTTTGTCGGTCGTTGAATAATTTTGTTCTGCCTTAGACAGCGCCCGACTTGCGTAAGCAATTACTCTCTCTGCCCCTTCTTGTCGCTGAACGAGCACCGCACCGAGACCGCTATTGCTGGCGTCGGTGTGTATTTCTGTCTCCACCGACTGATCAAAATGTCCGAGGATAGGGGGTGACTGCAGCCTTCGCTTGAGTTCGTCAAACGCTTGTTCTTGTTCTTCTCCCCACTGGAACTGCACGTCGTCCTTCGTCAGATTCGTCAGCGGTGAAGAAATATGTGCGAAGTCGCGCACGAAACGTCTGTAGTAGGCGCACAGCCCCAGGAATCTACGGACGGCCTTCTTGTCCGATGGCTTGGGGAATTCGGCGACAGCGGACGTCTTTGCAGGATCAGGGCTTACACCCTGAGCACTCACGACGTGGCCCAAGAATTTCAGCTCTCCATAGGCGAACCGGCACTTCGAAGGCTTCAGTGTCAGCCCAGCAGATTTGAAGGCCTGTAGCACGGCTCACAGTCGTCTGAGGTGCTCGTTGAATTCGGTTGCGAACACGACAACGTCGTCGAGGTAGACGAGACAGCTCTGCCATTTCAAGCCGGAAAGGACGGTGTCCATAACACGCTGGAAGGTTGCCGGCGCTGTGCACAGCCCGAACGGCATCACTTTAAATTCATACAGTCCGTCCGGTGTGACGAAGGCCGTCTTCTCACGATCTCGTTCGTCGACCTCAATCTGCCAGTACCCGCTCTTCAAGTCCATCGACGAAAAGTATCAGCCGTGGCGCAGCCGGTCCAGGGTGTCGTCGATGCGGGGCAGCGGATAGACGTCCTTCTTTGTTACTGCATTCAGCCGGCGGTAGTCCACGCAGAACCTCAGGGTTCCGTCTTTTTTCTTCACTAGGACTACTGGGGAAGCCCACGGACTGTTTGAGGGCTGGACAATGTCGTCATCAAGCATTTCCTGAACTTGCTTCTGGATAACTTCCCTTTCTTTCACGGAGACTCGGTACGGTGGCCGGTGCACAGGGAGAGCGTCGTCATCAGTGATTATTCGATGTTTCGCAACCGTCGTTTGGCGCACCTTCGACGACGTGGAGAAGCACTCACTGAACTCGGCGAGAAGGTCACTGAGTTGCCGTCGTTGTGGGTCTGGGAGGGACGGGTCGATGTCGAGCTCTGACGGCATGGTTCTCTTGTGCTGCGCCGGAGAAGCGTCTTCTGAGATCACGGCGATCGCGGCTGAGTCCGGAATTTCCTCGACGAAGCCCACAGCTGTACCCTTTGTAAGGTGCTGCGACTCTTGCCGGAAGTTGGTGACAAGGGCTACGGTACACCCGTCCTGGATCTCGATTACGCCTCTCGCAATGCCAATCCCTCGTCCAACGAGAAGTTGGACGCTTCCTTCCAACAGTGCTACACCGCAGGTGGCTTCTTCGGTCCCGACGGGTACAAAGACACTCGACAGCGGCGGCAGGTTTATATGGCTGGCAAGGACTCGGACTGTAGCTAACGTTGCTTTGGGATTTTCTGCCGATGGGACAGGCTTCCGAAGCGTCAGCTTGTTCTCCGCAAGGTCGATGATGGCGCCGTATTCGCACAAGAAGTCCATTCCGAGAATGACGTCCCTCGAACAGTCTTGCAGAATGACGAACTTCACAGGGCAGGTTTCGCCGTGGATCTCAACGCGCGCAGTGCACCTGCCGACAGGTGTGATGAGATGTCCGCCGGCGGTTCGTATCTGCGGTCCGTCCCACGACGTCGTAACTTTCCGAAGGCGGCGAGAGAGTCTCCCACTCAAAACGGAGTAGTCTGCTCCGGTGTCGAAGAGTGCTGTCGCGTCGTGGCCGTCGATGATTACGTTGAGGTTATTCGACACTCTTGCAGAAACGTCGTTTCGGGGCGTTGCGGCGTTAGAGTGGGAGTGCTCCGACGATCTTGGAGGATCTTGGCGTCGGTCGTCTTCGGCAACTCCACCTCCAGGGGTTGCCGCGCCTAGTTTCCCCGGCGTGGAGCGAGGGGTGACAGGCTTTCACGTCGGGGTCGGTGCATCGGCGAAGCTGGACGTCGTGGCGATGGAGAGCGGGCTTCACGGCGGAGGGACGACACTGGGGAGGGCGAGCGTCGGAGGTACTCCTCGATGTCGCGAGGGCGTTCGTCGTACCTTGGGCGCGGGTCGTTCGGGTGGAACCCGCGCAGCCCCAGTTGTCTGTAGGGCATCGACGGTAAATGTGGCCGGCTTCACCGCAGTGATAGCACAACGGGCGTCGGTCGGCGGTCCTCCAGACGTCCGTCTTCCTCGGCGCAGGTTGCTGTGGGTGGACGTGGGGCGGTTGCCTCGGTGCTGAAGGCTCACGTCGCGGCTGCGGCGCAACGGGCGTGTGTCGTCGGGCCATTGCGGCGTAGCTCAGTGCCGGTTCTTCGGGAGCTGGAACGATGATGGGAGTGTTCGGCTGGCAAGCTCGCCGTACTTCCTCTCGAACCACCTCGGCAATCGAGAGCGAGGCCGGGCGGTTAGAAGCCGGCAGTAGCTTCCTGAGCTCATCCCGGACGACGTCGCGGATGATCTGCCGAAGGTGTTCGATGCCGACACCGTCGACATTGCAGCGAGGTGGCGAGACACCCGGAACCGTCGACACACCGGCGAGTCGTTGATAGTGCACAGCTCTGGCCGACAGCGCTCGCTCGATGTTGGTCGCCTCGGCCACGAAACCGTCTACCGTCGTCGGGGGGCTGCGGACAAGGCCACCGAAGATCTCGCTTTTGACGCCCCTCATGAGGAAGCGCAACTTCTTCTCCTCGGCGGCTTGCGGGTCGGCGCGTGTACACAGGCGTAGCACGTCTTCAACGTAGCTTGTCACGCTTTCGTCGGGGGCTTGTGTACGCGTCTGAAGCAGGTCCTCCGCATTCTGTCGCCGTTGTTGGTTTGAGAAGGTTCGCTTCATTTCGTTGGCGCAGATATCCCACGAAGTGAGCGAAGCCTCGTGGTTTTCAAACCAGTGCCTCGCGGTGCCTTCCAGTGAGAAGTAGAGATTCTGGAGACGTTGCTCGACGTTCCATCCGTTGTGGCGGGCCACGCGCTCATACTGAAGGAGCCACTCTTCGACGTCTTCATAGATTTCTCCATGGAAAGGCGTCGGCGATCGGGGGGCGACGGGCAGGACAACGACGGGCGGAGCGGTCATCGTTGCGGTCTTCTTCGTTGACTTCTGAGGCAGGGGTCCGAGTTCCGGCGATAGGCCTTGGTTTCGGCGACTTGACCGGGCCTTGGTTTGGTCTTCTACGAAGGGTAGCCTGTCGGGGCTGAGAACGTCACTTGGCCGGCGTGTTTTCGGAGGGGTACGGTCCACAGGCATAGAATGCAAAAGTACCCCGCACCTCCACCAAAATGTC